>CP126899.1:33261510-33566510 GCA_030440675.1 Furcifer pardalis | reverse complement strand
GCATTATATGAGCCGATGCCCCCCACCTCCTCCTCCTCTGCACCTCTCCTGCCCATCTACCTGACGCAGATAAGGTTAAGAAAACTTTGAGCCCAGCCTATGCCAAAACCTCAGGCTTAAGAGAACCACCAGGAGATAAAGCCTGACCTTCTTTTACATTGACCTGGGAGTGAAGAAAAACACCTCCAGGGATACCGTCCAGGTCAGGAATTGAGCCCAGAGGTGTTTCGTCTTCAACTACAACTCCTAGGTAAAGGCCACCCTTGCTTGAAAGCCAATCGTATCCAACTCTAGGGTCCAGTGCTCATCTCTGTTTATAACCAACGAGCCAGTGCTGTCTGTGTCTGCAGATGTTTCCATGGACATGTAGCAGGCATGACTAGACATGGAACACTGTTATATTTCCCATCGAAGCGGTACCTATTTATCTACTTGCAATCTCTTGCTTTTCAGACTGCGATGTCGGCAGGAGCCGGGGCAGAGGCGGAAGCTCGCTCTGTCATGCAGTAATCGGGTCTCGAACTGCTGAGCTGCTAACCTTCCAGTCATCAAATTCAGCATCTTGGCCACTCAGCCACCACAGTCCCTTAACATCTGGACATTTCCTGGGATAATGTTTTGGGCCTTCCAAAAGTCTACACAAACCTCTATCCAGAATGTACCCATCCCAGTAATAATGTTAGTCCTCTCTCCCACTGCCCATCTGGAAAATGTAAAGGTATTTATTTAGGGGGCTGTCTGTCTTGTGACAGCATCTTAAGCCTCAGATGGGAGGCCTCACAAACCCCGCACAGACACACACACTCACACAACTCCCCTTCCACATTTCTGAGTCCTTCAGTCATGCATTTTTGTTATTGTTGAAAGTAGTGCGAAATGCCACAGCCGGGGCGCGAGAGAGTCCTTGGTGGTCTCTCAAAAGCTACTGCTAAAAAGGCACTTCCTTTGTTCCGGGCGGAGAATGCAGTCCAGTAGGTCATTCAGGAAGGAAAATAAAAGCAGGCACTTTGGGAAAAGGAGAGGCAGAGATGGAGACTGAAACGACAAGGACGACGGGGCTCAGGGGGAGGGAGAATAAAATTACCTGGGCACCAGCGACAAATTTCACTCACCAAAAACTCTCAGGGAAATATCTTGGGTATCTGCTTGTGAAGGGGCAAAAAACAGGCAATTTTGGGAGATGAGGCTGCTTCTTGACCACGGAAGACCTACGCTCGAGGAAGCCTACAGGGAGAGATGGAGCGAAATCCCCCAAGGGCATGCTGCTTCGCATTCTCCCCGTGGAGTATCACACATAAGGAGACCAGGACTCACTACTCCTGTTTCTGTGTAATCTCAATGTTTAACTCCTTACCCCATGCAAGGGAAGACATCTGGAAGGGCCTTCTCAAATGCAAGAAGGCTCATGCCCAACTAAAGCCAGCGTCGTTGCCGCTTTGCTTTGTGCATTTTTAAGACCTAGAAGCACCGGATGGGTTGTTTGTATCCTTTTGTACACGTTCAGCCTATCTTATGCAGGCATCTGGTTTCTCCAATGGAATAGACGCCATCTTGTGGACGTCACCATGGAGACCTTGAGGAGGGAGATGACTTTGTCTTTTGTGCATTTTCAGGGCTAAGAATCTGATGGGGCTTTATATCCCCCCCCCTTGGGGGGCATCTCAGGGTGTTGAGATGGCCAAAAACTGACGTCAAGACCGCCGACACGGACAACGTCAAGACCGCCGACAGTGACAAGACTGACGTCAAGGCTGCAGAAACTGAAGCTCTAGGACAAGGGTTGGCAACCTACTGCCCATGGGCCAAACCCGGCCCATGGCACCATTTCATGTGGCCCGCTGCCCTCACCGCTGGAAGTGAGCAAAAAACACACCACCCTCACTCCCGCCGGAAGTGGCAGAAGCGGCAAAAGCACCCAAAAAAATGTGCAGTGAATGGACCCGTGGCCGTCGTAAACGCGTTTACAACAGCCGCGGATGGCTTTTACAGTAGTGTAATACAGTGGGTGGAGCCAACCGTCTGGCCTGCTCAGCCATCTGAGGGGACGTGGTCTGGCCCACGGTGGGAAAAAGTGTGAGAACTCCTAATCGAGAGAGCGCAGGATGGGGAATATCAGACGTAAAAAGGTTAGAGTAACTCCCTTATGAGGAAAGGTTGCATCCTTTTGGACTGTGCAGCAGGAAAAGGGGGGGGGGGAATACAAATACATTGTCCAGACAGAGGTACTGTATATACTCGAACATAAGTCTAGTTTTTTAGCTCCCAAAATGAGGCCCAATCACTAACACAAAAACTCAAAAAACACACCCACACAAATGCCTAAGTTAGTTAGTTTTACCATATTCTCGTGTATTTTAATTATTGAAACTCACAAGGAGCTGCTGAATCTTCCACACACACACCCCTGACTTATACTCGGGTCAATCTATTTTCCTCTTTTCAGAGGTGCAAATTAGGAACCCCGACTTATATTATGGACGACTTATAGTCGAGTATATACGGTACGCACAGTGACGCGCAATTTGGAAAAGATTCCCCGAGGGAAGCTTCTCTTGCTCTTTCATAACACCAAAATCCACTGAAGTTCAATGACTAGAGAAATGGAAGCAAAGACATCTTCACATGATGCAGAGGGAAACGGTGGAACTCTCTGCCACAAGACGGCCACATGGACAGCTATAAAAGAGGAATGGATACGTTCAAAGAAGCCAGAAATATCAACATTTACTAGTTAGGATGGTTCAAGAAGCCTCAAGGTGTGAATAAGTCTTAGTAGGTAAAGGTCACCCTTGCTCAAAAGTCAGTTGTATTCGACTCTAGGGTTCAGTGCTCATCTCTTTGCGTAGCCACAGAGCCAGTGCTGTCTGCCTCTGCAGACATTTCTGTGGACATGTGGCAGCCATGACTAAATGCTGGGGTGCACGGCACACTGTTTACCTTCCAAACCGAGCGGTACCTATTAATCTACTTGCAATTTCTTGCTTTCAAGCTGATAAGTTGGCAGGAGCTGGGACAGGCGGCAGTCTTGAAGTTCAGCGTCTTAGCCACTAAGCCGATGGATAAAAGTTGCAAAAATGGCCAGCTTCCAGCCAGGCGAGACCGAGACCGACTGCTTCAGAAATCATGTCTTGCAATGCAGGCCTCGGGTCTTGAAAAAGGTCCCAAAGGGGGAACACACACACAAAAAAGGCAAAATAAAGGGAATGACAAAATAGGAATCCGAAGCTTTAGTGGCCGGGGACAACCGTCAGGCTAGAACAAAGCACGGCTCACAGCCAGGGACGGGCTGGTCAATGGGAGAGGATCGGCATTGTGTTCGGTTGGTCGCAAGTTCAATTCCTGACGCTTCCATTCAAACGGGAGACAGAAAGGTCGGGCCGCCAGAGACCTTGAGAAAAGATGATCCGGTCCTAACCAGTCTTTCTCTAGTCCACACCGGTTAAGCCTCATCTTCTGTGTCCGGTTCTGGACACCAGTCTGGACTAAACCGGATCAGGTTCCCGGAAGGGCAACGAGGACGCTCAAGGGGCTGGAAACCAAAGCCCGCGCGAGACTGAACGCATTGGCCATGTTTAGCCTTGAGAGGAAAACAAAGCCAGAACTTTTCCAATACTTTGAAAGATTGTCATAGAGAGGAAGGGCAGCATCTGTTCTCCATCAGCCCAGACTGTGGGACACGTAATAACGGGCTCAAGTTACAGGAAGCCGGATCTCAGTTGAATGTCGGGGGGAAACTTTCTAGTCCAGCAATAGGGAAACAGAACCAGGATTGGTGACACTGCAGTCAGAGAAAACTAGACAACCATCGAACTCACAAAGTTTTGGCTGCAGTACAGGAGTCTAACCACTGGTGGTGGCGGTCTATAGTAACAGGTTGCTTACCTGTAACTATTGTTCTTCTTCGTGGTCTCCGCGAAGCCACACAAATGGGTTTACTTGTGTGTACGTGCAGTAAACCCATTCATGCAGATTCACAGAGACCACGAAATAGACATTGTAGATAGCCCATAATTAGAACACTGGTATATTTGACAAAAGATATAGCAATCTTCTCTCTCTCTCCTACACACATACCTACCTACCTACCTACAAACACACACACACACACACACACAAAATCAAACCTCTACATACGAATTTAATTCGTTCCTCGAGGTTGGTTGTATCTCAAAAAATTCTTATCTTGAATTTCCCATAGGAATGCACTGAATACAATTTCCCATAGGAATGCATTGAATTTCTTATCTTGGGAAAAAACATACTAAAAATTCTTATCTCAAACCTGATTTCTTCTGAGATTTCCGGATGTATCTTGAGTTTTTCCTAAGTCGAACCGTGCTTATCTCGAGGTTTGACTGTGCAGCAGAACCCCATATAATGATTGCCTCTTACAGAGATTAAATCGTACAACAACGAGTATTTGAGAAAAAACATTGTGCCCCATATAAAAATCATTATATGATGCGATGCATCTCGATGGGGGGAAATCGTACAACAAATTTTTGTCGTTGTACAATTTTCCCCATAGAGATAATCCCTGTAACGATGCATCCCATAGGGATAATCGCTATACTGTACGATGCGTGCCTTGCATAGCAATTAAATTGTACAACGACTAGCCCCGCGGAATGAATTGAAGTCATTATACGGGTTTTACTGTATATGAATTTTAAAAAAATGTGTGACTGTTTTTAATGTGTGAGTTTTGTGTGGTTAGCCACCCAGAGTAGGAAAACCTCCCAGGTGGGCGGGGTATAAGTATAATAAATAATAAATACTTACTATATTTGCTGGTATACAAGACCCACTTCCCCCCCTTAAAATACACTGGGGAAAATGGAATGTGTCTTGTACTGGATATAGTGGCCGACAGTGGGCTATTTTGGTAATAACGGGGTGCGTCTTATACTCCGATGCATCTTAAACACCGGCAAATACTGGTGCCCAAACTTTTTGGGCTGTGGGCCGAGTGCGGCCTCCAACGCCAATTCATCCGGCCCGCGAAGCCCTCGTCGGTCATGGAAGCAGAAATAAAACACACCTGTACAGGCACGTTTTACTTCCGCTTCCAGGAGCGATGAGGGATTCATGGGCCGGATGAATTGGCGTCGGGGGCCATACTCGGTCCCCGGGCCTTAGTTTGGGAACTACTGACTTTGCACAATCGCTGAGCAGTTCACAATTAGCATTTTTGCCTCCAATATGCTGGGGACTCCTGTGACCCAACTTGGAAGGATAGAAGGCAGAGTCAACCTTGAGCCCTGGTCAGGATCAAACTTACAACATTCAGGATGCAGCACAGCAGTTTAACCCATGCCACCAGAGCCCAGAATATCGTAGTTGATTTTGCACCGTCCATTGATTATGGCAAAATGCAAATAAGAAGAAAGGGAAACGCTTCTCCAATTTCTCCTAGGAGAGAGAGGTCTGATACCAAGTTCCCTCTTCTCAGACGTTCAAGGCAACTATTTATAAATCTGGCTTTAGGCACGAAGATCCAAAATTTGGCCCTGGGAAAAGGACAAGAGCTTCCTCCCAAAAGTCTCGTGTTACTCCAGGAAGACCTCCAAATATATACACATACAGATCACTACTCAGCTGAGAATGCTGTTGTCGTCATTAGAAGAAAGCGATCCGGAAACAGAAGAAGGCGAGGGGGACAAATGTGCAAATTTGGCTCCTGACAAAAATCCAGAATGGTGCGCTCTCTCTCTCATTGCTGGACACCGAGTGCAATCGGTCTCTTTCATGGAAAAAGTCACAAGTCTGAAGAAGATTACAATCTACAAACCCGTATCAAATCCAACCTTCAGGGTTGTTTCTTAAGTTCTCATAAGAGTCGGTTTTGTTGCAACACCCACAAAGAAACTACATGTTTTGGAACTGGAAGCCCACCTCCGTCCAGATCTTCGCTTCCCCCAAAGAAACCTGAAACACAACCGGATTTCTGCCCCTCCATGTCACCAGTTGGCTTGCCAATGCTGGGGGTCGGTAACCCGTCCCCCAGCAAAGCATCTTTCTCAAAGCCCAAACCATGACATTCTCTCCCAAAATGGCAGTCTGTTTCTACTGTTCTTTTACCCCAGGGATGCTCAAACTATGGCTCATGGGCCAAATCTGGGCCCCATCGCCAATTAATCTGCCCCCCCCCAACGCCCTCATCGCTCCTGGACATGGAAGTAAAACATGTCCACGTTTTACTTCCACTAGTGATGAGGGCGTCAGGAGGCCAGATGAATTGGTGTCAGGGTCAGACCCAGCCCACGGTGGCCAAAAAGGTTTGGGTACCCCCGCTTCACCCTTTGCTACCTGGCACGGCCAGATGAATTGGTGTCAGGGTCAGACCCAGCCCATGGTGGCCAAAAAGGTTTGGGTACCCCCGTTTCACCCTTTGCTGCCTGGCACTTAAAAAGCTGTTAAGTGAAGTTTTTCAACTTTTTCCCCTTTCCCCCTGATGGAGGGGGAGGAGAAAAGAGGGAAATACAAATACCCTGAGGCCTAGATTTCTAGGTGGAGGAATGGGAGGAGGTATCCATCCATCCCCCCCCCCAAGGAAATGCAAATATCCCCCCTTCCCCAATACGCCCCCCCAATCCGGAGATCAGATTGGCAGCCAGAAGCTCCACCCGGCTCCAAGGGAAAGGAAGGGGTGGGGGAGGGAACCACATGCTTTGGGAAGTATCAATTGTTACAAATTCCTTGGCAAATTCTTTCATGGTCTGGTGGAATTAATTTACTAAAATCCTTTAAAAAGGGGGGGGTCGAGGGGAAAAGGAGATGGTTTGGACTACTTCAAGGAAAGACGAGACCCTCTTATCCTAAATGGGGTATTTTTTTAAAGTCTCCCCACCACCGCCAAGTTTGCGATCTAGTATCCCCCTTTATGGACCTGTGGTCAGTTTCTCTGGCCAGTTTCGTAAGGGAGGGAGTTTTGGCAGAGAGATGGCGAACTCGGATTCAAATCCAATCGGACGGCCAGAAACAGAAGTTAAAACAAGGGTCCTTAAAATATCTGTATATATATTTAAGAGCAGTCTCCGCTCAGAACCAAAGGCGTAATAAAATGAGTATTTAAGGTTACTGGTCGATGGAACTACAGCACTACTAAACCTAATTCAGATTAACACATGCAAGGAATTGGGATGCAGGGAGGGGGGGGGAGCCAAAGGCTGCACCCTATAGACTTCTCAATGGGGTTTTTCCCCCTTCCTTCCCCTCCCCCTCTTCTGCAAGCATCAACTTGAGCAAAGAATGAAAGACGGGCGGAGACTTTTTTTTTTTTTAGATCTCTCCTCCAGGGAATCGCATGCCCGGCTGGGGTTTTACTCGCGAGGAGGTCTTTTTCCACCGCCAGCCCTCTCAATACGCAGGGCCGGACGCTGAGAGGCGACGGATGGGGCCCCAAGGGAAGGGAAAGGGGGGGGGTCCCCGCCCCAAAGTCTTCGCAGTTTAAGTTTGGAAAGGCGAAGGAGGGGGCTGGAAGGGGGAGGTTGAGGAAGGGGGGGTGCAGAAAAATCCCGGGCACCGATTCGAGAGCCGAAACTCCGCTTTAGGGAAGCCGAGGAGAACATTTCAGTTAACATGCCCAGGAGCAGACCCTGAAAAAGCCCCCACCTCCAAAAAAATAATAATATCCGTTTCCAGACCCAGACAAGGCGCCTTCTGCCTCCCCCCCCCTTACCCCTCTCTCCTCCCCCCTCCCTTGCGGGAAATGTCCTGCCACCACAGACGACAAAACCCAAGCTCCCCAGACGAGGAACTCCCATCCCCATCCTTCTGCCTGGGGGGGCTGGATGCCTCGCCACACCCAGGGCCCCCCTCCCTTTATTCTCAAACCCCCCCCCCGTCTCACCGTTGATCTCGTGGCTGGGCGTCTCGTTCTCGCTGAATCCTTTCGCCACGTAGAGCCGTCGGACTTCGGCGCAACTTCGCGAGCGGGGCTCAGGCGAGGAAGAAGCGGAGGAGGAAGAGGAGGAGGAGGGCGACGAAGCGGAGGCGGCCTCGGCCAACGGGGAGAGGAGGGAGAGGAGGAAGAGGAGGCATGCCCCCAGGATCGGGGCGCAGGGGGGCCCCGCCGGGGCCCCGAGCCTGGCCATGGTGGCTCGGGCTGGCTTGCCCGAGGGGGCGCACGGGGCTCGGGCGTCGGGGGCCGCCCCTTTGCCACGCGGCCGGCCCGGGAGGCGGCGGCGGCGGGACCGGGTCCCGAGGCAGACGCCGGCTAGCCAGCCCCCTCGAGGCTTACCCAAGCGGGCGCCCACCTCCACCCCACCCCCCGACGGCCTGGAGTCCGCTCCGATCGGCTGGGCCGGCGCGCAACTCCGCTTGGGCACCTGGATCGCGGCGACGGAGGAAGGAGGAGGAAGGCTCGGGAGCTGGAGACGCGACGGCAGCAACGGCGCGCCCGGAGAAGCCTCCTCGCTAGGCGCCCCCAGGAAAGGCAGCAGCCCGGCGGGGCGGGGAGGAGCGGAGCGCGCGGCCGCCCCCTCAAATCCCCGCCCACCACCCTGCCCCGCCCCCAGGCGCGCTCCCGTCCTCCCCCACCCCCCCGTGCGCGCCCCCGAAGATAGCAGCAGGCGGAGCCGCCGAGCGCGCACTGGAGAGGTTTGGGCCACCTGCTGTTCGCCTCCGTTGCGCACAGAGGGAAGGGGGGGCGGGGGATCCCTCTCTTCTCCACCCACCGCTCAATAGGAGGGAGGGAGGACAACCCCCAAAGAGCTAATGTGTGGGATCCCCCCAAAAAATAAATAGGGGAGCCTGGCTGTGGCCGTGGGGAGGGCATTGAGTCTCCTAATAGCTGCGCAAGAGTCATTTATTGGTTTTGGAGACTCCAATATTTTAAGACAATGGGGCCAAACCCAAGAAGCCCGACATGAGTTGGAGCCCAGCTTCCAGAGTCAATGGAAAGGGGGGGTGTATTCCCCAACCCACTTTTTACACCTTAGTACAGATGTATGGTTGTGAGAGCTGGACCATAAGGAAAGCTGAGCACAGAAGAATAGACGCCTTTGAGATGAGGTGTTGGAGGAGAGTTTTGAGAGTCCCCTGGACAGCGAGGAGAACAAATAGGTCAATCTTAGAAGAAATCAACCCTGACTGCTCCTTAGAAGGTCAAATAGTAAAAATGAAGCTAAAGTACTTTGGACATCAAATGAGAGGAGATGTTCCACTTGAGAAAGCCTTGATGCTTGGAAGGGTCGAGGGCAAAAGAAGAAGGGGCCGGCCAAAAATGAGATGGCTAGATGGTATTGTGGAGGCAGTGGGCAAGGAGCTGGGCGAGTTGAGGGGGATGGTGGAGGACAGGAGTGCCTGGCGGACAGTGGTCCATGGGGTCATCGCAAAGGGTCGGAATCGACTGTGGGACTGAACAACAACAACAAGAGATGAGCACTGAACCCTAGAGTCAGATACGACTGGCTTTCTAGCAAGGGCGACCTTTACCTTTAAATTTTTTGGAATAGTACGAAGTGGACTTGATCCACGAAAGCTAACAATAAAAATATAGCAGTTAGTCTTTAAAGTGCTACAGTGTTATTTTATTTTACTTTGTTTTCTTTCTTTTTATTTATTTAAAATTTTTATTAAATTTTTCAAACAACACCACACTACAAATATAATTTGAAAAGGAGTAACTATTTGAGTTTACAATGTCTCATCTATATGTGTAGCAACAAAAAAGAAAAGAAATTCACATACATCACACTACGTAACACAGTTACTTATAGAAACACAGTTATTGCTTCGTTTGTAACAATCACCCTTGTGTCATTTACATTGCCAAGGAGATGATGGGGGATCAGCTTCTTATTAATTCCCAAAACTCATTTGTTCTGGTATTGGCCTCCCTTCCTCCCCATTCAATGTCGTTTCCACAAATAAATTCCAAATTTTTGAAAATTTATTTCCTTGAACTAATCCTTTTGCCACATTCAACTCCCACGTTAATTTGTCACTTAAGGCATTTCCTCTTCTATTTTTCCCCAGAATATTTTTACCACATTATTACAACTCCACCACATGTGTTCATATGTTCCTCTTGTTCGTTTACATCTCTTGGTACCAATCTTCAATCTTTAATATAACATCATTTTTCCAATTTCTTGCTATACATTGTCTTGCTGAGGTTAACATTTTAGATAACAATTCTCTTTTATCTTCATCCACATTTATACTGTCCACATCTGTCAATAAGGCCGTACCTGGACCCAGCTCAAGCCTCATCTTCATTATTTTTGACATTTCCTCTTCTATTTTTCCCCAGAATATTTTTACCACATTATTACAACTCCACCACATGTGTTCATATGTTCCTCTTGTTCGTTTACATCTCCAACACATATCACTTACTTTTTTAATCCATTTGGTGAAGCCTAACTGGGGTCAGGTACCACCTCCATTGCATTTTGTAATTATGCTCTTTCACTCTCACAGACAATGTTCTCATGATCCTTCTCCTCCATTTTTTCTTCCATGTTATATTATTAATTTTAATGTTTAAATCTTGTTCCCAAAGAGACCATGCTCGTGAAGATTAAAATAAAGTGAAACAAAATCTAAAACAAGTGACAGCAGGAAAAAAAACACTGATAAAAGTTTTATTAAAATTGACATTAGCAACAATGGGCAGGTAAAAAACTAAGTCACTTTAAATTAGTGTGTCATTTTGCTCATCGTAAAGCCATGAGGGAAATAACTTCTGCAGAATGGGTTTACTGCGATTCATCCGGCCCAGATCCGTACAGGTGTGTTTTACTTCCGCTTCTGGGAGCGATGAGGGCAGCGCAGGCCGGATGAATCGCAGTAAACGCATTTGTGCGGATTCACAGGGTGCTTGGGCTTCTGGGAATTGAAGTCCAATAATATCTGGAGTGCCAAGGTTCACCATCATGGTTTTAGGATAATGTTTGTTCCTCTCCCCCCCCCCTTTAAAATGGAGTGGAGTAGCTTAGAGTCTGGAGGACATATTGTTCCCGCTTCCATCTTTGCTGGCAGTGTTTACACCAGGGGTGGGCAAAGTTTTCATGCCGTGGGCCAGTCACGTGGTTCCTCCCACCGGAACACGCCTTGCAAACTGTAGAACGCTTTGCGATCTGTTTAGCAACAGGATGAGATAGATTTTAAGCTGCCATTTTCTCTGTTTAAACCAGGAGTGCCCAAACTGGCCTCTGGGCCGGATCCAGCCACGGACACCAATTCATCTGGCCCACGCCGTCCTCATCACTCCAAGAAACGGAAGTAAAACACACCCATACAGGCACGTTTTACTTCCGCTTCCGGGAGCGACGAGGGTGGCGTGGGCCAGATGAATTGGTATCAGGGGGCAGGATCCATTGCTGTGGGCCATAGTTTGGTCACCCCTGGTTTATACGCTCCTCTCCATCTGTGGGGATAAACTGAGCTTTAGGTTCTCATGAAGTGGAAGACAGCCGGGACCCTTCAGAGTGGACGAAAGAAGAGCCCCTTTTAAGCATCTCTTTTGCCAAACCTGCCCGAGCCGGGCTTTCCCATAGACTCACCAGCTCAGTCTTTCTTTTGAGGGACAATGTGGATTTTAAAGCAAGCTCAGCAGGGTACATTTTTTCATTCCAAAGAGAGGAGGAGGAGGAGGAGGAGATTTTTTTAAAAAAGGGATTGTGGAGGAAGAAGGCCTACAAACCAGCGAAAAGCCAAGTGGAGGGGCGAGGAAGAAACATCCAGGCAGAGTTTTTTTTTAAATTTGCAACTTGCTCAAACCTTAGAGAGACACAGGATTACCCGAAAGCCCTGGAAGGAATTCACAACAGAAGTCTAGTCTCCAAAAACCCGTGAGGTACTACGAGTCCCCCTCTATTCGGCACTAGTTAGACCAGATCTAGAGTCCTGTGTCCAATTCTGGACTTTGAGAAATATGCAAACAAATTGGAGCAAGTCCTGTTGTGGTCCAGCCCTCGACAGACTTTGAAGATGATCTGGATCGGGAGGCACTTCCTGTGCCCAGCCCAGTTCTGCCTGCACCTGAACGTGAGAATGTCTTGAGCCAGGATTCTCAGCCTGCATGTAAGCAAACTAGAATTCTTTACCAGAGAAGGCTCCTAGCTGATACCCGTTAGCTGGGAGGCTCTTAAGCAAGCTCATTCCAGCCTTAAAGTGTTGGTACAATTCTTCTGTGCAAAGACCAACACCCTGCTTGACTTCGGATACCTCTTGAGATTTCCTGCCTAGGCCCTGACCTGCCTGCTGTGACCCTGACTTTTTTCTGCCAGCCCTTGTGATACCCCTGGACATCCTTTGGACTAGACCAGGAGTTCTCAACCTTTTAAAGCCAGGGGCCAGGTCACACTCCCTCAGATAGCTTCGGGGGCCAGGGGGCCATTTTGCCCTTTCTCCACCACATAGCACTTCCTGGTGTGGGTCCTGGTGTGGTGGAGATGGGGGGGGGCACATGAAATAGTGCCAGGACCGCATCCAGCCCACAAGCTGCAGGTTGAGAATCCCTGGACTAGACACTCTCTTGAACTACCAGTGTTGTGATCCAGCCCTTCTCCAACTCTGAGGATGGCCTGGATCAGGGGGCACTCATTATGCCCAGCCCAGTTCTGCCTGCACCCAAGCCCGGGGCTGGCCTGAGCCAGAAATCTCAGCCTGTGTCTGGCCCATGTCTGTTCTCCCTGGCAGCTGACCTGTCAGATCAGGGGTCTGGCTCTGACAGCGATCAGCCCTCAGTCAGGGAGAAGTCCAGGAAGCAGCTACACCTGAGACGCAGGCAGGCTAGAGCGAAGCACCAAAGAAGGCTCCCAGCTGATACCGATTAGCTGGGAGGCTTATAAGCAAGCTTGTTGCAGCCTGCCAGTGTCAGTACAACTCTCGTGCAAAGACTCCAGACTGCCTGCCTAGACCCTGACTTTTCTGCCAACCCTGACGATGCCACTGGACACCCTTTGGGTTAGAATACTGCCTCGGACTACTGGGAAACAGACCTCGGGTTGCCTTTTGGACTTTGATATCTGGACTCTCCTCGAACAAGGCTCTCTGTGTAGCATCGCAGTGTGGCGACCATGCCTGCCCAGTGGGTCAGCACAACCGGTAACCAAAACTCGACTTGCTCTTTGGACTTTGCTATTTGGATTCTCCTTAAATAAACGACTGCCAGGACTCTCTGTGTAGCCCTGCTGTGTGGCCACCATGCCCACTGGGCAGGAAGGGTGATCAGAGGAATGGAATGCTGTTACCTTTCCCAATGAAGCGGCACCTGTTTATCTACTTGCAGTTTCTTGCTTTTGAACTGCTAGGATGGCAGTTCTTGGCCAGGTGGTAGAGAGTCCTGCGTTCTGCCCAGTTACCTGGTAGCTCCTGGTAGCTCACCTTCCATAGTTCCAAGGCAGTCTGTGGGGCTGGTGGTTTTTGAATTAAAACTCCCAGAAGCCTTCTCCATTGGCTGTGCTGCCCAAGATTTCTGGGAGTTGTGTGCCAAGAACTTCCCCCAAATACTGGAGGCTGTTTCCCATTCAGCTTGTTGCCACCCCCCACCTTCTCTCTTAAGAACACATCTGGAAATGCAAGAAAACCCCTCTGTTCTCTGTTCTGGTGGCAGAAATCTAGGTTTCCCACAATTGATAACTCCACGAAATCATCATCTTGGTTCACACTGAGCACTCAGGTGGTCACAGCTTGCCATACAAGGCCGACAGGTGATTTTTCCCGACTCATGAAAGATGCTGTGTAAAGTAGTGGAGCACAGATAAGTTCCTTTCTCTCTCTGATAAATCAATTGGGGGGGGGGGTCTGAGAGTGATCCCAGCTTCGTAGACCAATATGGATACAGTGTTGTTGTTTTGTTTTAATTGTTTTGTATTGTGAAGTAGCAGAACAGAGCTAAGTTCCTTTTTCTGATAAATATATTATTTGGGAGGCTCTGAGATGTAGCCACGTTCTGTAGACCAATATGGCTACAGTGTCATTCTTGTTTTAATTGTTTTGTGTCATTTGCAGGCCACCTTGCTTCTGGTCATACTGCAAAGATGATACATTACAGGTTCAAAAGCAAATTGAACTGCAATAATACTTTTAAAACCTATTGATTGATTTTAATCTGCTTGCACTTACAAACTTTGGAAAGAAGCTCAGAATAGCGAACACCAGCATCCAGGGACTCTCTTTCTTCTTCTTCTTCAGGTGCTGTATCCGTTTATTGGCTATCATGATGGTGATCGTCTTCCTGCTCTTAACTCCTTGGAAAAGTTCTTCCGAGGACCTTCCAAACCACTCTCTCTGGTTCTTCAGCCATGAAGTCCGTCTGCGTCCAGGGCTTCCTCTCTTCCCAAGGACCTTCGCTTGAAGAGCGAGTTGGGGTATTCTATGCTTTTATGTCGTTCCTCAAGGTATTTTGGAGCTTTCTTTGCTTAATGGTCTTAAAGAGTTCTCGTTCTTTATCCATCCTGTGCAAGACTTCTACATCAGTCACATGGTCAACCCATGATATCCTTCGCAGCCATCTGTAAATCCACATTCCAAAAGCTTCAATTCTCTCTTCAGATGCTTTAGTCAACATCCAAGCTTCGGATCCATAGAGCAACACTGGGAACACGTAACATCTCACTATTCAGATCTTTGTAGCGAGAGTTAGATCTCTACTGCATGACAAGTGTCGCATTTTTATGACGGTGAGCCTTGCTTTTTCTATTCATACTTTAATCTCTACCTTGGGATCCCAATTTTTCATTTAACATACTCCCCAAATGGACAGTTTTATCTACTCTTTCGATGTCTTGTGATCCTGCCATTGGCTTGCCTTGAGTTGGTGTTCGCCTTTTGTCTACTTAGTGTTGCGATCCAAACCCTATTCTGCGCTTGAAACTCTAACTGAAGACCTGCAAGGTTTGTGGCCAACAACATTGTGTCATCCAGGGACTCAGTCATAGTTATTAAGAAAGTCTCATGCCAGTATTTAGCCTTAGATGGAGTTTACCACCCGCTTTGGGCTGCATTCCCAAGCAACCCGACTCCGAGAAGACCAGGTTCCGGCACGCTACCGGCCTCACACCGTCTGCAGGCTGTGCCTCGATCAGAAGGACTTGAGCCCAAGGTTTGCTTCAAGAGATAACCACCTCTTCAGGGTCACAATGATAAAAAGGAGGGTTTGCAACCTGACTACTGTAATGTGCTCTACATGGGGCTGCCCTTGATGACCTTCCGGAGGCTTCATCTGGTTCAAAATGCAGCTGCCTGCATAGTGGTGGGGTGTGGGCATTATGCCCATGCCTCACCCCTGCTGCGGGAGCTGCATTGGTTGCCGGTGTGCCTCTGGGTGCAATTCAAGGCACTGGTGATGTAGGACCTTTAAATCCCTACATGATAGTGGTCCAGGGTACTTAAGAGACCGCATCACCCCAAGGATATTTGCCCATATCACTAGAGCAGGCCGATGGGGCTCCCTATTGATGCCATCACCTAAAGAAGCCCACCTCTGTAGCACTAGAAGCAGGGCCTTTTCGGTATCTGCTCCCACCTTGTGGAACCTCATGCCAACCGAGTTGCGTCTCCAGGCAAAGTTATTGCCCTTCAGGATAGATCTAAACACCTGGCTGCCAATGCAGGTGTGGGGCACGGGTGAAGCGGTAGCTTCCCCCTTACTGGCTTATATAATGAAGGTCGCTCGTGCCTTTAGTTATAATTTTAATTTGTGAGGGTTGGGAGGGTATGTTCAGCGGTTTTAATGGTTTTTAAAGTATTAAGGTTCTTGTCATTTTATCCTTGTGTGATGTTTTATATTTGTGTGCTGCCCAGAGTTGATTTGGCGAGTGGGCAGCAATATAAATCCAAAATAAATAAATAAACCTAATCTTCCCAATGGGAGCCGTCACTGAGAAGGCCCTGCCTGGTGACCCCATCAAACATACCTGAGCAACGTGCACATAATGCTGTTTACCTTTTGCACCAAAAGTGGTCCCTATTTATCTCCTTGCAATTTCTTGCTTCCAAACGGCTAGTTTGGCAAGAGCTGGGACAGAGGTGGGTGCTCATTCCGTCATGCGCTACTTGGGTTTTGAACTGCTGGCCTCCCAGTCAGCATCTTAACCACTTGAGCCACTAAGCACTCTCCAGATACCTGAAAGGGAACCATAAAGAGGAAGGGAAAGGTCTGTTTTCTATCATCTCAGAGTCCAGAATGCGTAATAACGGGCTCAAACAAAAGTAAGCCAGATATCAGGCTGAATATCAGGAAAGACTTCAGAACTGTTAGAGCAGTACAAGGGTGGAACTCACTGCCTCAAGGGATGGTGAGCACTCCAACACTGGAGAGAACTAGACAACCCTCTGTCAGATCTGCTTTGATTCGGATTCCTGCATTAAGCAGAGGGTCGGACTCAATGGGTTCAAAGGCCCCTTCCAACTCAATGACTCTATGGTTCTGAGATCTTAAGGTTCAAGAAGGCTCATACGGAGAGATACAGTCCTTCAGAGAGCCTGGCTATAAGTCACTAGATAGGGTAGAGGAGATAAGCAGTAAACCCATCACCAGCTGCCAGGCCACCACTGAAAGCTGGAATGTAAGTGATTTAGCTTTCAAGATGCAGCCAAAGAAACACCCTACATGTACAATGGGGCCGAAACATGTACGCCTCCCCCCCTCCCCCAAGGACAGGTGCAGCTTATGGCACTGGGCACCTGCTTGAGGACCAAAACGCCACGAAGATGACAAGGGGCGGCGCATGGATTTGGAGGTAAAGTAATACCGCTCCAACTGGGCTGCTGTTTGTTGTGAAGACTGCCGCGGCGGTTGGCATCCGACAGAAAGCCACCCTGGTAGGCATTCTTCGTGGCCAACAGAAGCGACTCCAAAGACAAGTATCACCTTTCCAATTTTATTTTTTTGGCTCTGGCCGTGCACGCAGCAATTGCTCCCTCCCTGAGCGAAGTTATGGGCGGAAACGCCCAGCCTTCAAAGACGTCTCTGCTAAGGAACACACTTGTGATGTGAACACTTGTCCTTTGACGTTTAAATTTACGGGCATCGCGTGCCCGTAAAGGTCTCAAACCTCCAGGAGAATTGGCAGTCCCTAAGCATGAGGCAAGGGGATGCAGTGGCTTGGCGGTTACAAGGCTTGAACTTGACAAATGGAAGGTTTGAGACCCGGTTCCTGCATGACGGAGTGAGGGCCCGTCTCTGTCCCAACTCCTGCCAGCCTAGCAGATTGAAAACAAGAAATTGCAAGTAGATAAATAGGCAGCACTTCGGTGGGAGGGACTGCAGCGGGTCAAGTAGTTAAGACGGTGAAACGATGCCTGGAAGGTTGGAGTTCAATTCCTGAGCACTGCAGGACGGAGTGAACTCCCATCTCCGTCCCAGGTCCTGCCAACCTAGCAGTTTGAAAGCAAGAAAATGCAAGTACAGTGGTACCTCGCTTAAAGAGCATAATGCGTTCCACAGGATTGCTCTTTAAGTGAGTTTGCTCTTTAAGCGAAACACCATTGGAAATGACCAATTGTGGGGGGGATTGAGAACCCCGATTTATTCGTTAAGCGAGTTTTTGGTTGGTTTTATTTGTTAAGCGAAGCGAACATTCAGAGAAAATTTTGCTCTTTAAGCGAGTTAGTCTTTAAGCAAAACGCTCTTTATTATTTATTTATTTATTTATTTATAAATTTATTTATAAACGCTCTTTATGCGAGGTTTGACTGTAGATAAAATAGCTACCACTTCAGCAGGAAGGTAACAGCGTTCCTTGCCCTCCGGTGTTGAGTCATGCCTGCCACATGTCCATGGAAACGTCTGCAGACGCAGACAGCGCTGGCTCTTTGGCTATAAACAGAGATGAGCACTGAACCCTAGAGTGGCCTCAAGGTTTGGCTTCTGGGCAGGCTCCCTCCTGGTCCAGAAGCATTTCGGGGACCTGCAGGACATGCAACTTGCAGCTGCTAGCAGAGCAATCTTAGGAACTTGGCCAAGAAGCTCAGCTGCCTCTGGGGGAGCTTTCAGGGAGTCGCCAGTTATGTAGATC
The DNA here is from genome assembly GCA_030440675.1 of Furcifer pardalis. Classification (NCBI taxonomy): domain Eukaryota; kingdom Metazoa; phylum Chordata; class Lepidosauria; order Squamata; family Chamaeleonidae; genus Furcifer; species Furcifer pardalis. The sequence continues at coordinate 33,548,535 of CP126899.1, read as the reverse complement.
AAGGTGGAAAATCACCGGTAAAATCCTGGTAAACCCTCTGTGGAGCCTGATCATCACGGCACCCTCCATAAGCCACACACACCCCGGCAAGAAAGGGGCCGATTTCCAAGCACATGGATGTCAGGGTGGACACCCCTACCCTGCCCTACCCCACCACGCCCGGACACTTTGATCTATTTTTCCATGGCAGCTGGGATCAATTTCCATCTACCTCACCCAAGCCAGAGATCAAAGGAGTGGTGTTGGAAAGAGAAAAAGAGGAGGAGGAGGAACAAAACAAAGCAAAAAATAAAACCCCGGGGAGGTGGCGGGACTTGGCTGTACTCTGGGGCAGCGCAACGAACACAGCAGCAAAGCGAAGTGTGGCGGGTCTCTGCTCCGAAGCACACTCGGAAACCATTCGCCGCCACAAGCCGCTCCAAGTTGTGTCAAGGATCGGGGCCTGCCTAAAGCCAAAAGACATGCGCCTTGTGGAATGCGGGTAGAGCATGCCTTCCATAGCCTCCTCCAGCGGCCGAGTGGGGACGATGGGAACTGTAGTTGGAAAGGTTTAGGGGGAGCAGCTTTAGCATGGAATACCCTGCAGTGATCAGCACATAAAGGGGTGTTTGCCTGTGTAAATGACAACGTCATCTCTGTCTGTCTGTCTATCCACCACTCCATAGGTTCTATTGATTCAAAGAGGCCTTCTCTGTAACTTATCAAAGCCTTGGCAATGCTGTGGTTAAACTGATGTACTGCAACCCAATGTGCCAATGCCCTCAGTTCGATCTTCACCGTGGCTCAAAGTGGACTCTCAGCCTCTTCCATCCTTCTGAAGTTGGTGAAATGAATCCCAAGCATGTAAAGGTTTCCCTTGCTCGAAAGCCAACCGTACCCGACTCGAGGGTTCAGTGCGCATCCCTGTTTCAAAGCCGAAGAGCCAGCGCTGTCTGCTTCTGCAGACATTTCCAGGGTCATGTGGCAGGCATGACTAGATCTCAGAGTGCACAGAACACTGTTAGCTTCCCCACTGAAGCAGCGCCTATTTATCTACTTGCAATTTCTTGCTTTTGAATGGCTAGGTTGGCAGGAGCTGGGACAGAGATGGGTGCTCATTCCATCACGCAGTACCCGGGTCTCGAACTGCCGACTTGCCAGCCTTCTAGCTAGCAAGGCGAACTTCTTAACCACTGAGCCACCGCAGTGCTTTGCTTTAAAGCAGGGGTTCCCAAACTTTTCAGGCCACGAACCGGTCACGTGGTTGAGTGGGCTGGTCACATGGTTCCTTCCACCCAGAAACAGAAGTAAAATGCGCCCAGGCATGTGCATAATGCTGCCGTAAATGCAGCCACAGCTGTCGTAAACATGTTTATGACAGCCGCTGGTAATTTATGGCAGTATTTTGCACATTCGTGGGTAGATTTTACTTCTGCTTCTGGGAGCGGTGAGGGCACTGGGGGCCGGATGGAATGGCATTGGGGGGATCCGGCCCATGGGCTGTAGTTTGGGAACCCCCGCTTTAAAGTAAGCAGCAGATAGAAGAGGCTCATTTGAAACAACGGAGGCAGTTGGCTCAAAAAATCTCCATCGACCCTACAGGGCTATTCTAGTTGGATTGACTAAGCCCGTGATGGCAAACCTTGGCACTCCAGATGTTCTTGGACTTCAATTCCCAGAAGCCCAAGCACCCGATGAATCCACACGAATGGGTCCACTGCGATTTATCCGGCCCGCTCTGCCCTTGTGACTCCCGGAAGCAGAAGTAAAATGCGGAGGAAGCTTTAACACGGAAGAGTCTTAACCGTATTGGCACGTTTTACTTCCGCTTCCAGGAGCGACGAGGGCAGCGCGGGCCGGATGAATCGCAGTAAACCCATTCATGTGTGGATCACCGGGTGCTTGGGCTTCTGGGAACTTAAGTCCAAGAGCACCTGGAGTGCCAAGGTTCACCATCACGGGACTAAGCCAAGCAACGGGATTTTAGCCTACGTCTTAAAACCGGATGAATTTTCTGGCCTCCTTGGTTATGACGGACTGCAGCCCTCTGGAACAAAAGCGTTATTTCCCTACCATATATGGTGCAGGGAGGAGAAAACAGCCACAGCATTGGAGGAACTTAAAGGAAACTGACATATCAGATGCTCCCCCCCTTTTTTTTAAGAAATATTTTTTTCCACCCCTACCCACACTCATCCAGGTTTTTGCTCTTTCCCATCTAGTCTTTCCCACTGGAATGACTTTGCCAGTGCGCTCAAATTAATGTCGGAACGCCTGGAATTTGCTTAAAGATGAAATCCAGATGAGGACATTTGATGGTGTCCTGTGCCAGGGGTCAGAAACCCAAGGGGGGGGAACGTCTCCCCTAATACTAAACATTATTAGGCTGGGGTCGGAAAGACCCTGGTTGGCTCTCAGACCCACAGCAAAATTTCGTTTCTCATGGAGAGAAAGGTCACGGCATCTCACCCCTCTTCTGGGGGCGGAATGTACACAACTGTCATTCTCACCACCACGGAGAATTAAACAGAATTAAACAACTCCTCTGGTTTGTGTTGGGCCGGTATTTATTTTTCCCCACTTGACAATACACTGGATTTTATCTCTCCCTTTATCTGACCCTTTGTTACCCCATGGACCACTGTCCTCCAGGCACCTCTGTCCTCCACCGTCCTCCTCAACTCACTCAGCTTTGTGCCCTTTGTGTCTGCAATACCATCTAGCCACCTCATTTTTGGCCACCCTCTTCTTCTTTTGCCCTCCACCTTTCCCAGCATCAAGGCTTTCTCAAGTGAATCCTCTCTTCTCATCTGATGTCCAAAGTACTTTAGCTTCATCTTTATTATTTGACCTTCTAAGGAGCAGTCAGGGTTGATTTCTTCTAAGATTGACCTATTTGTTCTCCTCGCTGTCCAGGGGACTCTCAAAACTCTCCTCCAGCACCACATCTCAAAGGCGTCTATTCTTCTGCGCTCAGCTTTCCTAATAGTCCAGCTCTCACAACCATACATTGCCACAGGGAATACCATTGCTTTGACTAGACGAATTTTTGTTTGCAATGTGATGTCTCTGCTTCTCACTATGTTCCCCAGGTTTCTCATCGCTTGACTGGTGCAAATTGGTGCGGGAAATGAGGATGGTAAAAATATTTTTTTAATTTTTATTTTTGGAATTATATACTGCCCTACTTGGTGCAACTAACTCAGGATGGTGTACAAGCCAAATAGAATACAGAGAACAGAATAGAATACAATATAGAATAGAATAATATAATAGAATATTATTTGTTCTTTCTTTCTTTCTCTTCTAAATTACTTTTAGTGGCCATTTATTGTTTGTAACACAATAAGAGTTACCGTATATATACTTATATACTACTGTATAAGTCATCCCAAATATAAGATCTGAGACGTTGACTGGGAGGTAGGAGGTCAGCAGTTCGATTCCCGAGTACTGCAGGACGGAATGAGCTCCCATCTCTGTCCCAGCTCCTGCCAACCTAGCAGTTAGAAAGCAAGAAATTGCAAGGAGATAAATAGGGACCACTTCGGTGGGAAGTGACACCATTCCATGCGCTCCTGTGTCTAGTCATGCCTGCCACATGACCCCGGAAACGCCTGCAGAAGCAGACAGCACTGGCTCTTCGGCTTTGAAACAGAGATGAGCACTGAACCCTAGAGTCGGATACGACTGGCTTTCGAGCAAGGGAAACCTTTACCTTTAACCTTACCTATTTGGACCTCTAAAACTAGGAAAATAGATCGACCCGAGTATAAGTCGGGGACGGAAAATTCAGCAGCTGCTAGTGAGTTTCAATAATTAAAATACATGAAAATATGGTTAAATTAATTACTTTAAATATTTGTGTGGGTATGTTTTTGAGTTTTTATAGTACTGCTTTTTTAAAAAACTGTATGTTCGAATTTGCACCACCGCAGTTTTTGGACCCTCGGGGTAGTTGACCCGAGTATAAGTCGAGTACCCCTTTTGGACCTCTAAAAAAACTAGACTTATACTCGAGTATATATAGTTATCCAAGTTTTATGGGCCTCTTTCATCAGTTTTATCTAACAAGGGGAAAATCCTTTGGTTTGACCTTTTGTATCTTTGTAAATAAGACTGCTGGGTAGCACATTGAATTAGGTACTTGACTGCAAAGCCGGAGATTATATAATATACAATTATATATTGTTTGTGTTACAGACAATCAGTCCCAGGGCGCCCCGAGATGAAAGAGTGAAAAACCACTGGAAAGGGATGGCTCAAGTCAGAACTGACCTGGTGGCACACAATTATATTACTGTAAAACCCCGTATAATGAAACGCTCTTATAACAAAAACCTCATATAATGAAAGGAATTTGAAGACAAATGTTGCCTCATATAGCGGAAACTTCATTATACGAAGCAGCAGATAAATAGGTACTACTTCTGCGGGAAAGGTAACAATGTTCCATGCACTCTGATGCCTAGCCATGCTTATGTATCCACGGAAGCGTCTGCAGACAGCACTGGCTCTTTGGCTATAAACAGTGATGAGTGCCAGTCATATCCGAGCAAGGGTGACCTTTACTTATGGATATTCACCAGCCATTACATTTGTCGGTACTGAGCCTCCACAGTCAGCCACAGTCTACCTTTGAGTACCAGCTGCGGCCACAACGTAGAAGGAGAGGTTTGTCCCTGCTTAGCAGATTTCCTGGAGGTGTTTGTTGACCACCGTGAAAAGGGTTTTGGAGAACACAGATGCCTTGGGTTTGTTATGGTTTGTCAAACATGAGCTTTCGGAAAGGGAGAGAGGGAACAAGTCCTAACAACTCAAACGACATTCATGCAAGACTCCTCGCTGTCTAGTTTGACAAACAAGGGTGTTTCTTTTCCTTCGTTGTGGCCCAGGCAAACACACAAGCATTGTGTTGCGTTGTTCCTAGAAGACTCCCAGCAAATCCATTTTATTTTGCCGCGGAGAGTCATCCACACCCTGTTCAGGCGAATTAACCGCAAGATCCCTGCCTCTCCGGAAAACATGCGATATCCTTTTCTTCTTCTCTCCTGTCCCCACCCTTCGATGCCTTATAACTCTGGGTGGAGCGGCTTTAAAATTAAGTACATCTTAGAGTTATAAATTACAGGGTCCTTTGCCAAAAAAGATGGAGTAGGGAGATGCCTGATCCAGTGAGGGAGATAAGGTTTGGGAAGAGTGAAATATCTCCTCAAACTGTGCCGAATGGTTTCCCTGCTCCCGGCCTCGAGTCGTGTTTCGTTAATGGGCCCACGCAGTCCTTGACCCCCAAGGGAGGCATCCTGACATGTTTTCACCGCAAGAGTTTGCATGCCCAAAATGTTTGCCACTTGTCACACACGGAGAAGATACAAGATCCATCTTCCAAAGTAGACCAAAAGAGCCTCCTCAAAGATTTTGGATAAAATCCGGCATACCCTGGGCAGCAACCTTGCCCGTTAATCCTTCTGCCACCAGATCGAAACCAAGGAATTGACCGAAGAATGATCGGCTGTTCTACTGATGATTATCAGAAATATATACCGATGGGGGTTTGACGTTGGCCAACAACAAAGCCAAGAAAGAGGCTCCATTTTGGCAGCCCAAAGCTTGATCTGGACATAAAAGAAGACGACTTGTCATATATTCTACAGCAGTAATGGCCAACCTTGGCACTCCAGGTGTTCTTGGACTTCAATTCCCAGAAGCCCAAATCAGCTCTCCTGCTCATCGGGGTTTCTGGAGATTGAAGTTCAAGAAAACCTGGAGTGCCAAGGTTTGCGATCACCGCTCTAGAGGAATGGGGGCCACCTGAAAATACGTCACATTCAGCAATATTCAATAAGCGTTTCTGGATGACCATGTATCTCTCACGGAATCCCCTATGTCACTTGGAGGACCCTGAATAGGCTGAGGGTCAGAGTCCCTAAATCTTGAGACCAACGTGCTCAAGCGGAAACTGCTTGTGGGCAAGAACATGATGTGTGAATGTGGAGAGGGAGAGAATCCAGCTCATGTGATGCTCTCCCTGATTACTGCCAGAAACAAGGACCGATGAGGATTTAAGTTTGGCCAAGAAAATGGGTGGATGGGTTTGATCGGGACATGAAAATAGAAGTCTTGTCACACACAGTTTTTACAAGCAAGAAACGAGCACAAAAGGGGGGTCGGGATGATCCCCCAAATTCAATTTATCAGCCTGGTGAGCTTATCCTGCATAGACATAGAGTAGACCCTACTGCCAGCGACTCAACGCCAAGTGTCAGGTGGCAGTTAAGTAACCCGACAACCCTGAGGACAAGCAGCCTTGGGTGGCGAAGTCCACAAGGAAGGGTGATGGTCCCCAAGTGGATTCAATCCCACTTGACTCCATCTTGATGGAGGGCAGCAGCTTCATCCATCCTGGCCTGGGGCTGAGGAGGAGGACTTTGCCTGCCCAAAGGGCTCAGGACCAGAACGTGACTTGCGGGACTGGATCAGTGGTACCGGGGGAGTCAACACTGCGAAATGGTAGGCCAGTGGAAGACCACGACATTATATTCACAGGACCAGTGGTGGGATTCAAACATTTTTACTACCTACTCTGTGGGCGTGGCCATGGGGAAAGCCCTGCATTGTACCCCAATTAGGACAGCTTTTGTTCAAAACTGGAATGGAGTTTCTGCTACCGGTTCTGGTGAACCTGCTGAATCCCACCACAGCACAGGACAGTCTTCATAGCTGATCCCCATGATGATCTCCTATATTAGATTCAGATTCAGATTCGGAGGAAGAGGAAGGAGGAGGGAGGTAAAAAAATGAGGGCAGGAAATGAAGATGAAAGTTCCAAGAAGTTGTCTAGGTATTTTAATTGCCTGAAGATCTGCAATTCAACCCAACTTTCACAGCTTGAAACATTTGGCCAAGTTCTTCCCACTCTTAAACTTGGCTGAATGTTTTATCTACGCCAGAAACGCTGTCTCCATGGCTAAAGAAAGATGTTCCATCCAGTGACTTCCTGGGTTTTCACCCCTGGGGGACATTCATGTTCCAACCAGCGTAATGCACTGGGACGAAAGATGTCCCCATGTGGTTTCTCAACAAGATCAGAGGCCAAGAAGCAGAAAGGATGCACAACACATTTTCAGCCCCGACATCGAGGAAAGAGGGGGCTGTTCGCATCCCTCTGCTGGGTTGACGAAACGCATGGAACCCAACCAGCAAAGCCAACCTGCACCTTATCCATGCGTCTAGCGGCATTGCTGATCCTGTCTACGATGACATCCCAACAGAGTCAGAAAACAGACTGCCCATGAGCGTTAAAGAGCTTCCCGTGAGACAAAAAAAAAGGCATTAGGAGAAAAGGAGGGAAATGGGTCTGCAAGGTTGGCATTTGTTAGTGGCATCTTTACACGTCTACTCAAGCTAGCAACTTGAAAACAAGAAATTGCAAGTAGATAAATAGGTACCACTTCGGCAGGAAAGGTAACAGTTCCGTGCCCATCTAGCAATGCCTACCATATGACCACAGAAACATTTGCAGACACAGATCGCACTGGCTCTTTGGCTATAACTGGAGACGGGAGATCTTTAACCTTGCTCAAATACAAGACTCTAAAGCCTTGTGATGTCCAACCTTGGCACTCCAGGTGTTCTTGGACTTCAGTTCCCAGAAGCCCATGTCAGTGCTCCCTGTTGATCAGGGCTTCTGGGAATTGAAGTTCAAGAACAGCTGGAGTGCCAAGGTTGGCCATCGCTGTTCTGTGTTTCCAAATCCAGGCATTATTCTTCTGACCCTTAGAATGTCTGGGAGTCCAACTTCCATCACTTGCATGCAGCATGGGCCACATTGCCCGAGATGATGGGATGTGTAATCCAGCAGCCTGCAAGATCGCCTTCCCATCTCCCCAACGTTTATCTACTTAACATGTTCCAACAGATGCTGGAATCTCATTTCCCTCATAAATTTCCCTCCCTGCCCTCAATTCACCGCCTTCCTAAAGCAAATTAGATGCCAAAGCAGCCACGCTGGATTTCTACGCTGATGTTTGAGTGCATCTCCAGGCTTCAAGGACAGCCCCGTAAACCTGAGATGCCCCAACTTTTTGGGCCATGGGGTTCAGTGGGCCGGTCACGGGGTTCAGTGGGCCAGTCACGTGGTACCTCCCGCCAGAAGCGGAAGTAAAACGCGCCTTGCAACCTGTTTTGGAACAGGATGGGGTAGATTTTAGGCTGCCATTTTCTCTGCTTAAACCAGGATGGTGCTCAAATTACGGCTTGGGGGCCGGATCCAGCCCCTGACACCAATTCATCTGGCCCACACCCGCCCTCGACACTCCTGAAAACAAAAGCAAAACATATCCATAAGGCAAACAGATAGGTAAAACAACATTACTACTGATATATTTTAAAAATTTATTAAAAGCAACATGCTCTTTCGTTGTTTTTTGCCGGGAAAGATGCGAAGCATTCTCTCCCAAGGTCTGAAAACACATATCCCATGTTCCACAACCATTTCTCTGTCTCTTACACTACTGACACCAAGCAAGACGTAGTCTACATTTGAGCCCCTTCCACCCGCCTGTTGTAAGAAACATGGGCATTTCCCCAGATCTGGACCCTTACAGGCAATCTTAGACAGGATTTGTGAGTTTTCTCCGGCTTTTCCTTACACACAAACCCTTTCAAGGGGACACCGAAAGAGCCTCCTTAAAGACTGTTTTATTTCTGAACCTCAGACAGCACACCCCAGGCAATGCCCACCTTGTGTTGCCGGCTAATCTTTCTCACACTAGGTCAGGCGAAAGGAACTGCAGAATGAGCTCACCAAAAGGTGCCTTCATTTCATGCCTGGCCTAGACAGGGAAGAAGAATCTCAAGGCCAATTTTGGAACAGGTATTAATAATATAGAGGGTCAGGATCCGGAACAGAGTAAAAAACATTCATTGATAAGAAGGAACGTCCCTGTCTTTAATATTTTCATATTCTCGGTTCAGATATTTATTTATTTATTTAGATTTATATTGCCGCCCACTCGCCGGGGCGAATCAGATAAATGCCAAGTTACTTCAGAATCAGTTAAGGAGATAGACAATAAACATTAAAAAAAAATTAGTTGATGCTGTTTAATCCCATTTAAGATTCCAGTGGCTCAAGTGGCTAAGACGCTGACTGGAAGGTGGCAGGTCAGCAGTTCGATACCCGACTACTGCGTGATGGAGTGAACTCCCGTCTCTGTCCCAGCTCCTGCCAACCAAGCAGTTCGAAAGCAAGAAATGGCAAGTAGACCAAAAGGGACCACTTTGGTGGGAAGGTAAACAGCTTTCCGTGTACTCCGGTGTCTAGTCATGCCTGCCACATGACCATGGAAACATCAGCTCTTCAGCTATGAAACAGAGATGAGCACCGAACCCTGGAGTCGGATACGACAGGCTTTCAAGCAAGGATGACCCTTTACCGAATTCCACTTAAACGCTGTTTATATCCGTGCCAATTAACTCAAGATGAAATATGTTGTGCTTGCTTCACACAGGAGCGAAAGACGTCCATTCTTCGTCAACTTACTTCGTCGGGGAATTAAATCAGGGTATTTTCTTTTCTTTTACCTGCTTTTTCGTGAGATTTTGTCCAAATGTAAAGATGGCAGCCTGGCCTGCTAAATCTAAGCACCAGCCCCCCCCCCCCAAATCCCACCCCCGGGTTGGGAATGTAGTCTTGTTTCGTTTTAAAAAGTGACGTCTCGGTCCGCTGTGTGTTTTCGCACGCCCCAGCCAAAGGACAAGCGGTGCGCGGGGAATCTACACGAGGCAAAGAACTGCCGGTCCCAGTTTTGTGACAGAAGATGGGAGGATTCTTTCATTTGGCCAAGAGGAGGGATAAGATGGTGAAGAGACCAAGGAGGAGATCAACGTTCGAGTCCCTGCCGGCTGAGCCGAAATTTTGAACCGCTGGAGTCTCCTTGCTTTGTGGATTAAAAAGCTGCTTGTTTGAGGGAATGTCGTCCGTCTCCAGGTCGTAGGCCAACTCTGGAACACAGGAAAGAAAGAAGGAAGGCGGTGAGGAGGGAAGAATAAATATTGCCATAGATAGATAGATAGATAGATAGATAGATAGATAGATAGATAGATAGAGATAGAGATAGATAGAGATAGATAGATAGAGATAGATATAATATAGAGATAGATAGATAGATAGATAGATAGATAGATAGATAGATAGATATAGATATAGATAAAACTATAGGATTGCAGTGGCTTAAGTTGTTAAGACACTGACTGGGAGGCAGTACGGTCAGCAGTTCGATATCTGAATACTGCGTGATGGAGTGAGTTCCCATCTCTGTCCCAGCTCCTGCCAACCTAGCAGTTCGAAAGCAAGAAATTGCAAGGAGATAAATAGGGACCGCTTCGGTGGGGAGGTAAACAGTGGGTTCCGTGCATTACTGTGTCTAGTCATGCCTGCCACATGTCCACGGAAATGTCTGGAAAAAAATGCAGACAGCGCTAGCTCTTTGGCTATGAACAGAGATGAGCACTGAACCCTAGAGTCGGATACGACTGGCTTTTGAGCAAGGGCAACCTTTATAGTCAAGAAATAAGCAACAGTCAACAAACCTGCAGATCCCCATGAATCGATATTCACCCAAAGCAATGTGGACTGTTGTTTATTACTTAGTATATTTATTTAACTTATTTATTGCATTTTATTACATTTTTATGCTGCCCATCTGGGATTCCCCAAAAGCCATGCCGACTGAGGTGGCTTAGTGGTTAAGACTGTAAGATGCCCCGAGTCGCCATAGCGAGTGGGCGGTGATATAAGTCTAAATAAATAAATAAGATACTGAACTTGATGACTGGAAGGCCAGCAGTTCGAGACCTGAGTGTTTCACAATGGAGTGAGTGCCTGCTGTCTCTCCCAGCTCCAGCCAACCGAGCAGTTCGAAAGCAAAGACATTGCAAGGAGATAAATAGGTAGCACTTCAGTGGTGAAGGTAACATGCTCTGGTGGTCTAGTCATGCCGGCCACACGTCCACGGAAACATCTGTAGAAGCAAGACAGCACTGGCTCTTTGGCTGTAAACGATGAGCACCGAACCCTAGAGTTGGATACGTCAAGCGCGACCTTGACCTTTACTGGGTCGGAGAGATCCACAGAAGCTTTACGGGAGACTGTTCCCATTCCAGCAGGAACTTTTTCCAGTTTGATCACCCCAGTAAAGACACCCCCATAAATCAGAGACAGACTTTTGCTTGGTGATCCCGTGGAAAAGTTCCATTTTTTAAAAAAAACCTGCAACACTGCCACAATTTATGTGGTGGCGATCAGGAACAGAAGAACAATTTTGACAGGCCCCTAAAAAACTTAAATGCTGCATTGCAGGAGCTGTTGCCATAGCACTAATTATTAAATACCGTACAAGTCCTCCCGAATATAAGTCGAGGTACCTAATTTGGACCTCTAAAACTAGGAAAAGAGACTGACCCGAGTATAAGTCGGGGGTGGAAAATGCAGCAGCTGCTAGTGGGTTCCAGCAATTAAAATATGTACATGAAAGTTCGGTAAAATTAATTTATTCAGACATTAGTGTGGGTATGTTTTCAGATTTTTATGGTAGTGTTAGTGCTTCTAAAAATGTGTTTGAATTTGCAACCCTGCGGGTTTGGGAACCTCGGAGCCGTTGACCCGAGTATAAGTCGTCCCTTTTTTTGTACCTCATTTTGGAGGTTAAAAAAACTCAACTTATACTCGAGTATATACAGTATTGCTTCTGTTGCATCTCTTTTTCACTTTGAACAGAGAGGCTTTTTGAATGGTACCATTTCAACCGCATTTTGAGTCTTTAAATTTTAAAATTCCATCTTTTGTTCCGCATCACTGCTCGTGGACTGTAATAAAGTGGTTGGTTGGTCGGTTGGTTGGTAGGTAGGCAGGTTGTTTGGCAGGTTCACTGGCTGGTAGGTTGGTCAGTAGATGATCCCACATGGTGCATATACAATGGGGAGAGGCAGTGGTGGGTTGTCAAAATCTTCGCTACCCCACCGTGACATCATAGACGTCATGGGCATAGCCAATGTCATGACGTCGTGACGTCATGGGTAGAGCAAAATAAATAAATAAATAAATAAATAAATAAATAATGTCTGCACATGTGTCAAACCTCCTTTTGACACATGCACAGTTCTTTTTTTGCGCGCATGCGTCAAACCTCTATTTGACACATGCACACTAAAAAATAGAACTGCGCGTGCATCAAATGGAGGTTTGACGCATGCGCAGTTCCAGGCAGCCATTTTGGCTGCCCGAAAATACATTTTTGGAGGGGGCCGAAGAGGCAACCGAACCGGTCGCCCGGGGGTTCCCCCCCCCCAGCGACCCCTCCTGATGGGGTGCTACTGGTTCAGGTGAACCGGTCCGAACCGGTAACATCCCATCACTGGGGAGAGGCTAAACGCCCCTTCACCATGAGCTATGGGGTGGCATGGCAGAATGCCTCTAACCCTCCTCCCTGGGTACACATGCATAGAGGGGGACAAAACCCTTCTGAAGCCAATAGCTTCACAGAGAAAGCAAAGCCTCTATTAAAACTCTTGTCAAAGAGCCATTTTCTCCTTCCTCCTTCTTGTCTGCAGGCTTTTTTACACGAACACACACACACAGAGCGCCCCATCCAAATTCTTCCAGTCAGATTCCCAAACAAACCTCTCTCATCTTGCGCCAGGCCTGCGATGTGAGGCAGGGACCCTTTTCCAAACCCATCTGGGCTCCTTACTTCCCCCATTCGATCCACTTCTCTTATACTCTAGGTAGGGCTTGTCTTTTGTGCTTCAGATTAAATAATCCCTCTACAAGAACAGTTAATCATTAGCTGGTGGGCAGGTTGGCATTTCAGAAGAAGGATTTCCAAATGCCCCCCCTTCCCAGAAAGAGGGGGCTCCCCCCCCCTTCTCTCCCTTGGTGGATATTAATGGGAGGAGAGAGAAAACCTTGCTGTGTTCAACGCTTGGTTTTGTTCAGAGTTTGGGAAACTCCTTCCGTTGGACTACAACTTCCAGGTTGCTCAGCAAGCATGGAGGATAATGGGGAGAAGAAAATTCAGGCATGAAGGTGGAGCTTAAATTATGCCTCTCATTTTGGAAAAGGCTTTCCAGGTAAAGGACTGATCAACAAGTTTCTTCCTTCCCTCCATACACCCATCATTTAGTCCTCCTTCCTTCCTTCTTCCTTCCTTCCTTCCATACACCCATCATCTACACTTCCTTCCTTCCTTCTTCCTTCCTTTCTTCCATACACCCATCATCTACACTTCCTTCCTTCCTTCCTTCCATACACCCATCATCTACACTTCCTTCCTTCCTTCCATACACCCATCATCTACACTTCCTTCCTTCCTTCCTTCCTTCCTTCCTTCCTTCCTTCCTTCCTTCCCTCCATACACCCATCATTTAGTCTTCCTTCCTTCCTTCTTCCTTCATTCCTTCCTTCCTTCCATACACCCATCGTCTACACTTCCTTCCTTCCTTCCTTTCCTTCCTTCCTTCCAGTCTTGGCAAAGCCAGCTAGTCACATCAATGCAAGCAAGAAAGCAGCTTTTCCTTCTGGACTGGCATGAAACAAGCAGCTCTTTGCAGCTGGTAGGTTCTGCTCCCAGATCTCTGTCTGGTCTACGTGAGGCTGGTCTTTCCATACCATCAAACATGGGAATGCTGTCCTTATCTGTAAATTCCAGTTCCTACGATGGGAAGGAAACCAGCCGGTGCTCAGCTCCACCTCTCATTCCGCCCCCGGCGGGATCACCATTAAAAAGCGGGAAGCTTCTTCCAAATGACATACCTTGCAAGCAAAAGGAGGATGACATCAAAGGCTAGAATGCCAGGCTTACACTGGCAGCCGGCCAGGCGTCCTCTGGAAAAGACTGGATGGGCACCCATGCCAGAGAACGCCCTTGTGCTGCCCGTCTTCAGGCCCCTCTGAAGAAGATGCCAAGTACCGCTCAGTACATGAGCTCAAGATGAGATGAAATGTTCCACCAAATGCTTTCAGTGCCTCATCTCTGCCCCATTTTCCAGACAGGGGAAGAGATGCCAATTTGGACAGCTTGTGGAACAGTCCAGTGTGGTCTATTTCCCGGCGACCACAAGACGTGGAAGGAAAGGAATCCGTGCCCGTGTAAGTTGACTACTTTTCTGCAGTCCGGCTGGACTGATTCAATGGTAGACGGAAGGATCCTTTTAAGGGAATTCACTCCTGCTTAAGTTGCCTTTTCACTGTCATCTGCAGTCCCAGATCCAGGAAGATCTTCATGGCAAGGAGACACGTTCTTGAGGGAATGCAAGCGCAAACCCAAACTGGAAGGTGGAGGAAGGAGCTCACTGGACAAGGAATGACATTAAAGGAGGATAATATAGCCGAGGATCTCAACTTCCCCTACATCACTTGGAGGACCCTGAATAGGCTGTAAGACCAACATGCTCAAGGGGTGGGTGGGTTCTGGCAGTCAATAACACACTGTGTGAATGTAGAGAGATACAGAATCCGGCTCATTTACTGCCAGAAACAGGACCTATGTTTGGCCAATGACAAAACCAGAAAAGTGGCTTCATTTTGGCAATCCAGGGGTTGATCAGGACAGGAAAGAAGAAGTGCCGACAAATGCCTGCCTTTGAAGCCCTCTGATCGTACCTGTGCTAGAACCAGGAGGGAACGGGTTCTTCGCACACTTCCTTCTTTGAGAACCGCTATGCCTCTCCTTTACTGTTTGGTTCCATGCTCCAAAGCAGGGTCCATGGCTCTCCTGTTCCCGCGTACAACCCCAAAAGTGTCCTTCCTACCACTTGACCTTGTGATGCTTTTTAAGTAGATGTTCCAGGGTGGGGGGCTTCTTCATCAAGGATACACACCTTGGGTGACTGTCCTGGACTTTACTGGGGCCCCAAAGACGATCAGATGGCACAAACGAATGAAATTAGAAATAACTGGAACTTCTGATTTTGAAAAACTTTGTATTTAAGGAAAAAATATATTATGGGACGAACTGTGTCTCTACTCGAGGCTGTTAAGGGCTTCAATTCCAGTTTTCATTTAGAACCAGTCTGGTCGGTTATCCTGCTATTGTTCTAGAGTAGAACCATGATGGTGAACTTTGGCACTCTAGGTGTTCAATTCCCAGAAGCCCCAAGTCCATGAGAATCTACATGTATGGGTTTACTGTGCCGCAAACCCATTCGTGTGGATTCACAGGGACTCGGGCTTCTGGGAATTGAAGTCCAAGAACACCTGGAGCTCCAAGGTTCGCCATCACGGGAGTAGACCATACTGCCAGCGACCCAATGCCGAGTGTCAGGCAGTGGTTAACTAGCCCCTGAGGACTAGTGGCACTGAGTGCCAAAGACCACTGGGGAGGATTGTGATCCCCAAGTGGATTAAAACCCACTTGAATCCTTAACGATGGAAGGCAGCAGCTTCATCCATCCTGGCCTGGGGCTGAGGAGGACTTTGTGTGCCGAAAGGGCTCAGGGCCAGAAAGTGATTTGTGAAACTAGATCGGTGGTACTGTGGGCGTCACTCTGCGATGCAGAAGGCAGATGAAAGGCTATGGCATTCTATTCTCAGAACAGTCTTTGTGGATGATCCACCGTGATGATTGCCTATATTCAGGTTTGGATATGGTAGAAGAAGACGAAGAAGGAGAAGATCTCTGGACTTCCAGAAAGACAAAAACAGGTGGGTCCTAGAGCAAATATCTGGAGGCAAAAAAGGACAACAGCTTTGGGGACACCATGTGAAGGTCAGACTCTCTTGAAAGGACAATAGTGTTGGGAAGTGTGGAAGGCCAAAAGAGAGAGAGAGATTGAGACTGGCCTACTGTTTGCAAGGGCTGAGTAGGGTGGTTTAGAACAGGACACTTGGAGGATCTCGTCTTAGTCAGAGGAGGACAACAAAGGAACCTGCCTTATTCTAATCGGGTACCTCTAGCCCTGTGTTGCCAACACTGACTGGCAGCCACATCTCAGACCCTGGTCCTCTCCTACCTCTAGGTGCCAAGGCTTGAACCTCCAACTTTCTACAGGACACGGAGCTACAACCATCTCTCTTCAATAAGGGCGGTCTGGTCCAAGCTTTATTTAGAAAATGCTTCGTCCCAGATCCGACTTCACGTACATGAACCACAAACCACAGCTAGCCTTTGCTCAGCCTGCTGAGAAGACAGCCTGAAGGCTTCCATCTGGCTGGTCCCAAAATGGAACAAACGATGCACCGGGGGGGGGGGGGGCTCAACCATCCATGCACATCAACTTTGGCCCTGAGCATCTCTGCAGCAGAGGGTGCGGCTCTTCAAATACGTACCTGAAATCTAGTCCTAAAGAAAAGGGGCTGTGGTGGTTTAGTGGCTAAGATTAGAAGGTCAGCAGTCCGAGACCTGCAGCACAGTGGACTGAGCGTCTGTCTCTGTCCCAGCTCCTGCCATCCTAGCAATTCGAAAGCAAGACATTTCAAGCAGATCAACAGGTACCACTTCAGTGGGAAGGTAAAAAGTGTTCCATGCACTCTGGTGTCCAGGCATGCCTGCCACATGTCCATGGAAACGTCTGTAGATGCAGATAGCGCTGGCTCTTTGGCTGTAAACAGAGATGAGCACTGAAGCCCTAGAGTCAGATACGACTGGCTATCAAGCAATGAGATCTTTACCCAATCATAAAGAGGAAGGGAAGGATCTGTTCTCCATCCTCCCAGAGGGCAGGACACGTAATAACTATAGAAAGGCAGCTATAGGCTGAATATTAGGGGGAAACCCTCTTAAAGATTAGAGCAGTACGACAGCGGAACCCACTGCCTCGGGGAGGTGGTGAGCGTTCCAACACTGGAAGCATTCAAGAGAGAATTGGAAAACAACCCTCTGTCAAATCTCTTTTGATCTGGATCCCTGCACTGAGTAGATTGGACTCAATGGTCTCAAAGGCCCCCTTCCGACTCAGGGATTCTAGGATCCTGAGATCTTAAGAGCTAGGAAGACTCATATGGGACGATACAGTCCTTCAAATAGTCTGGCCCCCGAATCACTATAGAGCCATAATGGTGAGCCTCAGCACTCCAGCTGTTCTTGGACTTCAATTCCCAGAACCCCAAGCCTCCGCAAATCCACACAAATGGGTACATATTGTGTATGTGCAGTAAAACCATTGGTGTGGATTTGCAGAGACTTGGGCTTCTGGTAACTGAAGTCCAAGAACATGCACAGTAAATCCATTCATGTGGATTCACAGAGACTTGGGCTTCTGGGAACTGAAGTCCAAGAACACGCACAGTAAACCCATTTGTGTGGATTCACAGAGACTTGGGCTTCTGGGAACTGAAGTCCAAGAACACGCACAGTAAACCCATTTGTGTGGATTCACAGAAACTTGGGCTTCTGGCAACTGAAGTCCAAGAACATGCACAGTAAATCCATTCATGTGGATTCACAGAGACTTGGGTTTCTGGGAACGGAAGTCCAAGAACACATGCAGTAAACCCATTCATGTGGATTCACAGAGACTTGGGCTTCTGGGAACTGAAGTCCAAGAACATGCAGAGTAAACCCATTCGTGTGGATTCACAGAGACTTGGGCTTCTGGGAACTGAAGTCCAAGAACAGCTGGAGTGCCAAGGTTTGCCATCACTGCTATACAGTGGTGGGATTCAAAATATTTTACTACCTACTCTGTGGGCGTGGCCAGGGGAAAAGCCCTGCGTAGCACCCGAATTAAGACGACTTTATTTCAAAACTTGGATGGGCGGGACCAGCCGGAAATTCTGCTACCGGTTCCGGCGAACTGGGGAGAGCCTGCTGAATCCCACCACTGGTGCTATATAGGGTAGAGGAGGTAGACAGTAATGCCATGACCACCTGGCCAGGCCACTATCGGAATGTAAACGAGGGTTTCCTCTTTTCTGTCTCCCTAGATTTAACTTTCAAGATGCAACCAAAGAAACACCCAACATGTACGATCCAGCTGAAACATTTATGCCTCACACACACACCCCAAAAGACAGGTGTGGCTTATGGCACTGGCCAGGCATGGGCTGGGCCACCAGGACAGTGGCATTCATCCCGGAGCGCCTATGCCTCTGGCGCCCTGGGTGCAAATAATAATTTGCACTGTAGATTACGCCATTGCTCCAAGCTCCCTTCTTCAGCTTGGAGCAATGGTTTATTCTAAAGTGCCGCGCGCCGGGTGGAGCAAGCGAGGGGGGGTGGCCAAGCGTTTCCTGGGAGCACCCTTCTCCCTGGCCCCTGTCCAGCGCACGGTGTCCAGCACACCCCTGGTACTGGCTACCCATTTGAGGACTGAGGCACCGTGAAGATGACGGCCTCAAAGACCCCTTCCAACGCAGTCATGCCTGGGTTCTATGACTTGAGGCAGTCGCTGACAACCGGTCAGAATTCGAGGGAGGTGGGTGGGAATTGCCTTTCTTTTCTTTAAAGGTCAAGGTCTCCCTTGGCCGAAGGCCAGTCGTATCCAACTCTAGGGTTCAGTGTTCCTCTCCGTTGACAGGGAAAGAGCCCACGCCATCTACATCGGCTGGCATTTTTATGGACATGCGGCAGGCACGAGAAGACACCATAGCGCATGGGACATCATTACCTTCCCCACCAAAGTGGTCCCCATTTATCCACTTGAAGTTTCTTGCTTTGGAATGGCTAGGTCGGCAGGATCTGGGACAGAGATGGGAGGTCACTCCGTCGCACTCAGGTCTCGAACTGCTGACCTGCCAACTTTCCAGTCGCCAAGCCCAGCATTTTAACCACTAAGCCACCACAGTCCCTAAAAAAAGAGAGACAACTTCTAAAAACCCCAAGCCTGTAGTACCCCAAGCTTGTGCTAGCCAAGAAATCTCGGGTGCTGTCAAGTTGATGTCCGGAAGCCCTCAGGGTGATCATGGTTTTTATTTGTTTACTTGGGTTTATTGTCCAGTTGAAAGAAAAACACAGCTGGATTTAACCAAGTTTCCCCGAAACCAAGCTCTCGGTGCCAAATATGTTCTGCCCATCTCCGGATCTGGAGGTTGGGATGGAGGGGGGTGGGAGAGAAACATATTCACTCCCCTTCTTCTCTCTCCCTCCCAGCCTCCCTTTTATCCTCCACTTGAGGACAAAATGTTCTCCTCTACTGACGTCAACCCTGCATCGAAGAAGACCTTCGTCCCGTCCTCCGTTCCTGCCCATCCTGGAACAGGAACGTTGTGGGTAGAAGGGGGGGTTGTTCCGGGCCAGCTTCTTGGGGGAGCGTTGTTTTACTTTCCTCCAGAGAAGTTTCTATACTCTTCCGTCTACACCAATGTTTCCCAACCACTGGTTTTTGGACTTCAGTTCCCAGGAGAACACAGTCAATCCCCCCCAAGAACTGGACTGAGGCTTCTGGGAATTGAAGTTGCCCTGTGGTCTAGATTGAACCTGGGCTCCTGCATGCTTGGGGCAGCCCTTTTCATGGCTTTTGGTTGTTCAGTCGCACAGTCGATTCCGACCCGTTGCGATGACCCCATGGACCACTGTCCGCCAAACAAGCTCCTAATTTAGGATGGAGGAATCCTAATTTTATTCAGTCTAAACTTATTTTTGCTATTTAAAAGGATCAATAATTATTTTTGCTATTGAAAAGGATCAATAATCACCCCTGAAGGAAATTAGCAAGAGTAGAGAAGGCTGATGAATACTTTTTGTTGTTTAGTCGCACAGTCGATTCCGACCTGTTGCGATGACCCCATGGACCACTGACCGCCAGGCACTTCTGTCCTCCACCTCAACTCGCTCAGTTCTGTGCCCATTGCTTCTACAATACCATCTAGCCATCTCATTTTTGGTTGCCCCCTTCTTCTTTTGCCCTCAACCCTTCCCAGCATCAAGGCCTTCTCAAGTGAATCTTCTCTTCTCATTTGATGTCCAAAGTACTTTTAGCTTCATCTTCACTATTTGACCTTCTAAGGAGCAGTCAGGGTTGATTTCTTCTAAGATTGACCTGTTTGTTCTCCTCGCTGTCCAGGGGACCCTCAAAACTCTCCTCCAACACCACATCTCAAAGGGGTCTATTCTTCTGCGCTCAGCTTTCCTTATGGTCCAGCTCTCACAACCCAACATTGCCACAGGGAATACCATTGGTTTGACTAGACGAATTTTTGTTTGCAATGTGATGTCTCTACTTTTCACTACATGCTCCCCAGGTTTCTCATAGCTTGCCTCCCAAGAATCAGTCGCCTTTTTATTTCATGGCTGCAATCCCCATCTGCAGTGAGCTTTGATCCTAGGAAAGTAAAATCTGTCACTGCTTCTACTTCTTCCCCATCTATTTTCCAGGGACTGATAGAGCCTGTTGCCCCAAACAAGACGGGTCACTGCAGTAAACCGAATGAAGAGGATTGTCCTGTCCATCCGGACCAGTTGGAAAGGGGACCAGAGGAACCATCTTTTCCCCCAGAAAACCATCAAGCCCAGAAGCCTACTGAAAGCAACCCAAGGGGCTGATATTTGGTTCAATTCGACGATAAGTTCCCCTGCTTCGGTGGGAAGGTAAACAGCATTCTTCTAGGACTCTGATGGCTTAGTGGTTAAGATGCTGAACATGACAACCGGAAGGTCGACAGGCCAGCAGTGCGAGACCCAAGTACTGCACGAAAGAGTGAGCTCCCATCTCTGCCCCAGCTCCTGCCAACCTAGCAGTTTGAAAGCAAGAAATTCCAGTAGGTAAATAGGTGCCACTTTGGTGGGAAGGTAACAGCGTGCCATGCACTCCGCTGTCTAGGCGTGCCTGCCACGTCCATGGAGATGTCTGCAGACGCAGACAGTGCTGGCTCTTTGGCTGTCAACGGAGATGAGCACTGAACCCTAAAGTCGGATATGACTGGCTTTCAAGCAAGGGTGACTTTTTACCTTTTACCTAATACCACAAAGTTTGTCTTGCATCAATTTACTTACCATTTGCAATTCAAAAGGACGAAGCTTCACACCTAATGCGAGGAACAGGCATTACCAGTTGTAAAAAGAAAGCCACATTGATTTGTATACCTATCTGTTAATGCTAACCATTCTGTGCCTCCCTACCTGATGTGTATAAACTGATGCCATGATGTCTCGCTCTTATGTCTGCCGAAGTGGACTTGATCCACGAAAGCTCACATTTCTGAAAATACAGCAGTGAGTCTTTAAAGTGCCACAACGTTTTTTTGTGTGTGTTTTTCTTTTGTTTACTCTCTGGTAATGTTTTTTTACAAATTGTTTCTTCTTGTTCCGGCGGCCGATTACGGTTGTTCCAGCTTTCCACTGGCAAAAAAACGGGGCTCGAGGCGGGTAACGGCCCATTGCAAAATCAGTTCAGCAAACATCTGGAGATCAGGCGTATTGCACAAACAAAAACATCTTTTTCCAAAAAAATAAAATACAAATGGCCGGCTCCTGCCATGAAGTTAACGATAATTTTCTTCTTGTTGCTGTCGTGCCATATCCGAATCTGAATATTGGCGATCACCATGGCAATGATAATGCAATGTCCTGATAATGCAATGCTGAGGCCTTCCGTCTGCCTTCCACACTGTAGTGCGACACCCACAGTACCACGGATCCAGTTCCACGAGTCACTTTCTGGTCCTGACCCCTTTTGGCATACATACTAGTCAGTGGTGGGATGTCAATTTTTTTACTACCCCACCGTGATGTCATCAGTGTGGGTGGAGCCAACGTCATGACATCATGACATTGTGGGCGGAGCCAAAGAAAAAATAATAAAAATAATAATAAAATAAAATAAAAATAAGCACACACACACACCCCTCAACCCACCCACCCACCCACAACACAAGGACAGCAAGGAGGACAGCAAGGAGGAGAGCAAGGAGACAGTAAGAAGGCCGTGCATACGCGCCAAGCACTGTAGACATGCATGCACACCAAGTGCTTGGTGCACATGCGCAGTGGGGGAACCAGTGAAAAGGTAAGCCCCGAAGGTGGTTCCCCCCAAATGCTGCTACCGGTTCTCCGGGACACTGGGAAAAGTTAGTACCGGTTCTGGCGAACTGGTGAGAACCTGTTGCATCCCATCACTGATACTAGTGTATAATAACGCTGTGTTAGCCGCCCTGAGTCGCTCGCAAGGAGGGCAGCATATAAATATGACCAATACTAATAATAAAGTCAGCCACAGGCCAGGATGGACGAAGCTGCTGCCTTCCATCAAGATGGGTTCAAGTGGGACCATTTAACCCACTTTGAGACCATCAACCCTTTTAAAACCAAGGCTTACACCTTGGCTGACCCAAAGCCCGTGTTATCACAAGCAAGGTATATCAGAAAACAAAAACACTGCAGCATTTTAAAGACGAACGGCGACATTTTTAGTGCCAGCTTCCGTGGATCAAGTCCACCTCTTCAGACAAAGGAGTAAAACTTCCAGGCCATGGTTTGTGGGCACCAGATGAGAAAGTTTTACTTACTCCGTTTCTTCCCGCTGTTGCTGGCTTGTAAAATTTGTTCGACATTCCCATACATAAACCCCCTTTCCCCAACTTTCTCCCTCTCTCTCCTTTTTTAAACTCATCTTTAACAGACACAGACATTGGGACGGTAATTATTAGGAGCCCCCTCTTTGGCAGGACTTGCAAGCTAGGGCCGATTACTGGAATTAGCAAGGCTAATTTCCATGCCACCATTCATTGGAATTTCCTAATGGCCTTTCGGAATAGAAGCCTTTATGCGCCGTCCATTCTCCGCTTCATTCTACCCGAAATTCCTTCTCCTGGGTCTGCTGAATGCCCCGGGTTGGTTTTCCCGTAGCCAACACAAACTTCGTCCAGTCAAAAAACGTAAAGGGGCTCGGGATGAAAAGGGCTTAGCTGTCTCTTTGGCTCCTGTTATTTTAAAGCAGAAATAACTTTGATTTCTCTTCCCTCCCCCCCCCACCGCCCCGATTTCGGAGACAAAGCCCTCAAATGCAAAGCATGCTCCATGGCCCCTTTGAAAAGGGCCTTCAAATCTTCACCAGGGCAAGGAATGGACTTATTAGGAGGATGAAAAGGGGGACTTTTCAGAGAAAGCGTCTGAACGCTTTGGTCCTGTCATATCGATGATCTGGATGCAGCATTTCATTCTGTTTACATTTCTCCCCCTCGTCCCCTTTTCAACTATCCCGGCCTCCGCACGGCTAGCATTAAAAGACTGACACTTGTTTTAAAAAAACGCTCATTTATGTATGTTAATGCGCGAGCATTGTGGAACATCAACGGAGGGGCTCAGGGAAGGGGAAAGTGAAAAAAATTGAGAAGGACAGAGAGGACCGAAACACAAAAGAAGTAGAAGGGTTCATGTAATATTTTCCAAAAATACGTTCCGGTTCAGAAGCAGCCTGACCGCTGCCCATTAATGGTCATTTTTGTACCTTCTTATGGACTCAACACCAAGGGTCTGGTAGCGGTTAACTAACTTGACAACCCTGAGGACTAGCAGCCTTGGGTGGCGAAGTCCGCAGGGAAGGGTGATGGTCTCCGAGTGGATTCAATCCCAACTAGTATCCATCTTGATGGATAGGCAGCAGCTTCATCCATCCTGGCCTGGAGATGATGATGAGCACTTTGTGTGCCAAAAGGGCTCAGGACCAGAAAGTGACTCATGGAGCTGGATCAGTTGTACTATGGGTGTCACACTGCAATGTGGAAGGCAGAAGAAAGGCTACTGCATGATATTCTCAGGACAGTTTTCACAGCTGATCGCCAAGAGGCTGGCCAATATTTGGATTCGGATATGATGGAAGAAGAATGAAGAGGGTCAGTGGTGGGATGTCAAATTTTTTACTACCCCACCGTGATGTCATCAGTGTGGACGGAGCCAATGTCATGACGTCATGACATTATAGGCGGAGCCAAAAATAATAAAAAATAATAATAAAATAAAAATAAGCACACACACACACAGACACACACACACACACCTCAACCCACCCACAACACAAGGACAGCCAGGAGGACAGCAAGGAGGCCGTACATTCGCGCCAAGCACCGTAGACATGCATGCAAGTGCTTGGCGTGCATGCGCAGTGGGGGAAACCAGTGAAAAGGTAAGCCTCAAAGGTGGTTCCCCCCAAAAGCTGCTACCGGTTCTCCGGGACACTGGTGAAAGTTACTACCGGTTCTGGCGAGCTGGTGAGAACCTGTTACATCCCATTGCTGAAGAGGGTAGTCTATTTTGGTGAGAAGGGCAGGGAATATCTCAAATTTAAGGAGCACGCAGCCTTAAAAGAAGACCCTCTGTGTAAAATCCTTGGTTGTTTACCCAGGAGCAAAAACGTGGTCATGAAACGTGGTCACTCTTTTAAGATAGAAGGCAACTTGGGCAAGAGTTACTAGTCTGCTCCTTTCTCAAAGTAGCCACCCTAAAAACTGTTGTTGCCCCTCCCTCAGATGACAGGGCCAAAGTAACTCAGTTACCCATAATGAGTTACTTTTTATGACTTGGAACAAGCCGGAACTGAAGATGGAACTGAATTAATTACCTCCCCAAAGTAACTCAACGTATAGTTGCCATGAAGTCTCAACTCTTTTATGTGTGACAAAGTGACTACTAAGAGAAAGGATCTACAGCGGAGTAGATTTCCAGGAGGAGGAGGAGGAGGAAGGAAAGTCATTTCTAGCGTAGGCCACTTCAGGTCCCCGGTGGCCAGCGTTCCTGTCCTCGTGGCCACCCTCCCGGGCTTCTGACCTTCCACAAGACTCTTCTGAGAGCCCCCAAAGCTGCACGGAGTCCATCTGTGGGGAGACGCTCAAGTGAGGCAATGGGTTTGCATCATCACGCATCAAAGCAGGCTGCCTTCAAGGCAATGTTGTGTGTTGGCTTCCCATGGATGACTAAAAATGGATGGCAGGGGAGGGGACGACCCCGCCACCAGAATCAGCTTCCTCATTCAGAGACCGGGCCCCATTACTAGTGGAGCGGACGCACAACCCACCATCCGCTCCTGGCGATTTCCAGCATCTGGCCACACGTCGTCCGTCCCATCTGTTTGCTGGTCTAACAACATCCCTTCTTGAAGCAGGGGTGGGGGGAGAAACCATTTGGTTGCGTGCAGGTGCGGGAGAGATCCGATGCCTCAACGGAAGGGACTGGGGTGGCTCAAGTGCTTAAGACACTGAACATCACAGCTGGAAGGTTAAGAGTTTGAGACCAGAGTGCGCACGACCGAGTGCGCTCCTGCCTCTGTCCCAGCTCCTACCAACCTAGCAGTTCAAATGCAAGAAATTGCAAGTAGATAATTAACAGCGTTCCCTGCTCTCCGGTGTCTAGTCATGCCTGCCACATGACCATGGAAACGTCTGCAGATGTAGACAGTGCTGGCTCTTTGGCTATGAAACAGAGATGAGCACTGAACCCTAGAGTCGGATACGACTGGCTTTTGAGCAAGAGAAACATTTACCTTTACTAGAGCAGCGGTGCCCAAACCTTTCAGGCTGTGGGCCGATCACACAGTTCAGGGAGAAAGTCACTATGGCCTGGGGGCCAGATCCAGCCCCCAACACCAATTTATCCGGCCCACGAAGCCCTCGTCGCTTCTGGAAGCAGAAGTAAAATGCGCCCGTATGGACATATTTTACTTCCGCTTCCAGGATTGACAAGGGCTTCATGGGCCGGGTGAATTGGCATCAGGGGCCGGATCCGGGCCGTGGGCCGTAATTTGGGCGCCCCTGGTCTAGAGCTTTGTGAATCTTCTTTTCCGTGCCCAGGAGTGGAGTGGAACCAGAGCATGTGCCTCTTCCTGCCTCCATTCATAAAAAAAATAAATTGCAGCCTGTTCCCAATCCACTTTCTTTTATTTGACATTTTGAAATATCCTGTTTAAAGCTGCAAGAACACGAGTTTTGGCCATCCCCAATGAACCTAGAGCCGCAGAATGTACAGTCGCAGGGATGGTTCCCAAAAGCTTGTGCAA
Source organism: Furcifer pardalis (assembly GCA_030440675.1). Lineage (NCBI taxonomy): Eukaryota > Metazoa > Chordata > Lepidosauria > Squamata > Chamaeleonidae > Furcifer > Furcifer pardalis. The sequence goes on along the minus strand of CP126899.1, from coordinate 33,522,633 downwards.
TTTGCGAGGCCCGCAGGCACCAACGGCAAAGCAAACCATTTCCGTCCAAAATGGTTATAGAATTTTTTGGCAGCGGAATTGCCCTCCTCTAAGCCGGCAGAACGCCTTCTCCTGGGTGTTGGAGCTACCGGAGCACCAGGCAAGTGACCCAGTGGTTACCAAAGCTCACCATGTTCACAGTGCCAGACCCAAGTGCTGCATGACGGACTGAGCGCCCGTCTCCGTCCCAGCTCTTGGGTATGTGGAAAGGAGCCTCATTTGAGCATTCCCTGAGCAGTGGGTTGAAATCCTTTCAACCCAGAATAATTTCTGGCATGGAGCTATTATTTATTTATTAGATTTGTATGCAATTATCAGGCAACTGGTCCACATGGAGGAAAGGAAGTGGCTTTACAAGTAAACAGACGAGAAAAACACGCGCGTTGGTGCCGAGGAAGAAAGCGGGGGGGGGGGGGGTGAGGATATTTTTGATATCTTGCTAATAACTATCAGGCCCCAACGGAGAGCTTGAGCACGACAGCAAACGGAAATCCAGAGAGCTCGTTCACAGCTGCTTGAAAAGTTGAGTTCCTCCAACAGGAAGCACCTTTCCAAATCCTTGGGGACCGCTCTGTCCCGGAATAGCTGCTGGGACCTTCGTAAATGGAAGGGAACGAAGAAGCCAGAAGCAAGGGTGGTGCAGGCAAGATGGCGGACTCCCGCTCGGCCGACTGCCTCGCTTCCTTTCTCACGGCGTCAAGGCCACCAGCTGTAGGCGTCCCCAGAGGAGACTCCATGAGGACTGGAGTTCCTTTGTTTCCTTGTTACGTCTATCCTCTACCTCCTTCGGCCTCCATGAGGTTCATAAAAAGAAACGAAGACGGAACTGCAGCGATCGTGGACGGCGTCTTCTTTCGTGTCCAGGTCAAAGTCTAAACGGCCAAAATGAAGCCCAGCTTCTTGGCTTCGGCATCGGTCAAACTTAAATCTTCATCGGTACAAGTTTTCAGTAGTGACCTGCAGACCAGCAAATGAACCGGATTCTGTATCTCTCCACATCCAACACAGCGTGTTGTTATCTGCCAACAACTTGAGCATGTTGGTCTTGCATTGAGGGACTCCAACCCTCAGCCTATTCAGGGTCCTCCAAGTGATGTTGGAGAGGTTGAGTTCCTCAGCCATCTCCTCCTTCTTCAGTCTCATTCCTTGTCCAGTGAGCTCCTTCCTCCATCTTTTAACTTGGTTTTGTTCTCGTGCACCCTCAATAATGTTTGCTCTTGCCATAAAGCTCTCCATGAATCTGAGCCAGTGGACTTGAGGCTCATCTCCATTCAGAGGATGTCGAAGGTCCTTCTCTTGCTTAGTTCTCTCAGCATCCACTGCTACTTCCCTCCTCGTCTTAGGTGGAGCAATACCAACAAGAGGATATATTTCCTCCACTTGCGTAGGTTTGAGGCATCCTGTCACTATGCGCACGTCTTCATTAAACACCATGTCAACTTTATTGAAGTCCAAGAACATATGGGGTAACCACGTTCCGTGTGTCTCGTCATGCCTGCCACATGATCACAGAAAAGCCTGCAGACTCAACAGCACTGGCTCTTTGGCTGTAAACGGAAGTGAGCGCCACCTTCTAGAGTCGGACATGAATGGCTTTCAAGCATGGGAGACCTTACTGGTTTAGCATAAACCAGCTTGTGTACTACTTTACGGCAGAAAGGTAAAGGTCACCTTTGCTCGTAAGCCAGTCGTACCCGACTCTAGGGTTCAGTGCTCATCTCTGTTTATAGTCAAAGACCCAGCGCTGGCTGCGTCTACAGACATTTCTGTGGACATGTCGCAGGAATGCCTAGGCACTGGAGTGTTTACCTTCCCACCAAAGTGGTCCTATTTATCTACTTGCAATTTCTTGCTTTCAAGCTACTAGGTTGGCAGCAGCTGGGGCAGAGACAGGAGCTCAATCCTGTTGAGTCTGTGGCGAAGGTGAGTTTGAGCACTCGATCTCTATAAGGTCCTCAACCCATGGGCTGGATTTGGCCCACAGTGCCAAATAATCCAGCCCTCTCCCTTGCTCTAGCTGCCGCCGGCAAAATCAGCCACAGACTCATCTACGGCCATTGTAAACATGTTTTCGACAGCTGTAAGTGAGTCTGTGGCCATTGTAAACGCATTTATGACAGCCGTAAATGGGGGGAGGACAACCAGGACTCCCCCTCTCAACTGTCTGAGGGAGTGCGACCCGGCCCCCCAACTTGAAAAGGTTGAGAACTGTTCTTCTAACTGGAATAAAAGGGAAAGCTACAGCTTGTAGGAAAGTTACTGCATATACTCAAGTATAAGTCTAGCGTTTTGGTCCCCAAAATGAGACCTAAAAAAGGGACTTGACTTATACTCGGGTCAACAGCCCCAAGGGTCAAAAAACAAAATTCAAACATACATTTTTTTAAAAGCGCTAACACTACCATGAAAATTCAAAAACATACCCATACAAATGTCTGAATAAATTAATTTTACTGTACTGTCATGTATTTTAATTCCTGAAACTCACTACCAGCGGCTGCATTTTCCACCTCCGGCTTATACTCGGGTCAATCTATTTTCCTAGTTTCAGAGCTCCAAATTAGGTACCTCGACTTATATTCAGGACGACTTATAGTCGAGTATGTAGCTACTGCCTTTCCATGGACGGTCTTACAACTTGGGTGAACAAAAATTTAAGATGTCCACCACCACCACCCCAAGTTCCTCTTATCCAACTGGGCACGATAAAGACATACTTGGAGAAAGCAACAGATGAAATCCATTAGCAAACTAGATGGTTTGTAGTTTCTCATGGGAAGCTTTGCTAAACCACCGTGTTCTCTTCTTTTATCTTTCAAGCCACAAACAACAGCCACAGGTTTCTATGTGCCGATGGCCAATGTGTGCTCTGAGGAATGTTGTGTATGGAAAAGGGCTTGCAACCTGGCCCATAACTCACAGGGAAGGCCAGGAAAGAATGCAGAAGCATACTAGAAACCGAAGAGATTCTGCACGCAAGAATGCAAACTTACAAAGAAGTGTCTAAACTAGCAGATTAGGAATTGCATCCAGGAGCCAAAGAAGATACTCCACGTTGGGCCACTGCCTTGTATCCAGCTGGTTTCGCCTCCTTCACTCCAGTGTCAACTGGTGGCCACAGGAGTTGGTGGGGGAAGAAAAGTGGTAGCTACCAGTTGACACTGGAGTGAAGTAGGTGTTTACTAACAAATAGCATTAGGTCGATCCTAGAAGAAATCAACCCTGACTGCTCCTTAGAAGGACAAAGAGTAAAGATGAAGCTAAAGTGCTTTGGACATCAAATGAGGATTCACTTGAGAAAGCCTTGATGCTGGGAAAGGTGGACGGCAAAAGAAGAAGGTGGCAGCCAAAAATGAGATGGCTAGATGGTATTGTGGATGCAATGGGCACCGAGCTTGGCAGGTTGTGGAGGACGGGGGTACCTGGAGGGCAATGGTCCATGGGGTCGCAAAGGGTCGGAATCTACTGTGGGACTGAACAACAAAAGTGTCTGTATGGCCAGGTTATCCAGCTACGGTCACAGAGTAGACCCTACTGCCTGTGACTCAATACTGAGTGCCAGACAGTGGCTAACTAACCTGACCACCCTGAGGACTAAAAACTAGGGTGGGGAAGTTTGCAGGGAAGGGTGATGGTCCCCAAGTGGATTAAATGGTCTCACTCGAATCCATCTTCATGGAAGGCAGCAGCTTCATCCATCCTGGCCTGGGGCCGATGAGGACTTTGTGTGCCAAAAGGGCTCAGGACCAGAAAGTGACTTGTGGAACTGGATCAGTGGTATTATGGAGGGTCATGCTGCGATGTGGAAGGCAAATGGAAGACCACTGCATTACATTTTTCTCAGGACAGTCTTCATGGCTGATTGCCATAATGATAGACAACATTCAATATCAGATGCGGCACAAGACGAAGAAGTTAATACTGTATAGCTTTCCCGTTCTGGACTAGACCCCACCACCATATCCCGCAGGATTGGGGGAAATGCTCTAATTCCATCCCACAGACACAGCATGCCATCTGTGAGCTCACAGCTAGGAGCAAATGTTCTATTTTAAGAGACTTCCACATGGCACGAGTTGTAGACTGCAAGGGAAGGAGAGACCGTTCTCCAACAGGAAAAAACAGGAAGTTAAATCCAACCAGCGACATATGTTTCTCCAGTTGCTTGTCCTGAGTTCCAGACCATCTTTAAGAGCAGAGAGTATTGTTGTCGGATCCTGATTACTCTGAGAATAGCCTGGGGGTATTGAGTCCGGTTCCCACAAAATGGGGATCTATCCAAACCATCCAATCAGGGATTTTATATCTACTTTAGCATAGCCAAGGGACTATGTTATCTTGGCATCCACTGCTACTTCTCTCCTTATCTTAGGTGGAGCGATATCAACGAGAGGATGTATATAGTGACAGGATGCCTCAAATCTACACCAGTTGAGAAAATATACCCTCTCGTTGGGATCGCTCCACTTGTGATTAGGGAGAGATGTAGCAGTGGACGCCAAGAGAACTAAGCAAGAGAAGGACCTTCAACACCTTCTGAATGGAGATGAACCTCAAGTCCAGCCGCTCAGATCCAGGAAGAGCTTCATGGCAAGAACGAACCCTCTTGAGGTTACGCAACAGCGAGACCAAATTAGAAGATGGAGGAAGGAGCTCACTGGACAAGGAGTGACATTAAAGGAAGATCTAGCCGAGGAAATCAACTTCCCCTACATCACTTGGGAGGACCCTGAATAGGATGAGGGATGGAGTCCCTAAATGCAAGACCAACAGGCTAAAGTGGGGGCTGCTGGCAGACAACAACACGCGGTGTGGATGTGGAGAAAGACAGAATCCATTGGCTCATTTACTGGTCTAATGATTACTGCAAGGAAGGAGGAGGAGGAGGAGAAAGAGAAGATGGAGGAGGAGGAGGAGGAGAAAGAGAAGATGAAGGAGGAAGAGAAGGAGGAGGAGAATAAGAAGGAGGAGGAAACTTTTTTATTACTAAAATTCTTACTACAGTACCATCTGTCGAGGTGAACTACATAAACTTATTATCACTTTCAAAAACTTGAAAAAATATAGTTACATAGCTCAGTAAACATAGCTACATATATAGTGGTTGAGGAGGAGGAGGAGGAGAAGAACGAGGAGGAGGAGGAAGAGGAGAAGAAGAAGCACCACTACCATTCTACATGGGCTCATCTCCCATTAATGTCCCACCTTCCTACAACATCCTATCATGTGTCTCAGTCCCCTTCCTCTCTACAAAGGGGCGGCCAAGCCACGCAATCTGTTTTCTTTTCTAATTAACTGCAGATAAAGAAGTCTTTGAATACAGATAGGAAGGGTCATACATAGAGGATTTCTGCCATGGTGGACCTTCTCTTCTTCTGACCAGGAAAGCCATCCAACCCCTCTTCCTTCTGCCTAGCTCCAAGGCTGTTTATCACATGGGGAGAAAATGCCTGAGCTGGGGTGGGGAGGCGAATAAAGGAAAAACAGAACATGGAGAAAGAATTAAATATCCGGTTCTCTTTTTCATACTCCCAATCAACCTAGCAGTCCAAGCTAGCCACCCTTTTCCAGCGGCTGAAGTTTATTAAAAGTGGAGGGGGGGGGAAGAGAGTGAGAGAACACCTTTAGATCAAATCATGGGTCGTGTCATTTCTGCCCCCCAGATCTGTCAAAACACCCTGTAAGATCGGAAAAACTCCTGTCTTCCCATCTGAATCTCACATGGCTTCCATTCTCCAGTGTTTACCAAGGCTGGATAGAATAACACAAAAGTCACGGACGGGCTCCCTTGCTCGCCCCTCCCGCTAGCATTTTTTTTTAAACCATCCCTGTGTATTATTTACCTTTGCAAATAATATACACTTTCTTACCCACACGACACACATGCACACGGAGAGGCTGACAGGCAACGTCTAAATAGCTCAACTTCCACTCCATTAAATATCAGGTAATTGCCCCAGGATCAAGGGAGGGAGAATTTATACAAGCATCTGGCCTCGTTTTAACAGACAATGTTTTCCTCTTTAAACTTGAAAGCTGCACAGTTGATTCTGTCCAGGTTTACGTTGTCTGGTCCTGGGCAGGGGAAGATGTGAAATACGGAGGAAAAGGCGCTTTTTTTTTCTCTCAAGCCAAAGCAAAGCTGGAGATGGGTTCCAAATCTTAGAAGGATGGCCAACCCTTTGCAGTTCCAGATTCGCAGCCAACAGAGGAGTCATGGGAACCTAATCCAAAAATGTACTTCTCCAAATTCCTACAAAAGCAACTTTACATCACGCGGAGATGATTATTCCCAATGCGAACCGGCATCTGGGCGAGTGTGTCATAGGCAAAGGACAGGTGGCCTTTTTTTTAAACTTGAAAATGCCTCTAGAGCAGTGTTTGGCAACCTTTGGTTCTTGGACTTCAATTCCCAGAAGCCAAAGTCAATTCCCCAAAGTACTGACCAGCCAATGGACTGACTGAGACTTCTGGGAATTGAATTCCCCATGTGAGGTCCATCTCTGGTGGCCACTGAAGCTGAGAAAGGTACCCACATTTCAGGAGCAAGTCATTATTTTACAACAGGCAACAGCAAAATTGTGTGAGGTTGTGTATGTTTTAGACAACATTGTCTAAACATCTAATGAGGATGCATGATACAAGCATCTAACCTTGAGTGGGTTCCCATCCTCCATCCATCCATCCATCCATCCATCCAATCATCCAATCCAATCTCATCTCATCCTATCCCGTCCATCCATCCATCCATCCAGTGATCCAGCAAGCTAGCCATTCAATTATTCAATCCAATCTCATCTCATCTCATCCTGTCCCATCCATCCATCCATCCATCCATCCATCCAATCTCATCTCATCCTATCCTGTCCATCCATCCATCCATCCAATCTCATCTCATCCTATCCCATCTGTCTGTCCGTCCGTCTGTCCATCCAGTGATTTAGCAAGCCAGCCATTCAATTATTCAATCCAACCTCATCTCATCTCATCCTATCCCATCCATCCATCCATCCATCAATCCAATCTCATCTCATCCTATCCCGTCCATCTGTCCATCCATACAGTGATCCAGCAAGCCAACCATTCAATTATCCAATCCAATCTCATCTCACCTCATCTTATCCCATCCATCCATCCATCCATCCATCCATCCATCCATTTCCAAAGGGGGCAGAAATCACCCAAGTGGGCAGTACTCTGTTACCTGCCAAGAACTTCAGTTGGTTCTTCACCCTTAATTCGCCATTTCCCGAAGCCACTCCGCAGATGTCTTCATCATCACAATCGCCGCTTTCTGTTTCCTCTTCTTCTTCGGCCTTGTCCTGCTTTTTCCGGCTAAGGATGGAGACACCTTTTAAGAGCTGGAAGACAAAAGAATGCCAGGGGATTGAAAGTACCTGGTGACAGGAGCACTGGGGGGTTGCATCTCTATCCCACCCTCCCTTCCAGTAAGACCAAAGCGGTACAAAGAGGTCTTCTCCTTCCCTGCTTCTTCTCAACCACCAAGGTAAGCCCAGCTCTGAGAACATCGGGGTGAAATCAGACAGACTTATAGCCAGCCTTTTGGACCACTTACTACACAACCTAGTGCGAGGTATTTCCTGGCAACCTGATGATGCACAAAAGATTAAGAGCCAGCCTGAGCGTACTCTGTGGCTAAGGTAGGGCTAGGGCTACTCCTTTCCACAGTTCGGCTGGAAAGATCCCTTCACATGCTAAAGCAGGAGGGCCCAAAACTTTTTGGGCCACGGGTCAGTCATGTGGTTCAGCAGGCCGGTCATGTGGTTCCTCCCACCAGAAGCGGAAGCAAAACGTGCCTTGCAATCTGTGTTGCAACAGGATGAGATAGATTTTTCGGCTGCCATTTTCTCTGCTTAAACCAGGGGTGCCGAAACTACGGCCTGTGGGCCAGTTCCACCGGGATCCAGCCCCCAACCCCAATTCATCTGGCCCACACCACCCTTGTTGCTCCCATATAGGCACCTTTTACTTCTGCTTCCAGGACCAAAAAGAGTGGTGCAGGCCAGATGAACTGGTGTCGGAGGGTGGGTCCGGCCCACAGGCCATAGTTTTGGCACCCCTGTGCTAAAGGGTTGCTTTAAGAGAGATCAGTCCTGCAAAGTGACCCTTCCCAGTCATAATAAGACACAGTCCTTTATCTCCATCTGATGATCCAAGAATAGCCAGTTAGGTTTCGTTCCTCAGTTTGTTTGCTTTGAACTGGTGTTAGAAAGATTAGCCGGGAAAATTGCCGTTCCAAGGGCATGCCCGGTTCTATCCACAATCTTTGGTGAGGCTCCTTGTGTACCTCAACATGAAACAAGTTGATATCACTGTTAATGAAGCCATGCCTATAGTGACAAGATGTCTCAAACCTACACCTATCCTGTCCCTCGACCCCACGATAATTTCCAACTACCGTCCAGTGTCCAACCTACCTTTTTAAGGTAAGGTTTTGGAAAAGGCTGTGGCGCAGCAGTTGCAGGAGGTCCTGGATGAAGCGGATTATCTGGACCCGTTTCAGTCAGGATTCAGGCCCGGATATGGTACCGAAACTGCACTAGTCGCTTTGGTGGATGATCTCTGGAGAGAGCGGGATGGAGGGGAACCGTCTGTCCTTGCTCTTCTCGATCTCTCAGCGGCTTTTGATACTGTCGATCATGGCATCCTTCTGGGTAGGCTCCAGGGTCTGGGGATCCAGGGCACAGTGTTGTCCTGGTTTGCCTCATTCCTGAGGGGCAGGACCCAGTCGGTATGCCTGGAGAAGGAGAAGTCCAGCCCTAGGCCCCTGCAATACGGGGTGCCTCAGGGTTCGGTACTTTCTCCTCTCCTGTTTAACATCTATATGAAGCCGCTGGGTGAGATCATCCGTTCCCACGGGGTAAGGTATCATCAATATGCAGATGATACCCAGTTATACATCTCCGCCCGTGGGGACCCAAGCGGTGCGGTGGAAGTCCTTTCCAGGTGTCTGAAGGCTGTAAAGGTCTGGATGGGGGACAACGGGCTACAGCTGAATCCCGGCAAGACTGAGTGGCTGTGGGTAAGGGGTCCCGTGTTAACAAAGGAGCTTCCACCTTTGGTTCTGGATGGGGCAGCCCTGCCCCAAACAGACCCGGTGCATAATCTGGGGGTCCTCCTGGACTCACGGCTACTGTTCGAAGAGCAGGTGGCAGCCGTGGCCAGGAGGGCTTTTGCACAACTCCGTGTAATACGCCAGTTACGCCCACTCCTGGACCGGGATGCTCTGCTTATGGTCACACATGCGTTGGTCACCTCCAGACTTGATTACTGCAATGCGCTCTACATGGGGCTGCCCCTGATGACCATCCGGAGACTCCAGCTGGTTCAAAATGCGGCAGCCCGGGTAGTGGTGGGGTGTGGGCGTTATGCTCATGCCTCACCGCTGCTCCGGGAGCTGCATTGGCTGCCAGTATGTTTCCGGGTGCAATTCAAGGTGTTGGTTATTACCTTTAAAGCCCTATATTAAACTGCTGTGCAGGCAGAGAGATTTCATTTTTCTGCTAAGCACTACTCAGCAGCACACACAACCCCTCTACTTCTGTGTTAACAGCTTCCTTTTGAATACTTCATTGTTATGATTTATCAAGTTGGAACAAACGTATAGCAACCCTAAAAGGGCTCTCAGGATCAGTTGTCAACCAGTGGAAGGAAAGTTGAGCAGGCACAGGAGAGAACTTCTTTGAGTTTGGACTGCACTGCCTGAACTGGTTTTAAACTACGTACTGAATAGAACAACTGCACTCTTCAGTACAAAGAACACTGAGCTATCATGCACAGAGGTCTTCTTCAACTTCGCCCCCGCCTTTCCTCCGGGCCCCTGCCACCTCGGCCCGGAGAGGGACAGAGACGCCAGCAGCTGCGGGCGGTGAGGCGCCACCCCCGCCTCCTTCCGGGTCCATTCCATCGGTCCGGAGCCAGCCCGCCCAGACTTCTCACCCTCCCCCGGACTTGAAACACCTGTCCGGGGGAGTTAACTTTGCCCTGCCGGCGCGTAGAGTCTACCTGGGGTAGGGGGTGGGTGTTCGCCGCAACCGTACCACGACTGGATGGCAGGTGTGTTGGGGGGGGGGATGTGTATGGGTAGTAAGACGGTGTTTTGTATTGTACAATATTGAATTAATTACTGTATGGTTATTTTTATTTATTTTTTTTGTATTGGATATGAACTGTTTTGTGAATATATTGTTTATTGTCCATTCGGTATTGTATACTGTTTATGGACAGTATTTTGATTATATAGTATTTATATTTATGTTGTTGCACTGCATCTTGGGATGCTGTGATTTTGTATTGTAATTCTGTCATATTGTATTGTATCCGATTTTATATTGTAAGCCGCCCTGAGTTGGTTTTCACCAAGTGGGGCGGCATATAAATCAAACTAATAATAATAATAATAATATGGTAGTGGGCCAGGATACCTAAGAGACCGCGTCACCCCAAGAACATCTGCCCGTCCCACCAGGGCAGATCGGAGAGGCTCCCTCATTGTTCCTTCTGTGAGAATGGCGCATCTCGCCTGTACCAGAAGAGCCTTCTCCGTGTCCGCCCCGGCCCTCTGGAACCTCCTGCCCACTGAACTGCGCCTTCAGACAGAGCTCCTGCCCTTCTGGAAGGGTTTGAAAACCTGGCTGGCTGGACAGGTTTGGGGACCTGGGAATACGAGTTCCCTTACCAGGTGGCTTATTTAAAGGACTGCCAACCTGGGTCTGGAAGTGGGACTGTGTACTGTTTTTAATTTTTGTGGTAATATTTTGATGACCTTTTAACTGATGTTTTATTGGAGTAAACTGTTTCTTATGCTTTTACTTTTATTTTTAGTGTTTTGTAAGCCGCTCAGAGTCGGGTTCTCCCGATTGGGGCGGGGTATCAAGTGTAATAAATAAATAAAATAAATAAATAAATAAAATACACCAGTTGAGAAAATATATCCTCTTGTTGGTATGGCTCCACTTAAGATAAGGAGAGAACTAAGCATGAGAAAGACCCTTGAATTCCTCTGAATGGAGATGAGCCTCAAGTAGGCTGGCTCAAATCCAGGAAGACCTTTACGGCAAGAACAAACATTCTTGAGGATAGGCAAGAGCAAGACCAAATTAGAAGCTGGAGGAAGGAGCTCACTGGACAAGGAAGAACATTCAAGGAGGAGATGGCTGAGGAACTCAACCTCCCCTACTTCACTTGGAGGACAATGAATAGGCTGAGGGTTGGAGTCCCTAAATGCAAGACCAACAGACTCAAGTGGGGGCTGCTGGCAGACAACAACAGGCTGTATGATTGTGGAGAGATACAGAATCCAGCTCATTTACTGGTCTGCGAATTTACTGCCAGAAACATGTACCAACGAGGACTTAAGTTTGGCCAACAACAAAGCCAAGAAAGTTAGCAGTCCAAAGTTTGATCTGGACACAAATGGGGGGGAAATCCAATTAGGTTCATGGAAGGGTTTTGAACACAGACCTTCTGAGATCTTATCCAAAGTAGTAGTCAGGAAGGACATTTCCCAAAGCCTCTCATTTCCCTCAATCTTGACGACTTAAATTCCGTTCACTAGAGATGTGGAGGATTAAGTTTGGGGCTTTTTGCATACAACATACATGCTATGACACTGGTTTGCAGCTTCTCCTCCAGAATGTGGGTTCTTCCGCCCTGGATCTGAACCACAGCTCTTGAGCCTAAAATTAGGGGTGCCAGGCGCCAATGATTGCAACTTCTTCCAAAAAAGAGGAAACCAGTAAATCTCAACCAGATCTATACTCAGAACTGTTGCAATAATAAGATTTTTCCAGATGGGAGGAGAGAGGGGGCGACAAGCTCTGGAATATAAAATTCCAAAGTTTTTTTTCACCTCCTCCCTTTAAAAAAACAAAAGCATCAAATGGCAGAGTTAATATTGCAAGATTATATTCTTAGTGCAGGAATGATTTCTAGAATACCTATATCTATTTGAGCATTTAAAAAACATTTGAGGTATGTTAAGCTAGACTTTGGGGCGGGAAAGAAGTATCCCGGGGGAGAGGGATCACTTTGACTACCATTTATGTAAGGTATCCTCTGTCATAAAAAGTATGTTTACCCTCATGTGTCTTAGAGCAAAAACCTTTTTATTAAGAAGCCGTGTTTGGCCGTCTCAGCTGCTGTCAAAGCGTTCTGGCCCTCCCTTCTTTTAAAGTAAAGGTAAAGGTGGGCTATGGATGACAGGAGCCTGGCATACTTGTGCGAATGAACAACCCAACGGTTTCCCTTGGTGGAAAACTCATCTCCATTTAGAGCCAGCACTGTCTCCCTGTTGGCCTTGCATTTATGGACTCCAACCCTCAACCCAGTCAGGATTCATGTTTTGTGCCTGTCGTTCTTCCTTCCTGTCCCAATCAAACCCTGGACTGCCAAAATGAAGCCACTTTCTTGGCTTTGTGGTTGGCCAAACTTAAGTCCTCATTGGTGTGTGTATTTGGCAGTAATCGGCAGACCATTAAATGAGCTGGATTGTGTTTATCCCCACATTTACACCATGTGTTGTTGTCTGCCAGCAGCCCCCACTTGAGCATGTTGGTCTTGCATTTAGGGACTCCAACCTTCATCCTATTCAAGGGTCCTCCAAATGATAGGGAGGTTGAGTTCCTCAACCATTTCCTCCTTTAATAGCGTTCCTTGTCCAGTGAGCTCCTTCCTCCATCTTCTAGTTTGGTTTTGCTCTTACGTACCCTCAAGAATGTTTGTTCTTGCCATAAAGCTCTTCCTGGATCTGAGCCAACGAACTTGAGGCTCATTTCCATTCAGAGGATGTTGAGGGTCATTCTCTTGCTTAGTCTGTCATGTCATCTACCTACTAAATTGACATGCATCTACTGGTGCGATAGCTCAGTGGTTTGCCTATATGGCCGCAGAGCAAAAAAAGGGAATTCGATTCCCACTCTGTGCCTCCCGAGGACCAAAACCAGCCTACGTACCCTTGAGTGAGCTGCACCAGTCCTAGGGAAATCCTGGAAGAAAGGAACAAGACTGTGTGTTCTCTACCTGGAAAACCCAGGTAAGAGTTTGCCATAATTCAGAATTGACTTGACAGCACACACAACTGTCATCATTAAATTTGTGTCCACCTCCCCCTTAAACAGGCTTTTGAAGGGTTACAAATCCTGCATTAAAAAGATATGCAATCCCTCATCTTCACCCTTGTTGTTGTTGCTTTGCCGTATCCGATTCTGAATATTGGTGATCAACCCTGACTGCTCCTTAGAAGGTCAAATAGTAAAGATGAAGCTAAAGTACTTTGGACATCAAATGAGAAGAGAAGATTCACTTGAGAAAGCCTTGATGCTGGGCAAAAGAAAAAGGGGTCGGCCAAAAATGAGATGGCTAGATGGTATTGTATGGGCACAGAGCTGAGCGAGTTGAGGAGGATGGTGGAGGACAGAAGTGCCTGGTGGATAGTGGTCCATAAGGTCGCAAAGGGTCGGAATCGACTGTGCGACTGAACAACAACAACAAAACATGGCAATCAGCCATGAAGACTGCCCTGGGAATATAATGCAGTGGCCTTCCGCATTGCAGCACGACACCCGTACCGCTAATCCTCTTCCACGAGTCACTTCCTAGTCCTGAGCACTTTTGGCACACAAAGACCGGGACCGATGAAGCTCCTGCCCTCCTTCAAGATGGACTCCAAGTGGGGTTTATCCCACTTGGGGACCATCACACTTCCTTGTAGACTTTGCCACTCAAGGTCGTTGGTCCTCTGAGTTGTCAGGTGAGTTAACTGCCACCTGATGGCTGCCATTGAAGCGCTGGCAGTAGGGTCTACTCTATGACCATAGCAAGATAACCTGACCAGATGTTCATCTTTCACCCACAAGGATGAAATGAATCAGGATTTACACTTCAACCAACAGTATATGCTGGTCTCATTACATACCCAGATTTGTAGACCACTAAGAAAATATAAATCCGCCCTTCTAATGCTGCTTAAAAACAAAACAAAAATCCCCCTCCTCAAAGGAAACACAGGCAAAAAAAATGACCTCAAGGATCAATAGGAAGACCAACCATTTTTCACAAAGGAAGGGAACTCTTCGGAGTCTGCCAAAAGCAAAAGTCTGAATTAATATTTATATTCTTCAGAGGCGCATAGTTCTCCTTTAATTTAGTTGGCTTGACTGAAAAAGAATGTAATAAAAAAATATGCTCCACAGGCCATAAATGAAATGCTTGGCATATTTTTCTATAAGCTCTTGGACGAGGATCAAGCGCAGAGATTGGGAAGGGTTGATAATAGGGCTGGAGTGAAAACAATACCCCAAATTGCAGGGGGAAGTGAGGTATGAAAGAGAAAAGAGAAGACCCTGAGGGGGGGGGGAGGAAAATTTAGGAGACACTTTGAAGCATCTCTCCAGTTTTTAGGTAAAGGGAAAGGTCGCCCTTGCTCGAAGCCAGTCATATCCAACTCTAGGGTTCAGTGCTCATCTCCATTTACAGCCAAAGAGACAGTGCTGTCTGGGTCTGTGGATGTTTCCATTGACATGTGGCAGGCATGACTAGATACTAAAGTGCTTGGAGCACTGTCACCTTTCCCGCTGAAATTGTACCTATTTATCTTCTTGCAATTTCTTGACTTTCAAACTGCTTGGCTGGCAGGAGCTGGGACAGATGGCTGGAGCTCACTCCATCACTCAAACTCCTGGACCTGCCAACCTTCCAGTCGTCAAGTTCACCGTCTTAACTACGAAGACCCTTGGCCTCACATCCACACATCCTGGGCATATATAAATAAAATATACGTGTAGCTGCCAGCCATGGGCTCCATAGAGCCAACCGTCCACAAAGGGGTTTCATCCTGCAGCAACCAATATCCTCCTGGTTTGACCGCTCAACAACGCTACCGAAAACCCCACTCTTTCCAGTCTAACGTCAGAAGCCGAGGACTTCCTCCAAGAGTCCGATGGCCAACTTTGACACCCCAAGGGAAGTAGGCAAAGTGTTGATTAAACGCAAGCTTGCCGGGCGGAGTGATAAGAGATATACGGTTCCCCCTCACCCTTGTAAAACCATCGTAAGAGGATTTTTAAGGGCAGGTCACACAGAAACAATTTTCACCTTGGACTATTTGCAGTAGACTTAAAATTAAGCACAGTCACTTCCACACTTTAGCATCTGATGTCTTCGAAGTGGGAAGAGAGACCCATATTGTACCCTGCCCTAGTCAACACACCCACACATCTCAGTAACCTTAGTAGATCCTGCTTGGACGTTTGGTGGTAGATGGGTAGCTCCTTGACCTGTTAAGGTGGCCTCCATGACCACCTCAGGAACATCACAGAACTCTCTTTGCCTGCTGGAGAGGGGGAATGAGGGCCAACTGTGTGGACCAGCTAGCTCAGCCATAAAGACCTTGCTGTCTCTCTTGACTGTATTGTATTTTTACACTGTATTTTATTGTATTGTTTTTTTCTTTTATGTAAAATTTATTGTGTTATCTGTGCTGCATCTGTTGTTATATTTTTATATTATGCTGTATTTATATTTGAGATTGTGATACTGTATATGTTTGTGTTATGTGAGCCCCTCTGAGTCGCCTCAGTGAGGTGAGTAGAGGGGCATATAAATCTAATTTAATAATAATAATAATAATAATAATAATAATTAAGATCAGGTTTGCATACATGAGAATCAATTAGGCAAAGCTGCTTTGGAGGGGATGAGAAGAACTTGCCCCAGCAAGGGATCACCACCAAGGTCTACCTGTTGGCCATTTGGTCTTCAGAGTTGACTGCTTATTAACACATGAGTGATTCAGCACCAGATAGGGTGACGTTGACCAGCATCTCCCCCCATATTAGGTGTTTCTTCAATTAGTGCCTTTCTTTAGAATGGAAGGAAGGAAATTACAGTTTATCCTATCAGCACTCGTTTGGTGTGTGTGTGTGACTAATCCATGATAAAGCAATTAATTTCTAGCACCGTCCCAATAAGCAGCTGCATGGGAACAAAATTCAGGAAAAAGGAACCTATTCGGTCTACAACGTGCTGCATAAAAACAGGATTTAAATCAGAACAACAGAAGCAGTAGAATTTCCTTTTACAAAAGCAACCGTTTATTATTTACTTGTTTTGTTTGCTGTGTTTTTTGAGGTTTAAAAGCCTGCCGGCTTCTGGGAATTGAAGTCCAAAATCCAAAGGTAGGGAGGCACTGATGTAACCCCACGATGGTGAACCTCGGCACTCCAGGTGTTCCTGGACTTCAGTTCCCAGGTTAAAAGAAAAACTGCCCCTCGCTACTTATCACTGTTAGGAATCCCTGTGATGTATCCGCAGATCCACAACAGTCCTCATAAGGGCGGCACAATAGACTCAAATCTCGAAGGGGTCTCCAGTAAAGACCAAAGTTCAACTCTCCCAAGTATGCCACAGCAAAAGGTCAAGGCCATGGTGTGGCTTTATGGCGGTGCCACACCTCAAACCCTGCTAAGACCCTCCTTGTTCGGATCTAGTAGCGCTTGGGATGCCATGGATGTTTTGCTGAGTTTCCATTGCGAGAGCCATAAAGGAGTTTCCCATTGACACTAGCATGTGAGTTTGGCTGGTTAATTAACACTTTTCCTCCAAAAGAAGAAAGAGGAGAATTAGCTGGGTTTACCGTAAAGATTATTTTTATCTCCCCTGCTTTTTCACTCCAATGCCTGGCGCTTCCCCAAACCAAACAAAACAGTTGATTGTCATGTGAAAAAGAAGCCCGGACACACATTTATTTTCCAAGAGAGTTAATTCTCTCAGCTGTTCTGGGAGAACTTTTGTCCTGGCTCCCCACACTTCTTAGGGAATGCTATTCCTGGCTTGTTTTTTGCTGCTGTTCCCTCTTGAAAAGAAAGCAGATCGACAAAGGGCCACCTCGGAATATAGATGACGAAACCGAATCAAGGGGCCCAAATCTCAAATGTGGAAACAGCTTTCCGTGAGCTACGCAGACCAGCGCTTACCCTTCACAAGCACTTGGAACGGCCTGAGTTCAGCCTTAGGGAATCCCGAGAACTTGGGAATGCTCTGCTCCCTCCACCGGCCAAGTTACTTAGTAGTACCCATAGTGATCTGAGCCCTCGGAGCAATACCTAAAGGACTCCCTACATCCGGGGTGCCCAAACTACAGTCCGGGGGGCCAGATTGGGCCCCCGACACCAATTAATCCAGCCCTCATCGCTCCCAGAAGCGGAAGTCAAATGCACCTGTACGGGCTGGATGAATTGGCATCCAGGGAGCAAATCTGGCCCCTTGGGGCCCCTTGAATCACATGACCGGCCCACAGCCCAAAAAAGTTTGGGCACCCCTGCCCCAGATATTTGGAAGTTTTGGATTCATTGGACGGGGGCAGAAGGTCAGCAGTTCGATTCCCGAGGACTGCAGGACGGAATGAGCTCCCGTCTCTGTCCCAGCCCCTGCCAACCCAGCAGTTTGAAAGCAAGAAATTGCAAGGAGATAAATAGGGAACACTTCGGTGGGAAGGTAACAGCGTTCCATGCGCTCCGGTGTCTAGTCATGCCTGACACATGACCATGGAAATGTCTGCAGAAGCAGACAGCGCTGGCTCTTCGGCTTAGAAACAGAGATGAGCACTGACCCCTAGAGTCGGATACGACTGGCTTTTGAGCAAGGGAAAACTTTACCTTTACTAATATCCTAACTTGACCACACACAAAAACCCTACTTTACTAGGAACTGCCTATATACTGCCAATATACTTATATATACTGCCTATATGGTTAGATATACTTAGGTCCTAGGTTAGGGCTTGAACTGTTAATTTTATACCAGTCTTTGACTGTGAATCTAATGGTAGATTTTTATATTTATATAAAAATGGCAATCTAAGGTCTAGTAGATTCTGAATTATAGCAGGGTTCCAGTGTCTAGTCATGCCTGCCACATGACCACGGCTTACCTCAAAACCAGGCTGGGGTGTAAAGAAAAAAGGAAGGCTTTTTTTAAAAAATGGAGTGTCGAAGAATTCAATGGAGTCAGATCAAATTTCTTTGTGATCGGCACAAAAGCCGATGGCTCCCTCTAAGACATGGATGCCCAAACTTTTTGGGCCGTGAGTCGGTCACATGGTTCAGGGAGCTGGTCACTACGGCCCGGGGCCCGGATCCGGCCCCTGACGCCAATTCATCCAGCCTGCAAACCCTTCGTCGCTCCTGGAAGTAGAATTAAAACACTCCCGAACTACAACCGGGCATACCCTGGTAACGGCAAACTTGTGTTGCTAGCTAATCTTTCTCACACGGGGTCCTCTGTCTTCCAATTTGGTTTTGCTCCTGTATAGTCTCAAGACTGTTTGTTCTTACCATAAACCTCTTCCTGGATCTGCCAATTGAGTGGCCTCACTGGTTCAGATCAAACCCTCCGGCAAGATTTCTGTCCAGAGATGTGGAGCTACGTGGACCATGGGTCTCACTCCCAGTTCAGCTATAATCCACCACTGAGAGTCCCAAATTTCCAAAAATTCAGCCGCCGTCGCTCACCCGGAGGGACTAGAGACTTGGCTTTTGGTCCCCAAGTGACACCCGCTGAAATCAATGCCCATTCCCATGCAACCTCATAGAAATGAAACATGCACAACTCTGCAAAATGTCCCTCGCCCCGTTCTTTACCACCTCCTAAGAAAAACCCAAAGACAAGTTTGTTCTGTAGGAGCCGGAGAAGAAACGGTGAGGACTTTTCAGCCTTCTTGCAAATGTCAAAGAGAACGGACTAACTTTGTGCAACTAAAAAGACACAATAGGTTCAGACTTAATTGCATGTCCGTCACACTTCGGATTTAATGATCCTAACTGTAAGCAGAGTAATTGCTCCTTCCATACGGATGGAAGGCGCGGATTGACAATGGTGTGTTTCGCTGATGCCAACTTTGCGACTTCCAGGGCGCAAACAACTCAACGCTGTCCGCCTTCAAAATATGGGGCCTGATTCCTGCAGGGAAAGCAATTCTTCCTGTTGTCTGGATAAAAACATGAAAAATAAACTCTCCTGCTGATTTATCAGAGCAGAAAAGCCATCCAGAAAGAAGTAGGCACAAAGAATTAACGCCACGGTTCCAGGAAGCTTCTCCTCCGCCTCCTCTGGTTAGATGAGATATATTGTTGTTAGGAAAGCAGGATTTTAATTAAGACCAGAGCTGACACATTACACATCAGGAAAGCTTCAAAGTAGCCTTCCTCAACCAACCAGGCCAGCCCTCTATGAGTAAGGCTACAACTTTCTTGGCTTTGTCATTGGCCAAACTTAAGTCCTCATTAGTGCATGATTCTGGCACTAATCGGCAGACCAATAAATGAGCCGGATTCTGCATCTCTCCACATTCACACAGCGTGTTGTCATCTGCCAACAACTTGAGCATGTTGGTCTTGCATTGAGGGACTCCAACCTCAGCCTATTCTGGGTCCTCCAAGTGACATTGGGGAGGTCGAGTTCCTCAGCCATCTCCTCCTTTAATGTCCCTTGTCCAATGAGCTCCTTCCTCCATCTTCCAATTTGGTTTTGCTGTTGCGTACCCTCAAGAATGTTTGTTCTTGCCCTAAAGCTCTTCCTGGATCTGAGCTGGTGGACTTGAGGCTCATCTCCATTCAGAGGATGCCGAGGATCTTTCTCTTGCTTAGTTCTCTCAGCATCCGCTGCTACTTCTCTCCTGATCTTAGGTGGAGCCATACCAAAAAGAGCCGGCAGTGGTAATCCTTGAATATTTTATAATAGATTTTATAATATGTTTTATGTAAGATTTTTAATGGTATGTCGGGTTTTTTTATGTGAGGTGAGTTGTAATTGCATTGTGAGCCGCCCGGAGTCGCTTCGGTGAGTGGGCGGCCAAACAAATTTAAGTAATAAAATAAAATAAATAAATATTTAACATGTCTCAAAAAAAGAAACCCTGTTAAAGTTGCCATACATTTGAAAGATGACGGGAGCTCACTCCGCCATGCAGCACTCGAGTCTCAAACCGCTGACCTGCCGGCCTTCCAGTCGTCAAGTCCAGCGTCTCAACCACTAAGTAACAATTGGTAATTGTGACACCCATAGACTTCTTTTGAGTTGCATGAAGGGTTTTTGGGGAGGAAGGGGGACAGACTTGTAATTTTGGTCTCTCCTCCCCTATAGCTTCACCAGGTAACCCCCAATGGAGTATTATGTAACCAAGCATCACAAATCTGATTCTAGGCGGCCCTGATAAGAGTATTACATAACCGAGTATTTACGAAGAAGGGCGCAACACCTCTTCCCCCGGTTTCTGCCACTGAATTCCCACCTCCGCTTGTGCTTACCAATGAGACTGGAGGGGAAGGGAACATATGGTCCTTGAACAAAATTAGCTCTGAAGGTAGGAAAATGTTCACACTTTATCAACTTCCCCCGTGTTTGAGCAAGGCTGGTATGGCAAACTGAGTTATCAACCGGTTTGCATCCACCCCAAAGGTCTGTCAAGGATTTGCTAGGCTTGAAATGTTCCCAAACATCAGATCTATCTAAATTCTTCTTCTTTGCTTTTCTCTATTACCCCATCGGGTGTTGAGGGAGATGCAAAGTTCTTGTTCTGGTACTTCTAGTGGCCTCCACCAGTGCTATTTTGTGTTCTTGTACTATTTCTTTGATACTATCTCTCCAACTTCTCCTGGGTCCGCCTCATGGTCTTTGTCCTTCTCCTCTTTCCACATATGCCTTGTGAGGGAGGGAATGCCAACATATTCTCTCCAGATGGGCAAACCACTTTATTTCTTGTCTCTGTATATGGGTTCTGTTTCAATTTTTTTCCTTATAATTTCATTCATGATTTCATCCCTTCTAGTCACTCCATCAGCCTTCAACTGGTGGACAAAAAAGTAAAGCTCAAATGTTTTCCATCTGAAACCTCTTCAACATGAATGGCCTTTGCAGCCCAGTTAAATCCTGTTCCTAGAGTCTTAGACTTTATATGACTTATAAATGGCAAATTATAAAAACTGTACAAATGGAAGCTGGAACTAAACAGGTTCATATTTTACAGAGCGGATGTTCCTTTAGTTGTATCCTAAACCTAATTACATGGAAGTACTGAATATACTCGAGTATAAGCTGAGTTTTTTAGCCCCAAAAATGAGTCCCGAAATGTGGACCTGGCTTATACTCAGGTCAGTGACCACAAGGCTCCCAAGACCGTGCCGGATTGAGATGCACCAACAATTTAATTAATTTTACCATATTTTCAGGTATGTTGATTACTGAAAGTCACTAGCAGTGGCTGCATTTCCCACCCTCAGCTTATACCCGGGTCAATCTATTTTCCTGGGGGTTTGGATCAAAATTAGGTACCCCGGCTTATATGCGGGTCATCTTATACTGGAGTATACTGTATATGGTTGTCTTCAACAAACTTATTCCCAGAACAACACTGTTTGGTTTCTGTCTTCAGATTTCTCGCTACTCCTTCAAATGCTTTCCTTCTACCTTTTCCCTGCAATGTATATGAGTTCTCTCAAGCCCTCCTCCCCATTACAAGTTGCCCTCCATGTCACAAGTCTAGTATCCACAGTTTCAATTATCAGGGGGTCAAAAATATTCAACAATAAATCCTGAAATACTCATCATACAGGCGTTTCTATAGTGCATTACTAGAAATGGCCACTAGATGCCACTGTCGGCAAATGTAAAACATAGCGGTATGCTCTTATCTGCGGTCTCAGGTATCTGCAGTAGGTGTCAGAATGTGTATCCCGCAAATAGCCAAGTCAAGTGGATCTCGTTTAAAAAATGATTGGGCTGCAGTTAGTTTAGGAATTATACCTAAAGTCTTAAAATGTGTATACGGTACTTCCACTTTTTTAGACTTTTTTCTTCACCCAAAGCATTCTCCCTGTCAAAATTCTCTATTTATTGTTTGCATTGTTTGAAGATTACTTGGAAATCATCCTCCATCCAAGGAATTCTAGAGCGGGGAATCGAATGCCTAACCTCTGGCGATTTGGCCAGATTCCTAAACCAGCTCACCCGGCCTCTTAGAAAGACACAGGATTTATTCAAACAAAATATAAAGACAATAGAAACTGGACACAAGCCACTGACACAGTTTCTCTTTCACTTGCTTAACAAACGGACTGTAGAGGAGAAACAATGGTTTTTTTTACTCTAACTTCCAGAACTGGGACACTGTAATTAAAGAAAACTTTTTCAAAGTCAGAACCACCCAATATCCTCCATAATAATAACAAGCTATCAACAAACATATTTTTTCCCATAAGACTGATTTCTTGTGTAGCCAAAACAACACCATCGATGCAACAAGTAAAAATGACATAACAGAAGGACCTTAACTTCTGCAGGATTAATCTTTACAGCAAAACTCTCTTTCATTCAAACAAGTCTGGGTCGTGTTGTTGAATGTGTTTTAACAGCACAGATGTTATGCTTTCTTTCTTAGTTGATCTGCCTGAATTAAGTTCTCAACTTGGTTTTTCGCTTTGATCGCTTCTTCTTCTGTCGTATCTGAATCCGAATATTTCTGGTCCTCGTGGCGATCAGCCATGAAGACTGACCTGAGAATATAATGCAGTGGGCTTTCATCTGCCTTCCACATTGTAGTATGACACTCATAGTACCACTGATCCAGTTCCATGAGTCACTTTGGTCCTGGGCCCTTTTGACAAGCAAAGTCCTCATCAGGTTGGATGAAGCTGCTGCCCTCCATCAAGATGGATTCAAGTGGGATTTAATCCATTTGGGGACCACCATCCTTCCTTGTGGACTTCCCTACCCAAGGCCATCAGAGTGGTCAGGTTAGTTAGCTGCCACTGGACTCTCAGCATTGAGTCACTGGCGGTAGGGTCTACTCTATTACCATTGCAGGATAACTTTGATTGCAACTGCTTGTACAGTAATACCTCGGATAATGTTTAGCTTGGATAACGCTAAAATTGCATAACGTTAAATAATCTGGGGAGGAGAATTGGATCGAATAACATTAAGGTCCTATGGGATGGATCGGATAACAACCGCTAACGCCTGTGCAGTTACAATGTATCTCTATGGAGCTTTAACATTATCCGATCCATCCCATAGGATTTTAACATGCATCGGATAACACTAAAAATCGGATAACACCAAGACTTGTGGAACCAAGTTTTAGCGTTATCCGAGGTATTATTATACTTGAATTGTATTGTGAGATCCCTGATATCCTTGGTAATGGACTCTTATCCGAGGACTAAGCACAAACTCTGATTCTTTTCAAAATGAAGTAAGAATGAGGCATCTAACAAAGAACACGACAACTCACCTGATTGATGTGTTTCAGCTTGTCAATGATCTGGCTAATCACAGGTTCCGGTCCTTTCAACTTGATTTCGTGGTTGCTGCCAGCTTGAGTTTTCCCTGCATTCCTGGACAACTGGCGGCTGTACCTGCAACAGTGAGAAGGCGCCAATTAGCACAACAGGTCTGCTCTCTCTAGCACTTAATGATACAACATCATCAGGAAGTTGATAAACTACAAATGGGGAATTCAACCATCCACGCTGCGTACACCAGCTTTGGCCCTGAGCGTCTCCACAGCAGAGTAGGCTGCTCCCGTATGGAGCGCATCCACGCACACAAAAGAAGTTGACATTTCTGTGAATGAAGCATCCACACACCAGAGCGACAGGATGCCTCAAAGCTACACCAGTTGAGAAAACAGACCCTCCACCGCAGACGGTATAACCATATGTCGGAGCTGGAGGTCTAAGAAGGAACTCTGAGCATCACAAGCTCCTCTTGCAACAGATCTAAGTTGTAGTAGAAAGACTAGCCCTCAAGAGGTTAGAAACAGCACGGCAATGGGAAAACCACGCATTTCTGCTCCATGCAAGTCGTGCGGGTGCTACCCCAAAATGAGCTAAAGTAATTAAACAACCCTTTCCCCTTCGCAAAATAAGTACACAGTTAAAGATCATAGTGAAGTCTGCACAACCATTTTAATTGTCTGCGTTGATCTACAGCATGGCCTGGAGAAAGACATTTTATGAGAAGCCAGCTACACAAAAGAACTGTGTCATTCATCTAAGCGAAGTTGACATGTATGACTGTGCATTTTTGAACATTCCAAAAATAGGCAATGCCAAGATAAAACATGAAACGCCTTCTCCCTTTGGCACCACTAGGGCCAAAAACACATGTGTGTAACTTGTCAACCAGTATATAAGCCTGGTTGAATTGTTAATTGGGATCCTTGAATCCACATGGATTAGAACACCAATACGGTACAGGCAGATATTATATTATAATTGATCTTATTGATAAAATCTCTTTTTCCTTCAAACCTCTTTGGCTGCTTTATTGATAGATAAAAAAACCCCTAAGAACTCATCCCTTTTAGAGAGTTTTCAGGTGACATTTGCTGTAGCAAGACTAGATTGCAGATCCATAAAAGTGCAGTTTTATGTTATTGTGCACTGGAGAAAAATCAACATTCTACAAGACAACTCTAAAAATGGGGACAGCCCACGTTTAAAAGGAGGGCTGCCTCTTGCTCTATGCCAAATTTGGTGAAGTTTGGATGAAGGGTTTTTGAGTTGTGATTTTCTAAACGGTAAAACCGTTGAAGACACCAGTGACGGCAATCAAGATGGTCTACAAGACACCCTCTTGTGCTCACTGCCATTCACAAAGAGACACCAAGCAGGGGGGGGGGGGGAAATCCCAGGATCTGACTTCTTTTTTCATCAGTTAACCACTTTTCACCAAACACAGAGAAATTGCCAGGGCTGATTTTTGGCAAAAGTCAGGCTTCCCTTTGCTATGTAAAAGTTTAGCATCCTTTTTACTGCATGATCATGTACAATAATATTAGGGCATTTCCGGGCGCTTTCATCCGCAGGGACAGAAGTACAATTTCATTCATAAACTGGAGGGGCATTTTTTAAAAAAAGAACTGTGTTCCTTTAGTGCCACCTTGTGGAGCAACTACTCTGGCACAAAACTGGTTTCTCACTCAGTACCGAAAATCCATTAATTCTAGTAATTAAGTCCTCGCTAGCGTAGGTCCACTGAACCAGTGGGATCTAGTGAATAAACTTCTCTTTAAGTCCCATAGACCAGGGATCTGCAAACTTGGCTCTCCAGGTGTTTTTGGACTTCAATTACCAGAAGCCCAAGTCAGTACGCCTTCTGATCAGGACTTCTGGGAATTGAAGTCCAAGAACATCTGGAGAGCCAAGTTTGCAGATCCCTGCCATAGACCAAATATTGCCTTATTGATATACTTCTCCCAAACCATTGTACACTTTCCCTAAAATAATGACCCAGGAAGGGATGGTGGCCGGTTGATGAAGAATCACCAAGATACATGATTTTAATAAAAGACTAGAGGATGACAAAAAATCTGGCCAGGTGATTCCGCTATGGACATAGAGTAGACCAGACTGCCAGTGACTCAATGCTGAGTGTCAAGACGGTGGTTAACTAACCTGACAACCCTGAGGACTAGTGGCCTTGGCAAAGTCCACAAGGAAAGGTGATGGTCCCCAAGTAGGTTAAGTGCCACTTGGATCCTTCTTGATGGAGGGGAGCAGCTTCATCCATCCTGGCCTGGGGCCAAGGAAAAACTTTGTGTGCCAAAAGGTCTCAGGACCACAAAAGTGACTCATAGAACTGGATGTCACACTGCAATGTGGAAGGCAGAGGAAAGGCCAGGGCATTATATCCACAGGACAGTCTTCGTGGCTGATCACCATGATGATCGCCAATATTCAGAATCAGATACGGCACAAGAAGTAGAAAAGGAGGAGGACAGGGAAAGCCCTAAAAATGTAGCTGTTTTGAATCCATGATGCCTGTATTTCTTGTCTTTTGACAACACTGTACTGTACATACATTCCCTTCTCCTTTTTCCTGGTTCTGCAAGCAAGCATGTAAACCACCTTGTTGGTCATGACAGCAACAGACTTCGTTTTTCCTATGGGGTTGCTTTAAGTAAAGGTAAAGGTTTCCCTTGCTCGAAAGCCAGTCGTATCCGACTCTAGGGGTCAGTGCTCATCTCTGTTTCTAAGCCGATGAGCCAGCGCTGTCTGCTTCTGCTGACATTTCCATGGTCATGTGGCAGGCATGACTAGACACCGGAGCGCATGGACCGCTGTTACCTTCTCACCGAAGTGGTCCCTATTTATCTCCTTGCAATTTCTTGCTTTCGAACTGCTAGGTTGGCAGGAGCTGGGACAGAGATGGGAGCTCATTCCGTTGCTTCAGTTACATAAAAATTCATTTTTTTCCTATGGGTTGCTTTGATTTACATAAATATCATTTTTCCTATGGGTTTGCTTTGAGTTAAGTAAAAAATTCATTTTTCCTATGAGTTTGCTTCGAGTTATGTAAAAATTCATTTTTTCCATGGGTTTGCTTCGAGTTAAGCAAAAAACCAATTTACATAAAAGCCTACAGAACAGACTTTTTACACAAGTAGGAGTTTTATTGCATTTTGTTTTTACATGTGTTAATCTTAGCTTTGTATGTTATTATATGCTGGTGGTGCATCTGACACGAATAAAGAAAGAATGCCCAAACCTATGGTGACATCCGTATCATTACACCAATAAAATCTGAAGCTCTGGATAGGTTGTTTCTACCTTTTCAATCAATCTTCCTTATTCTTCTGTGTTTGCTGCACACTGTGTCACTTTTCTCCCCTTGATTATTTAATTTATTCCAAGCTTTCTCTTGATATAGGAACCCTAACGCCAGTGACAAAAAAAGAAATCAAAATTCTGGTTCCCAAAGGATATTCGTTTCATGCTGACATTTGGAGCTTCTTCCAGTAGCTTTGAGGGGGGAAAGGGCCTCTCGCACGGCTAGTTAAGGAAACAAGGGAGGCTACAAAAATTGTCGACAAAATGTCTCAGCCTGCTGAGATGACCTAAATTAATGAGAACGAGAACTTCAAGTTGAGTATTCTTGACATCTCTAATGTGCCATGCAGCCAAACTCATTGCTTCTGGCCAGCTAGTTGGCCGACAAGCTTCCTTTCCTTGCAGGTTTTATGGCTGAGCATCGAATGTGGGTGTTTTAGGCTGTGTAAACATGTAGAATTGTAGACTAACGGAGCTGGAAGTCCAACTTCTTCCCTCAACACCCGAAGGAAGGAAAAGAAAGAAGGAAGGAAGAATGGATGGATGGATGGATGGATGGATGGATGGATGGATGGATGGATGGATGGATGGATGGATGGAGAGAACAAGATCATGGATGGATGGATGGATGGATGGATGGATGGATGGATGGATGGATGGATGGATGGATGGAGAGAACAAGATCATGGATGGATGGATGGATGGAGAGAACAAGATCATGGATGGATGGATGGATGGATGGACAGAAGGAAGGAAGAATGAATGAATGAATGAATTGACAGATGGACTGACAAACCAATGGAAGGAAGAATGGATGGATGAACAGAAGGATGAATGAATGAACAGAAAGAAGGAAGGAAGGAAAGAAGGAAGGATGAATCAATGAATGAATGAATGAATGGATTGACAGAAGGAAGGAAGGATTGAAGGAAGGATGGATGGATGAATGGATGGATTGAGAGATAGAAGGAAGGCATAGCAAGACTGAGGTATTATGGATGATCAGGAAAGCAAATGCATTAATTTGTACAGAATTACTGCACCTTTCCACAACTTCTTGGCCATTCCAGCAGAAGGTGTTGTTCTGAATGGCAGAACTGTGGCTGCATATGTACTGTGGCAGGCTGCTGTAGAAACTGCTGTGCACCCTCAGTTTCATGATGAGTTCCCTGGAACAAGACAACAAACAAAGAATGAGAAACAAGCAAACCATGTGACAGCTTTGAACCCGGCATAGTGCCACTGCACAAAGACCAGGAGGGCAACGGGAAACCCTGGAGTTTATTTGCCCCTCCCCATTTCTGTGGTCAGTAACTTGGCGCTGAAAGACAAATGGGGTGATTTCCAACGTAAGTGTGGCTTCCCCGGGTTAAAACACAAAGCTGCTTCTTGGATGGACAGCCAAAGAATGAGGTGTAGCGTTTGTTCTCTACCGCATGGTGACAGCAGAGGATCACTATAGCAATCATTTTCACCTATGCAAAGCAAAAGACATGTTTTTCTTCTTCTGCCACATCAGAATATTGGTGATCCTCATGACTATCAGCCATGAAGACTGTCCTGAGACTATAAGGAACTGGCCCTTCAGCTACCTTCCGTATCGCAGCATGACACCCATAGTACCACTGATCAAGCTCCAGGAGTCACTTTCTGGTCCTGAGCCCTTTTGGCACACAAAATCCTCCTCAACCCCAGGACAGGATGGATGAAGCTGCTGCCCTCCATCGAGATTGTGCCCGATTATCCAATTAACCATATGCAGAAGGACACGAACAGCACATCATTCCCGAGTGGCAATCTGCCACATAGATTTACAGTTTCCCTTATGCCGGCATAAATCTTCAATAGGATTCTGCCCCTTCAGTCTATAAGGGTCCCTGCTCCACCGATACGGAATGTGTTTTGCTGGGTTTGTTCCTTCGCTCTTCAAAAGGGTCTCAGGACAGTTCAGAAAGTGACAATGACCAATAAAATAATATAAATTATATCCAAGAATGCAAAAGAAACGTGGTCGGAAAAACCAGTCAGGTGTGACTCAAAATCAAAACCACCAGACAACAAAAAATCAGAATGCAATTGTTTTAAACACCTGGAGAAATAATTGCCAAGTGAATACCATCAGATTGGGTCTTGGTCAAGTCTACCTATTTCATCGGACCAATATGACGCAGGGTTCACTACTTTGTAAGTGGTAAACAAGAGCCATTCCTTGGATTTGGCCAAGATGGCAACCCAATGAAGTTGTGGTGAGGAACACAAAGCCCTCCAGACACTGCTAGACTGCAGCTTTCATCTTGCCCAGCCAACACAGCAAACAAGAGGGAGCATGGAAGCTGTGGTCCATCAGCATCTGTAAGACCACACCGTTCTGGTTGGAGGCAGAAGAGTAGCGTGCCTTGGCAGGGCCCCGTATAAAAATTTGTTTGGGGGCCCTTAAGAAGGGTAAAGATTTGTTTTGCTTACGCACGTTGGGGGCCCCCGTGGCATGGGGACCCCGTATAATTGATACGGCAGATACGGCGGTAGCTACGCCTCTGGTTGGAGGACTCCAGAGTGGAGGGCAAGGAAGTATCTTGTGATACTTTAGGGAGGAACATATTTTATTCATGGTTTTCAGCCCACTTCTTCAGATGCCTGAAGAGGAGTCTCAGGTAGATAAGTTAGTTGAGATGAGTGGCTACAGCAGGAGTTCTCAAACCAGGTGTCGGATCACGCTCCCTCAGACAGCTTTGGGGGCCGAATTTTGCCATTTTGCCCTTCCGACACCACATGGTATTTCCAGATGTGGTGGAGGGGTGGTGTGCCACATGAAATGGCACATCCAGCCCATGGGCCACAGGTTGAGAATCCCTGATCTCCAGTGCACAAAATCTGATGACACATAAATATAACAGGGTAAAATAGGAATCTTGGTTGCCTTTGCCGATGGAGTCTAACAAAACGGCCAGGTTCTCTCCTCCCTAAAATCAATAGGAGAGGGGAAACTTAAAAGGACTTCCTCTACAAGACTTAATCAAACTATACCATTGCAGCCACTGTATGAGAAGTGGCAGGTTGAATCCTGCATGCATTTAGGCAGTGATGTGTTTGACTCAAGAAAAGGATGTCGTAGGGTCAACTTTCTAAAGAGACTTTTCAGTTGAAGACCAGGGAAACGGACTAGTCCACTCCACACTATGGCTCTAGCGATGTGCGCTTCTGAAGATTTTAACCACAACTCCAAGAGCAGATAAAAAGAGAGACATATAAAGGAGAGAAAATGGAAACGAGAGACTTCCCATGCTTTGCAGAGATTGCTAAAGCATTTCAACCATGATGCAAAAGGAGAAGATCTAGCCGAGTCCCACATCACGCATCATGAGTGAAGTACAGTGTCTAAACTACACCCGTTGTGTATTCATCCTTTCTCAAGAACGTCACAAAGCAGGAAAAAAAACACCAGAAGATTATCTGAATCGATGGATATTTTCCCCACAAACATAATCTGTTTCCTTCCGCAAGTATTTCCTGTTGTTTATTTTAAGAGACAGTTCTATGCAGTAAATCCTGTCCGATGGAAATAAACTATTATAAAGATTAGTTGCACACTACGGAAATACCCAGCTGGGGGCAGACAAAACAAATACATGCTTTGGAATAATACTAAAGGGAGTTCTCATCTCTCTCTCTCCTTTTAGATAAGCCATATATTTTTCCCTATAATCAGATGCCAGAAAATCACACTCAAAGGAGAAAAATACACGGCAGAGACAAAATGAAATAGGGATGGATGCATTGCTTGGTTGCTTTCTTCCTAACCATGAAGTATTGTTGAGGGGTTAGTCCAGGAGTTCTCAACTGTTTTAAGCCAGCACCAGATCCTGCTCCCTCAGATAGCTTCGGGGGCCAGATGGCCATTTTGCCCTTCCTCCACCATATGTAGGGTTGCCATAATTCTCTCCCACAAAACAGGGACAGAAGTATACTTGACAAAAATGGGTGGATTATCTACAACATAGCCTTTTTAAAACAAACAAACATAATATAATGACAGCTATAAAATACTTTCACATTAAATATATCAATGCATAGATGAATTTATTTACAACAGTTAATTCTTACTGTAAGATCATCTGTTGTACTTCTGAGAAGTCACATCACAGCCAACTCTTAACGTCCTCAGTTCCAGGAAACACACTGGTCACACTTAACTGTCAGTGGTGTGAAGGAAGGACATTAAGATTTCACTCCAGGTAACCTCCAACTCCAATGTGGCAGGAAATCACTCGTTTGATGGTTAGTGTTTGAATTTATTGTAATGGAGTGTTATAATACACAATCAGTAAATTTTAAAAATCCGGGACTTTAACATGATTTTTATTGAACTAGCTGGGACAATTTTTCCAACGTTGAATCCAGGACAATCTCGGTTTTCCGGGATGTATGGCAACCCTAACCATATGGCCCTTCCTGGTGTGGTGGAGGTGTTAATGGGGGGGGGGGGGACATGAAATCGTCTGGTGGGCCACAGGATGAGAATCCCTGGGTTAACCCAATGCATTCACTGAGAATAACACTTGGAATCCAGCAGTGAAAAAAGTCGGGTTAAGGAATGATGTCTGAAGAATGTTCATCCCTAGCTTTGTGAGTCTTCTTAGTGAAGAAGCCCACCAGATGGAGCTCACCCAAGCCTCACAGAGGAGGTTTTGTAATGCCACGTAAGACAGATAACGTTGACCCAAAATCCCTGGAGAGGAAATATAAGATTACAAAACATGTAGTATGTGAGACGTTCAGATTAGAAACCTTCTTGAGAAGGTCTGGGTGGGTGACCTCACCTCCTCTGACTAGACAAAGTTTCCTTGTGCTCCACATGTGCAACTTGGACAATCCGTTTGTCAACGATAAGCATTTCAGGATACCGTGCTGACCGGTACTGCCTCTGTTGGGTGTGGCCACATAATTTGCTAATCTGGAAGTGAAAGGGAGGGGAAACAGGAGACGAGGATTAATTGGATTTCATCCAGGAAACCTTGGAAACAAAGCAAAAGTAAACACCACCACCTCAACAACAACGACAAAACATATTGTGGCACCTTAAAGGCTAACTGCTATATTTCAGTGTGAGCTTTTGTGGATCAAGTCCTCCTTCCTCAGACATCCAGCACTAGTTAGACCAGATCTAGAGTATTTAGTCTAATTCTGGGCACCTCGCTTTAAGAAAGATGCAAACAAATGAGAGCAGGTCCAGAGAAGGGGCAACGAGGAAGGTCAGAGGACTAGAAACCAAAACCCTTTGAGGAAAGACAGAAAGAAATGGGAAGGTTTAGCCTGGAGAAAAGGAAACTGGGAGGGATGATGACGATGACGATGACGATGACGGAACTCTTCAAATACCTGAAAGATGGCCGTAAAGAGGAAGGAAAGGATCTGTCCTCGGTCATCCCAGAGTGCAACATAAGCAATAATGGGCTCAAACTTAAGGGAGCCAACTACAGGCTGAATATCATGAAAACCTCTTAACAGTTAGAGCAGTATGAGAGTGTAACCCACTGCCTCGAGATTTGGTAAAGCCAAGCAATCAGTTGTACTTTCTCCTGAGTTGTACTTTCCCCTGAGAATTATACCATGTGGTTTAGCCCCATCCAAGATGGAGATTTCAATGCGTGGGAGACCCTTTAGACCACATGCCAAAGAGAGATTGGAATGTAAACATGTTAGCCTCATGGGTTGGTTGAAATGAAACTTAATGTGTGATGGACATATGCTGTAAGATCATTAGCTGGAATTCTTTGGGGGGGGGGTAGACCCTGAGGGAGGAGATACAACCCAGAAGAAAGGGGGCCAGAGAGACGCTCTCTTGGATCTTAACTGCAGTCATGTAGCTGGTTTAGACAGAGGGAAGGCCACACTGCCTTTCCCCCAATAAGCAGCTTTCTTTCTTTTGATATGCTTTCTGAATTTTTGATGAACTTTATTCTGTACTTTACTTTGATTTCAATATACTTTTAAAATGCCCGAAGAAGCCTGGAGTGATTACTTGGCTAGATCCTACCTTATTTACACTTATTTACACTAATCTGAGTCGCTATGGCGAGTGGGCGGCAATATAAATTTGAACTCATACATACATACATACATACATACATACATACATACATACATACATACATACATACATACATAATCTAGAATCCTGCGTTGCTCAGCCAGGGGGTGGCAGATCAGAAGCATGAAGAGCTTACTTGTGAGTAAAGTCCTTTTGTGAAAGCACTCAAGAGAGAATTGGAAAACAACCCTCTGTCAGATCTGCTTCGATTCAGATTCCTGCATTGCGCGGTCAGTCAGACTCGGTGGCCTCAGAGACCCCCTTCCAAATCTGTGATTCTAGGGTTTCCCATCACAGCCCATGGCTGTATGGCTTTCATAAGGAAACTTACACTCATCCATTGTTTGTTCAAGAGCTCTGTTGGCTATCATACAACTTCCTATTTCTTCCTCACTCATCCACCAGGTAGGACCTTCACAACCTGTCCTTTGGCACTGCAATCCCCAGGTGGCCTGGCTACACCTGGCTTGGACGGATACCTCATGTCCTTGAGTCTTGGTGGTTAAGGATGGAATGAAACATCCCAGCAAGTTGTTAAGCTAAGAACCGGGAGCTCTCCAATCCATCAGGGAGAGAAGGCGCCAAGGGTGAATCTCTGTAGCCACCCCCAACTGACAGGACTTGTCACGAGAAGTGCACAACCTCTCCTGTGCTAATGCCCCACATGGCAGCATCTAGCGGGCTGGCTGTCATGCTTTGGAGTTTTAAATCAGTGAGCGTCCCTGGCTGCGCTTCAACACCGAAGGTTCATTCATTCACGAAAGGCGACGGGAGGTGGTTGGTGTAGCCAAGCGGCTGCTATTATTGAATTTTTATGCTCCCGGCCCAGAGGCCAATTGTGTTCAGCTGTCGCCGATAAGCACTGTGGCGAACAGATGTTCAAAGAGAGATGTCCCAGCTATCCATCAACCGCTTCCATCGCTACCTTTCTTCTAGGCTGCTCAGCTCCAGGGAGATACCGAGGCACTGAAAGTGCCGAGAACAAAATAATTGCCCGCGCTTGTTTGTAATATTTCTTCGGACCGTCAGCATTCTCGGTCGTTTGGTCGTTTTCCTAAGAGACGGTTCCTTCGTCTCCTATGACATTGGTCTTGGTTTTTCAGGAGAGGGAAAGAAGATGATTTAAGGAGGGGAGATGGGTTGCTTATGAAACGAGGCATGGTGTGGATACAGGGGATTTTTCTCTCTCCTTAATGGAAGTCACAATCACCAAGTAAAAGCTGTGGTGGGCTGATTCAGAAGAGACAAGAGGAAGGGTTTATTCTCCTCGTCCTCCTCCTTTTTCTTTCAGGGGCCACAACAGTGAAAAATGTTCACACACATACAGATTTCTATCCCATTGGCTGTCACATGCTAGAGCTAGCAGGGGGTTCATCCAGACCAGTTTCCTGTTTCATGCAGCAGCTTCATCCATCCTGGCCTAGGGCTGAGGAGGACATTGTGTGCCAAAATTGCTCAGGACCAGAAAGTGACTCGTGGAACTGAATTGCATTGGCCCGAGGACATCTACCCATCCCACCGGAGCAGACCGGAGGGACTCTCCAATGGTGCCATCGGCTAGAGAGGGTGACCTCTCTACCACTAGAAGGAAGGTCTTTTGGGCTACTGCTCAGGCCCTATGGATCCTCCTACCGACTGAGCTACGCCTCCAGACAGAGCTATTGATCTTCAGGGAAGGCCTAAAAACTGGGCTGGATCAGCAGGTGTGAGATGCCGCCAGTGGGGCAGACACCCCCCACGCCCCCCACTACTAGTTTATATGAATGGCCATTTGGGTTTCAGCTTAGTTTTAACCCACTGTGAATGTGGGAGGTTATTTTATGGCTTAGATGTTAAATGGTTTTAATGGTTTTAACTGTTGTAGAGATGTTTTTTTTAAACTTGAATGTTTTTATGGTTGTTTGTAAGCCGACCCGGAGTCGCCTTGGCGAGGGGGGGCGGCAATAAAAATTGAATAAAATAAATAAATAAATCAGTGGTATGAGTGCCATGCCGTGGAAGACCAATGGAGGAGAATGAAGAGGAAGGAAAATGAGAGCAGGAAGTGAGGATAAAAGTTCCAAGAAGTTGTTCTAGGTGTTTTAATCGCTTGAAGATCTGCAGTTCAACCCAACTTTCACACCTCCAAACATCTGGCCAAGTTTCCCTCCTCTCTCAGATTTCTTTAGACTTGGCTCGCATGTCTGTTCTACACCAGCAAAGCTGTCTAAAGATGTTCCCTCCAGCGGCTTCCACCATTGTGTGGAAATAAATTTGCCACCCCCATCTCCATCTCTCCCTGCCAACGTTATCCACACCGGCAGAGGTTTGCCCAGACAGCTGTTCAGCAAGGACAACCTGGCGAGCGATTTCCGTCTTAATTACCGGTTTGCATCCCACCAACGATCTTCCTGGCAATTCGGATGCAACTTGCTGGAAATGTTTCCCCTCCTTCGAGTCATCTCCACCACGTTACATTTCCATCTTCTTTCCCTACAATTCTTTAACCCCCTCTTCGCTTCCCCCCGCAGCTATCCTGGCAAGAACGGCATTCACAAAAACTACTTTCTCTCTGTACTGGCAGGATTCAAAGAGTGTCGTCTCTTGCTCGGATGCCAAAAAATTACAAAGGGAAGCTAGATTAGAAGGACGGTTTCTGAAAGGCAAGTCTTTGCCATTTGTTTGTTTTCAGATTGTCTTGCATTTTCTAGCTTTGCGATGTTTACACATTCATAAATATTCAAGAGTAGAAATACAGATTTGCCTCTTTTAAAAAAAGAGCAACCACAACTCACTATGAATACACAAACTACCCTTCCTGGATTGCTCAAAAGTGTACCGAGGTTTAACAATCTGCTTCCAACAGAGACCCAAAACCTGCTTCAAAGAGCATACAAGCAGGGCAGGTGAGAGGGGACTTCTCCAAAATTTATTGTGTACCAGTGGTGAACCATGTGGAGGCTGTGTATCCCCCTCCTCAGAAACTTATGGACAGGGTGATGGGAAGGGTTTTTGTTTTCTTGTGGGGAACGAAGGTTTTCCCTCTCCCTAGGGCAGTGGCGTACCGCTCGGTAAAAGAGGGTGGGTTAGGGTTGCCGGCTCTCGGCGCTCTTTTCCTAGATGCCTTTTTGGCCAATAACTTGAAACAGAAGACTAATGAGGGAGAATCCCCACCGATCGGTGTGCAAGAAGACCAATGGCAAAGCAGAGGATGGGGGAAACAGTGGTGGGAGGAGGAACTCGGTTCTCCCAGATTGACCAGTGCTTCGACAATGGGAATGAGGCTGTACGAGGACCAGATTTGAGTAGCCAGACTCTCTGTGAACCATTGTGCAATAAAAGAGCCTGGAATCTGTACGACCTTGGAATTGCTGTCCCATCTCATCTTCTGCTACAATATAGGGACCACTTAGGTGGGAAGGCAAACAGTCATGCCTACCACATGCCTGTTTAGTCATGCCTGCCACATATCCGCAGACGCGTGTGCAGACACAGACAGTGCTGGCTCTTTGGCTATAAGCAGAGGTGAGCACCGAACCCTAAAGTTAGATACGACTGGCTTTCGAGCAAGGGCGACCATTACCTAGCTTATACCACTCTTTTCAACAAAAAGACAAATGAGGAATCTCAAATACTTTCGCATTTACTAGCACAGAGAATGAAGCGGTTCCATGTCAGACAAGATCTTTCCCCCCTCCTGACAACCTGTTGATTCAACATCCTCTTCAATATGGCTAAGTGCATGTCTTTGATTTAAAAGTTACCATAAGGTGATCTCAAGGCCTTCCTCTATAGAAAATCCCATTTAATTAAACCTCCCCCATATTTTTCTTTTTCTTTTCTTTTTTTTTTGAAGAGAAATGTTTAAAACATACATCGAAATGATAGGGTCTAGAACATAAACTTTTTAATAGTAGTAGCCAGGCCCATTTAACATTTCTACAGGTGTAATAAAAATGCTAATATATGTTAATGTTTAGTCTGTGGTTAATGTTTTGTCTTCTTAATTTCCCCAGGGCTTTTATTGCAGATTTAAATCTGCCATGCTACTCAATGGATTGTGCTGGTTTCTGTGAGGCACATTTTCCCTGGCGAATACTGATTAAGAAAAGTGAATAAACATCGGACTGGCGCGCATGCACGCACACACACGCACACACACACAAGAAATCTTTCCTTCTAAAAGAAGAACCTCTTATTGTTGTATCTGTGTAACCATTATACAGTTTTTGTCATAAAACAAAGAGGGGAGCCATTGTGTCTTCTTAGAGGAAAATCAAGAAGCTTTGTTTTTTTTAATTTAAAACTTCCAGAAGGAGTTCAGGATAGAGGAAAAGTTCTGAAAAGTTCCCTTTTTTACTGGAGCTTCAACTGTCCAAATTCCCTAGTCCATACGGCCAATTGTGTAGACACTAGATTAGATAGATAGATAGATAGATAGATAGATAGATAGATAGATAGATAGATAGATAGATAGATAGATAGATAGATAGATAGATAGATAGATAGATAGATAGAATTGCATTAGGCAGATAGGTAGGTAGATCTACATTAAGGAGATAGATAGATAGATAGATAGATAGATAGATAGATAGATAGATAGATAGATAGATAGATAGATAGATAGATAGATAGATAGATAGAAAGAATTGCATTAGGTAGGTAGGTAGATAGATAGATAGATAGATTTACATTAAGAAGATAGACAGATAGATAGATAGATAGATAGATAGATAGATAGATAGATAGATAGATAGATAGATAGATAGATAGATAGATTGATTGATTGATTGATTGACAAACGGATTGACGGACGGACGGACGGACGGACGGACGGACGGACGGACGGACGGACGGACGGACGGACGGACGGACGGACGGACGGACGGACGGACGGACAGACAGACAGACAGACAGACAGACAGACAGACAGACAGATAGATAGATAGATAGATAGATAGATAGATAGATAGATAGATAGATAGATAGATAGATAGATTGATTGATTGATTGATTGATTGATTGATAAACGGACGGACGGACGGACGGACGGACAGATAGATAGATAGATAGATAGATAGATAGATAGATAGATAGATAGATAGATAGATAGACAGACAGACAGATAGATAGATAGATAGATAACTTGCTAAAATGATAGATAGATAGATAGATAGATAGATAGATAGATAGATAGATAGATAGATAGATAGATAGATAGATAGATAGATAGATAGATAGATAGATAGAATTACATTAGGTAGGTAGGTAGATAGATAGATTTACATTAAGAAGATTGATTGATTGATTGATTGATTGATTGATTGATAAACGGACAGACGGATGGATAGATAGATAGATGGATAGATAGATAGATAGAATTACATTAGGTAGGTAGGTAGATTTACATTAAGGAGATAAATAGATAGAATTACACTAAGGTGGTAAGCAGGCAGGCAGGCAGGCAGGCAGGCAGGGACTTGTTGAGGAAATTTAGAAACTGTGGTAGTGGTTAAGACGCTGAGTTTGACAGCTGGAAGATCAGCAGGTCAACAGTTCGAGACCCAAGTGTTGTGGGACAGAGTGCGCTTCTGTCATCTGCCCCAACTCCTGCCAACCTAGCAGTTTGAAAGTAAAAAATTGCAAGTAGATAAATAGGTACCGCTTCAGTGGGAAAGGTAACAGCATTTCGTGTGCTCCAGGCATCTAGTCCTACCTGCCACATTACCAGGGAAACATCTGCAAAAGCTGGCTCTTTGGCTATAAACGGCCCTTGAGTCAGACACGGCTGGCTTTCGGGCAAGGGCGACCTTTTCCTTTACTAGGTAGCCAGATTGTGACAATGTACATATTTTTAATTAGAGTAATAAATGTTCAACTCCACTTCCAGTAGCAAAGTTACTTTTTTTTTCCTTTTGAACAACTCCACCCTTTGAGCCTAAGTGCTTGTGACATGACCTTGTGAGCTGGCGGAACGGAAGAGGCGCTTGACACCCAGAAGTGAGTTCAATAATGCAAGAGGGTTCAATAATTCATGGCCAAAACGTGTAAGGGCGCCAAAACACAAATGCTTAGAATAACACAGTTTCTGTCGCACCGATTCACACTCTTTCTCGGGGAAACATGCTACTAACACACGCAAGATGGAAAAGCCACAAACCATTACAGATGTCAAGGCAGGTTAAGTCAAGCAGTAGTAATGGTAGATGAGACACCTAGACAGCCAAAGACACACTCTGTCTGTCTGTCTGTCTGTCTGTCTGTCTGTCTGTCTTACATGCTTCTTTGGGGTGGGGTGGGGGACACTTTCCCTTCAATGCTGCATAAAACTGTCCTCGGTTACACGAGGGTAACCTTGTTAGTTTTTAATTAAACAGATTAAGAATTTTAAAAAGAGAACAGATGCATCTTTAAAGCGAACAACAGAGGATGGAAATCTGTAATGATAAGTCAGACACAGAAAACCCACAACTTGGAGAAGAAAATCCTTAAAAGTTGAGTGGTTTGTTTAGGACTGTCTCTCGTCCAGTAGCGTAGCACGGGATTCAGCCGCCCGGGGCATAAGCTAAATTTGCTGCACCCCTGGCAGTGGCCTATGATGCTGGCACCCGCTCCCGCCAGGGTTTCTGGGAATTGTAGTCCAAGAACACCCATGCGCCCAAAAAGTGCCGCCCAGGGCAGGCCGCCCCCTTGAGGTCCCCCACACTACGCTACTGCTCTCATCTCTCAGAGTTATGTATATTACTCTTCAGGATTTAAGCTGGGAACTCCTTTCAAATTCTCAAACCGCAAAGACTGCCTCAGTCACATCTCTCCAACACCAATGTATTCAGGGATCAAACTGGGGTTGTCTTTAACATCCCCAACAAGCCTAGCTTGTCCATCCATCCGTCCATCATTGTTTCAGGCAGGAGACTTCCCAACGCGCATCGATCAAAAGACATGCAAACAGAGTGTGGTGGTGGATGAAGAAGAAGATGGAAACAGATGTTCACCCAGGATTGTATCTGAAAGTGCATTAGTGTTGGAGAGACGTGATTCAGGAAGCCCTTCCAGGGAGCACCACTTAAGAGTATAATGCAGTTATAACAGTTTGATGTCACTTTAATTACCACAGCTCCATCCTACAGAATCATGGGATTCCAGTGGGGGTGCGGTGGTTTGGTGGTTAAGAAGCTTGCCTTGTTAGCTGGAAGGCTGGCAAGGCAGCAGTTTGAGACCCGGGTACTGCATGATGGACTGAGCGCCTGTCTCTGTCCCAGCTCTTGGTGACATGAAAGGAGCCTCATTTGGATGATCCCCGAGCAGAGTTTCTTCTGCAAAAATCCTTTCAACCCACAATAATTTCTGACACGGTATTATTATTATTATTATTATTATTATTATTATTATTATTATTATTATTATTATTATTATTATTATTA
This sequence comes from Furcifer pardalis, assembly GCA_030440675.1. Classification (NCBI taxonomy): domain Eukaryota; kingdom Metazoa; phylum Chordata; class Lepidosauria; order Squamata; family Chamaeleonidae; genus Furcifer; species Furcifer pardalis. The sequence goes on along the minus strand of CP126899.1, from coordinate 33,482,473 downwards.
TTATTATTATTATTATTATTATTATTATTATTATTATTATTATTATTATTATTATTGGATTCCTGACTAGGCTAGGGGTTCAATTCTACGCTGTAATTCAGAAAACCCCAACTTGAGCATAGAATCCTAAATACCTCCCTGAACTACAAGTCCCAGGATTCCATAGAACAGACTCACATCTGCTAAAATGCTATCCAACTGCTCTCAGTGTAGTACAGATATATTCTTAATTCTGCTTCAACAAAGCAAAGGACCAGTAAGACCAATTTCTTATTGCACTAGTTTGATCACATCTAGAGTTCTATGCCCAATTCTGAGCACAGGACTTTAAGAAAGATGCAAACAAACTAGAACAGGTCCAGAGAAGGAGAAGAAGGATGATCAGTTTGTTGTTCAGTCGCACAGTCGATTCCGACCCTTTGCGATGACCCCATGGACCACTGTCCACCTGGCACTTCTGTCCTCCACCATCTTCCTCAACCTACCCAGCTCTGTGATTCGATCTGCTGAATTTTTAAGAGTTACATATTAAATTTTGATTGTAGGAGGACATAATTAAGTGATTACAGCATGGAGGGAGGGAGGGGCAGGGAGGAGGAGGAAGTGGTTAAACCGAAGACAAGAAGAGAGAGGAAGGGAAAAGAACAGAAAGATAAGGAGAGACATACACCGTCACCGACCATGGAAGCCCAAGCAACAACATCGGAGTCTCAAGTAGCTGGGGGGGGGCACTTCTGATTTATCAGAAGTTTGCACTATTTTACAGCAATTGGCTAAAAATGTTAGTGATTGTCAGGTAACAATGCAAAGGTTGAATAAAACTGTTGAGAATAACAGTGAGGAAATGAAAAAAGATCGGGAGCTGGCCAGGCTACAACACGAGAGCCTGGCCAGGACCCTTTCGGATATGCAAAAAGAGGTCACAGAAAATACAGAGAAAATTAAAGTGATTACAGACACGATGCAAAAGGATCTGCAACAAACTAGTATTACAGTGAATGAACTTTTGATTCAAGAACATGTAATTGCTAACAGGGTATCAGTTCAAGAGAAAAAAATGATGATGGTGGAGGAGGGGTGGAGAAAACAGAATATTGTGATACGCAAGATGGTGGAAAGGACCCCAGACAAGCTGAAAGAAAGGGTAATAGATTGGCTGAACTCTTTAAAAATGGGTAAGGATTTTGTTCCAGAAGACATTGGAGCTGTATTTAGAGTGGGGGGAAGGAGAGATAGGAGAGCTCCCAGGAATGTTTTGGTCAAATTTGCAAATTGGGCGGATAAGTTGAAGGTGATGGCTTTTATTAAACAAGCAGGGTCTGGCTTCCTAAACATTGAGGGGGTTGATGTGGAAATTTACAACGATATAGCTCCTGAGGAGAGAAAATGGAAATATATGATGAAACCAGTCACGAAGCTTTTGGTTGCTAAGGATATTAAATACAATTGGAGGTTTTCACAACAACTGAGATTTTTTTACGACAAAAGATGGCATGTTCTGGACGAAAAGACTGATGTTTTGCAATACCTGACACAGATTGGATTGATCAAGGTGGCGGACAAGGAATGGATTGCTTTGAGAACAGACTTGTACACAGTAGGGGTGTTGGGGCCGGTTTTGAATGTGGGGGAGGAAGCAGAGGGAGCGGCGGGGGGTGCAGATCTTTCGGGGTCACCGAGCGTGGAGATAGTAGAATAATCATTATATATAATATTTGGTTAATAGCGGAAGGGGGGTAATTATAAGAACTTAATGTCATTCTTTCACGCCCCCTCTCCCCTCTTTGAAGTTCAGAGGTGACATCCTTGGGAAAGGTGTGGGGAGGGTAGAGAAAGAAAGAAGACTAGGTAAGTTTTATTTTTATTTTTCTTAATGTTACTTTTTCTGTTAATTTTTTTCTTTGTAATCTTATACTGGTTCTAACTTACTTTTTTTAAAGTAATCTTTTCTTTCTTGGGGATCTTGGATGGGATAGAGGGAGCACGTCCGGGGAGGATTGTAGAGAATGGGTGATTATAACAACAGTAGATGGTTAAGAATTTAAGGGTATTAACATGGAATGTGAAGGGAACGGGGAATGCCTTGAAAAGAAAGAGATTGCAAATAGCGCTCAATAAAACTAGAGCGGACATTATTTTCCTTCAGGAAACACATCAAAAATCTGCGGCGGTAAATAAATTAGTGGTAAGAGGAATGGAAATATATGAAAAGGCTTATGGGACATCTAAAGCTAGGGGTGTTGCAACTTTAATCTTGGAAAAATTGGGTTTTACTGTGATTAAAATAATAACTGATCGGGATGGAAGATATCTGATTATCAAAGGGAATATCGAGGAGGAAGAAATAACTTTGGTTAATATTTATGCTCCAAATAATAATCAGGAAGAATTTTTAGATAGGATGGGAAAATTTTTAAGCAAGGAAGGTTCAAAGAACATGGTCATAGGGGGAGACTTTAATTTGTTAAGATCGGGTATTGATAGTACAAGTAGTAAAAATAAAGGTAAAAAGTATATATTGGATGACTGGAGTAAATCAATGGGTTTAAAAGACGTGTGGAGAGAGCTTAAGGGTCAGGAGAGGGAATATACTTACTACTCCCAAGTTCATAACATATACTCCAGAATTGATTATATATTTGTTACAGAAGGATTAGTTAAAACAATAGATGATATAAAAATAGGAACATTCAAGGAATCTGACCATGCTAAGATAATTATGGACATAAATTTGGAAGATAAAGGAAGAACAAGGTACACTTGGAGATATAATACAAAGTTGTATGAGGAGGAGACAATGAAAAGGCAAATAATGGAGAAATGGGAGGAAAATTGGAAATGGAATGATAACAAGGAGGTCTCTTATGGAGTCGTATGGGATACAATGAAAGCAATTTTCAGGGGGGAATCAATAAAACTAAATAGTATAAGAAAGCAAAACCTTAACAGCCGGTATCAAGAATTGGAAAAACGACTAAAACATCTTCACTCGGAACATGCAAAGAATAAAGATCAGAAAGTTTTTCAAGAGATTAAAAAAAATAAAGAAAGAATTAGATTTGATTTTTCTAAAAAGAGACTATTTTGAATATAGCTAGCAATAAAAATTCTAAGTTATTAGCTAAAGCAGCAAGAGATAAGAAAAACAAAGGTCAGGTAGGAGTACTGATAGACAAAAATGGAAAAAGATGTAATAAAAGGAAGGAAAAAGCAGAATTAATAGAAATTTTTTATAAAAAATTGTATTGGAAAAAAGAGGTAAGTTTGGAAAAAATCCGAGACTATTTTGAAAGGCAACAAATTAGATTGATAACAGAGGAACATAGGACTAAAATGGAGACAGAAATTTCAGTAAAGGAAATTGAGGAGGTGATTAGGAGGTTAAAAAAAGATAAAGCACCGTGTGAAGATGGGTTGTCAGCTGAATTCTATAAAGACTTTAAATTCTGGATAGTTCTGAGATTACATAAATTATTCAATGGGATATTGGAAGGAGAAACAATCCCAGATTCTTGGAATAGATCCACAGTTGTTTTGATCCCTAAGCCTGGAAAAGATCCAGAGAAAATAGAATCTTATAGACCGATATCCTTAATCAATCAAGATGCAAAGATTTTTTCAACAATATTGGCAAATAGGCTAAATAGTTTCATAGCCAACTATATAAAAGAGGACCAAGCCGGGTTTGTAAAAAATAGACAGATGTCAGATTTAATTAGAAGGGTAGTGGATTTACTGGATTTAACTGAAAAGAGGAAAGAAAGGGTGGGTTTTTTATCATTAGATATCTTTAAAGCTTTTGATTCATTACAATGGGCAATAATTCATGAGATGATTAGATTATATGGATTTGGAGTTAAATTTCAAAGAATAATTGAAAATTTATATAAACAAGGGATAGCTAGGGTTAAATTCAATGGCAATTATACAGGAGATATTAAACTAGAAGCAGCCACAAGGCAGGGCTGTCCATTGTCACCATCTTTATTTATATTGGCTATGGAATTTTTGGCAAATACAATACGACAGGGTGAGGAAATAATTGGAATTGAAGGGTTGATTTCGTCTAAGATTGACCTATTTGTTCTCCTCGCTGTCCAGAGGACTCTCGAAACTCTCCTCCAACACCACATCTCAAAGGCATCTATTCTTCTGCGCTCAGCTTTCCTAACGGTCCAGCTCTCACAGCCATACATTCCCACCGGGAATACCATTGCTTTGACTATTCGAATTTTTGTTTGCAATGTGATGTCTCTACTTTTCACTATGTTCCCCAGGTTTCTCATCGCTTGCCTCCCAAGAATTAGTCTCCTTTTTATTTCATGGCTGCAATCTCCATCTGCAGTGAGCTTTGATCATAAGAAAGTAAAATCTGTCACTGCTTCTACTTCTTCCCCATCTGTTTTCCAGGGACTGATAGGGCCTGTTGCCATGATCTTGGTTTTCTTTATGTTGAGTCTCAAGCCAGCTTTTGCACTTTCTTCTTTCAACCTAATCAGGAGCTTTTTAAAAGTCCTCCTCACTTTCTGCCATTAGGGTGGTATCATCTGCATATCTCAAATTGTTGATGTTTCTTCCAGCAATTTTGATCTCAAATTGTGATTCCTCCATCCCTGCATTGTGCATTATGTGCTCTGTGTATAAGTTGAATAAGCAGGGTGACAAAATGCAGCCTTGTCTTACTCCTTTTCCTATTCCAAACCCCTCTGTCATTCCGTATTCTTTCCTAACTGTTGCTTCTTGATTCATGTACAGATTTCTCATGAGGCATATAAGGTGTTCCGTTATTCCCATATCTTTAATTACTTGCCACATTTTGTTGAGGTCCACACGGTCAAAGGCCTTAGTGTAATCAATGAAACAAGTAGACTTGTTTCTGATATTCCTTTGTTTTTTCCATGATCCATCGTATGTTGGGGATGTGATCTCTAGTCCCCCTGCCTCTTCTGAACCCCGCCTGCACTTCTGGTAATTCTCTCTCCACATACTATTGCAGTCTATCCTGTATTATCTTGAGCATCACCTTGCTAGTGTGAGGGATGAGTGCAATTGTTTGATAATTTGAACATTCTTTGGCATTACCCTTTTTGGGGATTGGAACATATACTGATATTTTCCAATCCTGTGGCCATTATTGTGTTTTCCAAATCTGCTGGCACCTTGAAGGAACTGGGCAGGCTTAGCCATGAGAAAAGGTGACCGAGAGGGGATATGATAGGACTGTTCAAGTATTTGAAAGGAATCCCAAAGAGGAAGGGCAGGAACTGTTCTCCGTCATCCCAGAGGGCAGGACGCATAATAAGGGGCTCAAACTAAAAGAGGCCAAATATAGGCTGAATATTAGGAGAAACTTCTTAATGGTTTTGGGGCCACGGGCCAGTCACGTAGTTCCTCCCACCGGAAGCGGAAGTAAAACGTGCCTTGCAATCTGCTTTGCAACAGGATGAGATAGATTTTAAGCTGCCAATTTCTCTGCTTCAACCAGGGGCACCCTAACTATAGCCTGTGGGCCGGATCCAGACCCTGACGCTGATTCATCCAGCCCACACCACCTTCGTCGCTCCCAAAAGCAGAAGTAAAACATGCCTATATGGGCACGTTTTAATTCCATTTTCAGGAGCGCCAAAGGTGGTGCAGGCTAGATGAATCGCTGTTGGGGCCAGATCTGGCCCACCGGCTATAGTTTGGGCGCCCCTGGGTTAGAGCATTACTTGGCAGTGGTGAGATTTATATTGCCGCCCACTCGCCGAGGCGACTCAGGGCGGCTCACAGTCAAAACAGCAACAGCACAATAAAAATTATAAAATGCAACCACATAAAACAACCACACCAGAACACAAACTAACTCCCATCAGGCCGTTGTTGTACCCCTCTTCCAACTCAGTGACTCTATGATAAATCAGTAAATGAGCATACACACAATTACATACACACAGAGGACTATCAAATGAGGAGGAGGTGTACGTACTACAAACACACACACTCTCCTCAACCACATCTTTCACTAAGTTGTTTACAGAGAAAACAAATTGCTCCTCTTCTGGACTGGCAAAGCAACGGGCATGCATCCTGCCCTGCTCTTAAGATGTTTGCAATTTACATTATTTTTGGCAGCGCATTAGCAAAGTTTGATGCAGGTGATGGGCCGAAGTGGAAGGAATAAACTGGGCTTTGCCTGCCCTCCAATGCAAATCGCGTGGTCTATTGTTCATCACGCAAAGCATTTCTGAGACAGCGGCGCTGACACGAGGCGGCCCAGAATCTAAAAGGTTAAGTGCCATACAGAAGCAATCCATTAGGAGCCTGTCGTAAGATGTGAGTTCAGCAAGGTAAACGTTAGAGAAAGACCTTCGTAGGACGTTATGCGGCGGGGGAGGGGAGGGGGGAGCAGGGGGCTGCAACCCTAGTACAGTAGTGGGAAATTACATTCACTGAACTCAACCACAATTGCCGGCTCTCCTGAGAAATCTACATGGTAGGTTTTGAGCCCAGGGGAGATGCAGGAGGCAAGCTGTGAATTTTTAGAAGGAAGGAAGGGAAGGGGGAGGGAGGGAAGGAAGGAAGGAATGGTACAGAATGATTGATGGATGGATGGATGGATGGATGGATGGATGGTACAGAACAAAGGAGGAATGGATGGATGGATGGATGGATGGATGGATGGATGGTACAGATCAAAGGAAGGAAGGAAGGAAGGATGGAAGGATGGTACAGAACAAAGGAAGACTGGATGGATGGTACAGAAGGAAGGAAGGAAGGATGGATGGATGGATGGATGGATGGATGGTACAGAAAGAACGAAGGAAGGATTAAAGGAAGGAAGGAAGGAAGGATGGATGGATGGATGGATGGTACAGAACAAAGGAAGACTGGATGGATGGATGGTACAGAAGGAAGGAAGGAAGGATGGATGGATGGATGGATGGATGGTACAGAACAAAGGAAGACTGGATGGATGGATGGTACAGAAAGAAGGAAGGAAGGAAGGAAGGATGGATGGATGGATGGATGGATGGATGGATGGATGGATGGATGGATGGATGGATGGATGGATGGATGGTACAGAACAAAGGAAGCAAGATAGCTAGATAGATCCTGTTCCCTTTTGTTTCTTGGACTTTTCTCTTGAAAGGATAATTGTTAGAAAACACAGGGAACTAGCAAATTGAAACTTTCACATTTTGGAACTCTTGCAAACATCACCACAATCACAGCCTGATCTGGAAGCCCGCTCCATTAAGATGGACTCAAGTGGGACCTTTTAATCCACTTGGTGACCATCACCCTTCCCTGTGGTCTTCGGCACCCAAGACCGTTAGTCCTCGGTGTGGTCAGGTGAGTTAACTGCCACCTGACGTTCAGCGTTGAGCCACTGGCAGTAGGGTCTACTCTATTACTATAAGCAAGATCACCTGGCCAGACTGCTCATCTGCAAGTGTTGAATGCTTTACTGCAGAAAGGCCAAGGAATCCAGCCCAATCAAATCTGCAAGGTGGAAACATTTTTTTCTAATGTGGTTTTCCGCAATTAGTGACTGTGGCCTTTTTTATGATTGACTCTCATCTTCGGGGAGAAGAGCAATATTCTAGGAAACGGAGCATTAACTTGTCCACCAAAGGCTTTAATAAGGTGCTTTTCAAATTACTGCTCATAAAACCAGAGCGAGATGAAGAAGGGAAGTTACTGATGCTATGCTATCTTCTTAATTAGCTCCCCCTCCCCTCCTCTCGTCCTCGTCTTCTCTATTAGCAACTTAACGGTAAGTGTACATATTTATACAACACAGCTCGGTTGGACCAATGAAAGCTGGCCATTTAATTACCAGCCACTAGAAGGTAATCACAACTTTGGAATGTAAAAAGAAAACCAATTTTGGAATCTATGAATTGAAACCAACCCTGTAATGCTCACAACATGTTGAGATTGATAGTGTAATTTAAGGAAACTTTTTAACATCCGTGCAATTTCAAGCCATCGGTAACATATTACCAGAGCTCTCCGTGAACTTTTGAAATACTTCCTTTAGACCTGGGGTGCCCAAACCTTTCTGGCCGCAGACCAGTCACATGGTTCCTCCCACCCAAAAGTGGAAGTAAAACGTGCATGTGCAGAACGCTGCCGGAAATGACCCGCAGCTGTCGTAAACGCATTTATGCCAGCCCTGGGTCATTTATGGCAGCATTCTGGGCATACTTCTGCTTCCAGAAACGGTGAGAGCAGCGAGGGCTGGACTAATTGGTGCTGTGGGCCAGATCCGGCCCACAGGCCGTAGACTGGGCAACCCTGCTTTAGACATTTGGTTGGGTATTTCACAAAAAGGATTTCTTCTTCAAACTTCATTGTCTTGCAATGGCCATTTGGAAATGATCTCGGAAACCAGTTTCCACAGTCAATCCAGCAGCTCAAAAGCAAGAAACTGCAAGTAGACAAACAGGTACCATTTCGGCGGGGACAGGTCACAGTGTTCTAGTCATGCCTGCCACATGTCCATGGACATATCTGCAGATACAGGCAGGGCTGGCTCTTTGGCTGAAAGCAGAGATGAGCACTGAACCCTAGAGTTGGCTATGACTGGATTTCGAGCAAGGACGACCTTCACCTCAGACACAAGTACAGTTGATTAAATTCCTTGTAGTGTAAGGCTATATTTCCTGATACTTCGAAAAATGGATCTGACCCCTCCCCCCCCCCCCCCCCAGAGTGTGTTAGCATCTCTCTTGACAAACTTCTCCCAGGGGAATGTCCTATATATTTTTGCAATGCTTGTATGGTGAGAAACCAGAAAAAATGCCTTAAGTGTCCTAATCAAGCTTTCCTCTGGTTATCCAATCAAATCTTTGTTTACCTCTAATGTACCAGCAAATTGTTCACGAGTTATTAATCCCAGAACAGAAAAGTCATTTGCTTAAAGCCACCTGTCCCCCACCCCCGCCCCACTGGTTAATACCTGGCAATTAAAGAAAGGCTTCTAAGGCAGAAATCCTTTGCCACACTTTATGTCTTGCTTGTGTTTAAATTAAGGACTGCAGTGACTCAAGTGGTTAAGACACTGAACTTGAAGGCCAGAAGGTTGAAGTTCGAGACCCGAGTCCTGCACGATGGAGTGAGCTCCCATCTCTGTCCCAATTTCTCGCATTCGAACTGCTAGGTTGGCAGGAGCTGGGACAGACGACGGAAGATCAGTCCGTCATGCAGCTTTGATGCCTTCCAGTTCAGTGTCTTAACCATTAAACCAGTGCAGTCCCTTAATCTAAAAAGTAAAGGTAAAGGTTTCCCTTGCTCGAAAGCCAGTCGTACCCGACTCTAGGGGTCAGTGCTCATCTCTGTTTCTAAGCCGAAGAGCCAGCGCTGTCTGCTTCTGCAGACGTTTCCATGGTTATGTGGCAGGCATGACTAGACACCGGAGCGCATGGAACGCTGTTACCTTCCCACCGATGTGGTCCCTATTTCTCTACTTGCAATTTCTTGCTTTTGAACTGCTAGATTAGCAGGAGCTGGGACAGAGACGGGAGCTCATTCCGTCCTGCAGTACTCGGGAATCGAACTGCTGTTCTTCCACCTCCCAGTCAGCGTCTTAGTGACTTGAGCCACTGCAGTCCCCTAAAAAATCTAAAAAAAACCCTCCCTAATATTTCCAAAATCAGATAACATAGACACACATATATGCACATTGAAAGCTGTGGTTGACTTGCCTTTTATGAAATGCACCTTCCCCTTCCCTCCTTCCCTGGACGCAGCCCTCCATCTGAAAAAGAGACCATGACCTAGTAAAAAACGAGGAAGACCACCTACCGTTGCCTCCAGCTTCCCTGCATTCTTCTGCATATAAGCAATGGCCTCCCGGATGGAAGAGAAGAGGTTGAGAAGAACGTACTCCATGTCATGGATGCCCCTCATGACTTTTGTCAACGCTTCCAGTGAACGGAGATATTCCCGCCAGTAACTATCTATCTCCACCACACCAGCCAAACACCCCTGCAACACAACGCCGCAGAATCCCGCGCAGGGCTTGGCCATCATGAGGTCCTGGCAGTGGGAACAGTACCACATCTTCAAGAGCGCCCGTCCACAGTCCTTGCTGAACCTCAAATGATGGGTGGTGTTGACCACCTCAATGCCAAGGTTGAGCGCCTGCAAGAAGACCCGCGTGACCTGCAGGGACTTTGAAACCTGGGTCATCATGACCTTGGGGAAGTTGCCAAAGACCTTCAAGTCCCGTCGCGTGAGCCGCAAGCACTCGGCCATTTCCCCCGAAGGCTTGAGGATGCCCGAGTTCGCGACGTGCGGGTAGACCAATGGGAACAATTTGTCAAAAAATTCATTGACCATGTCGTTGACGTTGATGTCTGAGCCCAAGATATACAAAGAGATGTCGGTAAAAAAATCATCCACGAATGTGAACGCGCTGGTGGCAATGTTCCGATAGTAGCTCCTGAACATGGAGGTGGTGTAGTTTCTCGCATGGCGCACCACTATTTCAAAGGCTTCTGAAAGACATAAAGTAAAAAGAGTATGACTCGGGTTTTGGAAATATTTAAAAAAAAACAGATGAGAGAGAAAGAAATCAACGGGTAGGAAACAGAAAGCCTCAGGTTTTCCCAATGTGGGGCCCATGCCCCACAGGGCAACTTCAACCCCCCAGAAGCCTCAGTCTGTACATTGGCTGATCAGTGTTTTGGGGAATTGAATCATCGACTCCTGGGAATTTAAATCCAGAAAAAAAGGTTAGTAAACACTGTTCCTCTTGTTATATATAATCATATGGTCTTAACTTGGGGAAACCTTACTGGGGTTTTCAAGGAGTCTGAGATATTTAAGGAGTGGTTTCATCAGTTCCGACTATGGTGACTTCGTGGTTAAGACGCTGAACTTGACAACTGCAAGGCCGGCAGGTCAGAGTTCGATTCCCGAGTATTGCAAGACGGAGTGAGCTCCAGTCGTCTGTCCCAGCTCCTGCCAACCTAGCAGTTCAAAAGCAAGAAATTGCAGGTAGATAAATAGGGGACACTTTGGAGGGAAGGTAAACAGCATTCCGTGCACTCCAATGTCTATTCATGTGTTTGGGATCTCTCTCATGCACACCCTGTTTTTTGTCCCCGAACTGAACAGATTGGCAGCTAGGACCGTGTGCGATTTCCCACTCAAGCGATAAAAAGGTAATACCTGCCAGCGCATAAATGAACACATTGAGAGAGGAGAGAGAGAGGCAGATAGTGGATTCTTTTGAATCCTAAATGCCCTCCATCACTCTTGGGTTTCAAACCCTTTTGGGGCCTCCGTTAATAAAGCGATGAAGAGCGACATGTGCAAATCTGCAGTTCACAGGTCACTAGCCCCGTTTGGCGGAACAGCTTTCAACAGCACTGGCCTGGGGAATGCACAGAAGAGAAATGCATGCCACGCGCATGGAAATTATTCACATGAAATATTCAAGACCTATCCGTCTATTAAAGTTTTAAAACTCTAATGTTTCATTCCCTGCCACCCCGCGCTCAGCTTATATCTTGAACGGAGGCTGAGCCGCTGTAGCCGACAGCACCACAAATTAAGTCACTTAGGAAGATTAAAAGGACACCTCTGTAGTTCACGGCGGTGGTTCCTTTACCATCGTGCCCTTTGTGGTGAGATTAGGACGTGCCGCATATGAAAAAGCAAGTTCTGTTGAGTGCAGAAAGCTTTTAAGCCACTTTTATGTCAAGGATTATGTCCACGCCGAGCAGCGAAATCTGGGAGTGCAAAACCTGGAAAGACCTCCAGAAATGAAAGATTACTCCAAGGATCGGCGATAGATTGGTGTCATCAAAGAATCACAGAATCACTGAACTGGAAGGGACCTTTCTGACCATAGCGTCCAAGACACTGCTCAACAAAGGAATCTGAATCAAGGCAGATCTGACGGATGACAGTCTTGAATGCTTCCCAGTGTTGGAGCACTAATCACCTCTCATGGCATTTCGGTTCCGTTGTTGTACTTCTCTAACAGTGAAGAAGTTTTTCCTACTTGTCAACTCGTCGACTGCAACTCGTATCTGAGAATGCATTTTCCCCCCTGTAGCAGGAAAAATGCCATTGGGGTGAATTTGTTTAAGGTGGATGCCAGCTTGCCATGAAAAGACCCCCGCACTATGATCATGGAGCCATCTCCTGCGGGACGTATGAAATGAGACAGGCAGGATTCAACACTGGGACTGTAATGGACTGCCGGAGCCTTGAGGATATGGACAAGGTGCGCCTTCTTAGCCAGTCCATCTGGCATGGCCTCTTCCGCCTCCATAACGAATCAGAGCTCCTCCTCTGTTCATTTTGCCAATGGGTCTTATATGATGGTTTGCAGTGGCATTTCCTCCACTGAGGGGGGCCATCACCCTACCCAAAGGGGTTCATCCATCCATAGCCATTGGTCCTTTTAGGGAGTCAGGTTAGCCTGACACTCACCATTGAGTTGCTGACTGTATGGTCTACTCCATTACTGTAGTGGGATGTCTGGCCTAATATTCGGCCTACATCTGGGTTTCTGGGTTATCAGCCTGTTATTATGGGATGGTCGAGAACAAATCCTTCCCTTCTTCTTGACATGGGCACCAGTCCGTCAGTACTACTTAAGGCTGGCTTCTGCTAAGAAACTGTTGAACTCTCTTAATTTCCATGGCCTTGCTTCAGGGAAGGATTTTCTCTGCTTCACAAACTCACTACCATATCTATCTTCATCTTCTGACCAGAACGAGCTGGGCTCGTTCTACTTGGACATTTGAAGGGTTCCACTCTGCCCCCTCTTGATCTAGTGGTTCCCAATCTCCGACAGCAAATCCTAATCTTTTTTTTTAACCTCTTCTCATTTTGTTAGCTGGAAGACTGGCAAGTCGGCAGTTCGAGACCCGGGCACTACATGGCGGACTGAGCGTCCATCTCTGTCCCAGCTCTTGGGGTCATGAAAGGAGCCTCATTTGGGTGTTCCCTGAGTGGAGTTTTTTCCGCAAAAATCCTTTCAACCCAGAATAATTTCTGACACAAAAGTATTGTTATTATCAACTTTGGGTCCATGTCCCTGTCGAAAGGAAGTTGGGGAGAAATGCATGGATTTCTCTCACTTTAGCCTCACCTTAATCCAAAACAAAGTCTGGCAGAAGCTCAGAGTGAGACTTTCTCAAGTCCCCACCCAAAATCAGAGCATCAATTTAAACTCAGGATTCGGCTTATCCTAAAGACTAAATCATAGTCACATGGGCTCTAATGGTTAAATTTTAATGGTAAGACACACTAGGGAACTTCAGGCTCTAGAGCCTAAACCTGCCCTCCTGGGTTTAATGCCCCGGGTTTTCCCACTGGGCTACAGATAATAACTTCCAAGCTTAGGGATATGTAAGAAATCATTATAAATCTAGACATCAGCTTCAAGAGAGCATTAAAAAGATAGCCAAAGGTAGTCAATTTCTTAAACCCCTGTCTGAAAAACTGGGCCATGCTTCCAATGCTGAGGGTGATGTTCAGGAACCTGGAGTCCATTGAAACTAATTCACAACTTTAACTTCACTTCTTAGAAACCCAGATCAAGCCCTTCCTGTACTACTACACAGCCTGCTCAACGCAAGCAAGAAATGAGGAACTGTTCATTGGCAGATCCCCAAGGCTGATCTTCCTCAACTTTCAAGTAAGGGAACTTGGGCAAGTTGGACTGGAAGAAGGTACAAATGAGGTCTGAGGTCTCCAAGTTTCGCCACACAAAACTGATCTCTCAGAACTGTCCTTGGTGCTGAAACTAATGGGCCTGCTTTACCTGTGACTAATTGCTACAGGGACTGCAGTGCCACAAGTGGTTAAGATGCTGAACTTGAAGACTGGAAGGTCGGAGTTCGATTCCTGGGTGCTGAATGAGGGAATGAGTTCCCGCCTCTGTCCCAGCTCCTGCCAACCTAGCAGTTCGAAAGCAAGAAATTGCGAGTACCTGTAGATAAGTAGGTACTACTTCTGTGGGAAGGTAAACAGTGTTCTGTGCACTCCAGTGTCTAGTCATGGCTGCCACATGTCCACAGAAACATCTGCAACTGCAGACAGCACTGGCTCTTTGGCTATAAATAGGGATGAGCACTGAACTCCAGAGTCAGATACAACTGGCTTTTGAGCAACGCTGACCTTTACCTTTACCCAATAATTGCTCAGAGGCTGCAGTGGCTTAGTGATTAAGACACTGGAGCTTGATGACGGAAAGCCAACAAGTCAGCAGTTCGAGACCTGAGCACTGCGTGATGGAGTGAGCTCCTGTCGTCTGTCCCAGCTCCTGCCAACCTAGCAGTTTAACGGGCAGAAAAAAATTATTTCACCCAATTCTTTTTGTTCTACAGGTGATTTATCCTTGTGGGTTTTTTGCACTCTCAAGATACCTCCAAATTATGGAATGAGTGACCTTCAAAATGTCTTCTCCTCAACATTCCTGCTCAATTCTTGTAAACTCGAGGCTGGCGTCAATCCACCTCAATAGTCTTAGCATGACCCAGAATCTATTTATGTGGAGAGACATCTTAGAGCATCACTAATGAGTCTTTCTTTTAAAAAAAGGAAACAATTTCTTGTAGAACTTTTCTTTAATTAATGGACGCCATCCAAGATAATTTAGGACTGTACATGATTGCAGCATAAAACTTTATGTAGCTTTTCGGATGTCTGATTAACATATACTGCTATGGGGAAAAAAACACAGACTAATTTTTTTACAATTTCCAGCACAGAGAAGAAGTCACTCTTTTAATTGGAATCAAGAGCGCACTGTCTGAAACTGGAGAAACGGAGCCGGCAATGCAAACGTCTTCTTGTGCTGTATCAGATTCCAAATATTGGCGATCATCATGGCAATCAGCCATGAAGACTATCCTGCGAATACAGTAGTCTTCCATTTGCCATCCACATTGCGACATGACACCCAAAGTACCCCCGATCCAGTTCCATGAGTCACTTTCTGGTCCTGAGCCCTTTTGGCACACAAAGTCCTTCTTAACCCCCGGGCAGGATGGATGAAGCTGCTGCCCTCCATCAAGATGGATTCAAGTGGGACCATTTAATCCACTTGGGGACCATCACCCTTCCCTGTGGACTTTGCCACCCAAGGCCGCTAGTCATCAGGGTGGTCAGGTTAGTTAACCTCCACCTGATGCTCGGCATTGATTCACCGGCAGTAGGGTCTACTTTATGACCATAGCAGATTAACTTGACCAGACTGTAGACTTCTTTTTACGCCATTGTTTTCAGAAGTTGAGAATCCTGAGACTCCATTTAAACATGTGCTCTGTGCCTCTAAGGGACGATAGGCAGGCAGACTGTGTGCTTTCTCTCATTTTATTTATTTATTTTATAGTGACCTCCCTGGCTTGAAAGACAAAAGAAAGAACGTATGACTCCGGAAGCCAGTGGTGTCTGACTCTAGGGGGCGCTGCTCATCTCCTTTCCTTCACTCAAGGTGGCCTCTTGTTCATGATTCCAAATACTAGTTGGCCAGATGTTGGTAAATTTTGAGCAAATACTGCTTTTCGACACGAAATATCAGGGCGATGGATTGTCTCCATTCCTGTCAAATGGGCACAGAATTCACCTATGTGCAAATTAACTGAAAGTCTATGAGAGACTCTGTAGGCACTGCCTTCTCTCTAAAGCAGAGGTCAGTTGGCCATCCAGATGTGATGGGACTGATACTGTCATGGCCCCATGGCTAGGGCTACTGGAACCTCTAGGCCTGCATTATTCGGAGGCTTAACAACATTTCATTGTATTGGGCATCACCGCTGCCGCCGGCTGCTACTCATATCTGAGTATTGTATACATTTTCTTTCTTGGCAGGAAAAATGACATTGATGTGGATTTGTTTAAGGTGGATCCCAGCTTGCCATAAAGTGACCCACACACTATGATCATGGAGACATCTCCTGTGGCACACGTGAAAAGAGACATGCAGGATTTAACACCGGGACTGCAACGGACTGCTGCTGCCTAGAGGACATGTGGACAAGGTGTGCCTTCACAGCCAGTCCATCTGACATGGCCTCCTCCACCTACATGACCATTGGGAATCAGAATAGCAAAATTGTTCCTCCTCTGCTCATTTTGCCATTGGGCCAGATATGATGGTTTCCAGTGGCATTTCCTCCACTGAAGGGGACCATCACCCCACCTAAAGGGGCTCGTCCACCTGTAGCCATGTCAGGCTTCTGACCCCCTCGCCCTGGGGGTGTCTCCCCTGCATTCCAGTCCCGCACGAACATCACCCCCTCCAGCAAGGGGGCCAGGCCGCAAGAAAAAACCCCAGCTAAACGTAGCTGCAATCCCGTTTTGGGCTCATTCAAGCTTTGAACAGCCCACGGAGCTTGTGGGGAGAAATGCGTGGCCTCTTGCGTGTGAAGACCTTTTGCTCACAAATGCGACGTGATCTTCAAGCAAAACAAAGTAGATTTATTGTAGTAGGTTTCTCAAAGGATATTCCAGAAAAGCGTAAATAAAGGTCAGTACATTAGTCAGTCCAAAGGCAGTCCAAAGGCAGAACAAAACAAATGATCCTAGGTAATCATGATGAAAACAAAAAGGGGGAATATCCCCCAGCCAAGTTAATCCAAAGGCATCCCAAAACGAAACTGACTCTTCCTCCCTCCAAGGTGGAGATTGTTGAGTCAGTTGGGGTGTGCCTTCTGGCCCATCAGAAAGAAAGGGCAACTTTCCCACGGAAAGAGAAAGTTCTCATAACATGGAAAGTGTTTGTACACGTGTGTAGACAGTGCCTCTGGAGTAGTTACAACAAGGCTAACTGCAGATGAGAAATGGGGACACTGAACCGGGAAACAAGCTGTCTTGCGAGACAGTCTCGTGACACGAAGAGGGAAATGGTTTTTGGGGGCCTAGTAAAAAACCAGGTCACCTCCATGCTTTGGGAAACGTTAGGAAAAAGACGTCGTTCCATGACAAGCCATTGGCCCTTTTAGGGAGTCAGGTTATTGACCACCACCCAACACTCAGCACTGAGTCCAGTGATGGGATGTAACAGGTTCTCACCAGTTTGCCAGAACCGGTAGCAGCTTTTCCAGGGGTCCCGGAGAACTGGTAGCAACTTTTGGGGGGAACCACCTACGGGGCTTACCTTTTCACTGGTTCACACACTGCGCATGAGTGCCGAGCAACAAAAGAATAGTATTTTAATGTTTTTTTTTTAATTTTATTTATTTATTTACTGGTTTGTGTTGTGGGTGGGTTGAGGTGTGTCTGTGTGTGTGCGCTTATTTTTATTTTATTATTTTTAATTAGGCCCCGCCCATGACATCATGATGTTAGCTCCGCCCACACTGTGATGACGTCACGGTGGGGTAGTAAAATTTTTGACATCCCACCACTGACTGAGTCGCTGGCTGTACCGTCCATTACCGTAACGGGATCTCCGGATATTGTACATAAAGCCCAGACAATTAGGTGAGAACCGCTTCCTTTCTTGAATCCTGACAACGGTACTAAGAACAAATAGATTTACTGCTACTAATCATTTACTAACAGGTTTGATAAGCACAACTGTCATATTTTTTTAAGGGTCTAGAGGCCATGCAGTCCGCTGCTCATCTTAAATAATGGACTTTCAGAATTAAATAGTGACGCCTACTCGTTCAAAGGCAAATAATGAATTTTTCATCCACGCAAACTAACACAATCCATTTCCTGCACAACGTCTGCAGAAGGCAGTGATTTAAGTGTTCTAATATAGCCCAATCATATTTTAAAGGCATGAATCTATCTATCGGTGAGACAAACCCCCCCTCCCCTTTCTTTCTTTATTTTCATGCTTAAAATTCATTAGTCAGTTCCTGAAAAGTGTAAGGCTGGCGAATTGGCTCCATTCACCATGATAAATCAAAGGAACGTTCAGGGAAATGTGCGAAGACAGAAGGGGGAATTCATTAATTCATTCATTCACTGAATTTTCCCCCACATCGGCTGGCGATGGCCTAAGACGTTTACATAGTACTATATTGTAGTTCTATCATGTATGACACATATATGTAACAAATATATGTCATTAGGCTTCAATAATGAAAAACAAATTTTTCGTCTTCTGGCCCTGGGGGGAAATGCTATTCCAAATTCCCTCTATTTTTTTGGCCTGAATTTTCAAAAAGGACATTTGGAAAAGTAAGTATTTTCTCCATTAAAAAATTGTGTAGACTTCCCCGTTGACCCTTAATCCTTAAAAAAAAAAAATCAAACTCAGCAGAACAAAAGATTTTTGCCAGGAACTACACTAAAAAAAATATATGTTGCATATTTAATATTTCTGAGAGAGGAGACTTTTAAAAAGTTTCAAAAGGGTTTTAAAAAAGATTAAGAACCTGCTGATCAGGCTAAACTTTTAAACTTCGTAAATCTTATCAGGGCCATTCTTTGATCAGTTCTAGCAGCTTCCGTGTTGCTGCAGTTCCTACTAAGTGCCAGATTTATTTGAGGCAAGGGATATAGGAAGAAAAAATTCTTTCCTATAAACGAAACATCCTTCCATTCGTCACTTCTTGCAGAATAGATAGTACAGTATATTCATTATTTCCAACAAGTCAAGCATAAAAGATTGGTTAACCACGTAGTCATATTACACAATTATCAACCTTATGGGTTTTTTTTTAAAGCAGCTTTTTAAGCATTTGCTTAGATTTATCGCTTCTCCGTGCAAAACATAATGGGATTCTAGATGACGCCAGGATTAATATAATAATTGTTTGCTAGGATTTGTTTTATCCGGGCTGCTTCTACTGTGAGCTGAAAAGCATTAAAGATCCTATTGCTTAGCACAGTAAATTGCATTCCCGAGTGCTGTGTGACGGAGTGAGCGCCCGTCTCTGTCCCAGCTCCTGCCAACCTAACAGTTTGAAAGCAAGAAATCGCAAGTAGATAAATAGGGATCACTTCGGTGGGAAGGTAGATACAGTAATACCTCATATAACATTAGTATCGAATAACACTAAAATCGTATAACATTAAGGAATCTGGGGGGAAGAATTGCATCAGATAACATTAAGATCCTATGGGATGCTTCAGATAACAACCGCTAAAGCCTGTGTGGTTACAATGTATCTCTATGGATCCCATAGAGGATCAGATAACACTAAAAATCATATAACACCAAGACTTGTGGAACCAGGTTTTAGTGTTATCTGAGGTTTTACTGTACTTGAGTATAAGTCAGGTTTTTTAGCCCAAAAATGGGACTCGACTTATACTTGGGTCAAAGTAAACACTCAAAAACATACCCACAAATGTCTAAATTAATTAATTTTACTGTATTTTCATGTATTTTAACTATTGAAACTCACCAGCAGCTGCTGCATTTTCCACCCCCGACTTATACTCGGGTTAATCTATTTTCCTAGCTTTGGAGGTCCAAATGAGGCATCTCGACTTATATTCAGGATGACTTATAGTCGAGTATATACAGCAGATGAATAGGTACCACTTTGGTGGGAAGGTAACAGTGTTCTGTGCACTCCGGTGTCTAGGCATGACTTCCCACATGTCCACAGAAACGTCTGCAGAAGCAGAGAGCACTGGCTCTTCGGCTATGAAACAGAGATGAGCACTGAACCCTAGAGTTGGATACAACTGGCTTTTGAACAAGAGAAACCTTTACCTTTAGGCCAAGGTGGCTTAGGGTAACCACTAAGTGGTTCTAAAATGCTGAGTTTGATGACCAGAAAGTCAACAGTTCAGTGGTTCGAGACCCAAGTGCCGCAGGACAGAGCGAGCTCCCGTCATCTTTCAAATGTACGGCAACTTTAACAGGGTTTTTTTTCCCCACTGCCATGCCCATGTTGATCTTGCTCCACCTAAGATAAGGAGAGAAGTCCCAGTGGACACCGAGAGGACTAAGCAAGGGAAGGACCCTCAACACCTTCTGAACGGAGATGAGCCTCAAGTCCACCGACTCAGATCCAGGAAGAGTTTTATGGCAAAAACAGACATTCCTGAGGGGACGCAAGAGCAAAACCAAATGAGAAGATGGAGGAAGGAGCTCGGAGGACAAGGAACAAGTTTAAAGGAGGAGGAGATGGCTGAGGGTCTCAACCTCCCCAATGTCACTTGGAGGACCCTGAATAGGTTGAGGGTCTGAGTCCCTAAATGCAAGACCATCAGGCTCAAGTTGGGGCTGCTGGCAGACAACAACACGTTGTGCGAATGTGGGGAGATACAGAATCCGGGCCAGTGGTGGGATGTCAAAAATGTTACTATCCCACCGTGATGTCATCACAGTGTGGGCGGAGCTAACGACATGATGTCATGGACGGAGCCAAATAAAAAATAAAACAAAATAAAAATAAGCACACACACACACCTCAACCCACCCACCCACCCACAACACAAACCTGTAAATGAAATAAATAAATAAAAATACATTTACACACACACACACACACACCAAACACAAATCAACCAGAGCTATTAAACCAGAGCTTAAAGCTTATTCTCGCTAATCTTTCTCACACTAGGTCAGATGGAAAACTACAGAATGAACTCACCACAAGATGGCTTCAATTTTGGCACTTTTCAACTTTTCAGCAGTTAAAGAAGTTAGGTACTAAGTCTTTGCCTAACCAGTTCTCTAGGATAATATTTCTTAATGTAAAGGTAAAACAGCTGTACCTCCTTAAGGGTTCTCCAATTGGAACAGCAATTGGAACAACACAGGTGTAGCTCCAAACAGCAGGAGTGCTGAGTTGGGTTTCTGGGAACTGAAGTCCAAGAACACCTGGAGTGCCAGGGTTGACCATCACTGTTCTAGTGAGTCCCCATGGCCAACCGAGGGGTTCAAACATGGTCTCCTGCACCCACTACACCAGAGGTTCACAACCTTTTCAATCCACAACCTTTTCAATCCACAACCTTTTCAATCTCTCAGTCAGCTTTGAGGGCCAGAGGGCCACTTTGCCCTGCCTGCATAATGGAGGTGGCCATTGTGTCCCAACAGCTTCAAATGGGAAGCCATTTTGTTTCTTGAGTGCCCTTGGAGAGGGCCACATGAAATTGCACCACAGGCTGGATCCAGCCCATGGGCCTCAGGTTGGGCACCCATGCCTATGGGTCCCTGCACCCATTACACCACGCTAGCGCATGTGGAAGTGTGGAGACCTTGCTCAACCCTGAAGAACAGGAAATTAAAATCTCACACTGATTTTCCTCCAAAGGGACAGTTCACAGTTCAACAGGCAGAGTTTTGCCAAGGCCACGAGGCAAAGAGCCCGATCTCTGTTAATCGACTTATGGCTTGCAGAAATCTTCCCCTGCCAGCTTTTAAGATCAACAGAACGTGCAACTTATAAATAAATTATAATGAGGTGCTTTGAAATAAGGAAAACAGACAGAAGTTGTAAACATGCCTGAGATATAATCCTCACTGCGCCACAAATCCATATTTCATAATGTTGTGTTCAGACACCAATGGAGGATACACCCTTGAAAGCTCTTAAATATTCATCCCCAACGTTAAATAAAACCACCTGCTTCCGACCACTGTAACAGCTGGATTGGGGGTCCCACCGTCAATGTCTATGTTATCTGATTTTGGAAATATTGGGGAGATTTCTTTAGATTAAGGGACTGCACTGGCTTAATGGTTAAGATGCTGAACTTGACGCCTGGAAGGTCGGCCGGTCGAGACCCCAAGTGCTGCAGGACGGAATGGGCTCCCGCCTCTGTCCCAGCTCCTGCCAACCTAGCAGTTCAAAAGCAAGACATTGCAAGTAGATAAACAGTCACCGCTTCGGTGGGAAAGTTAGCAGCGTTCCATGCGCTCCAGTGTCTAGTCATGCCTCCCACACACTTCATACAATATAGATCCTTTGAATTGGGATAAGGGGCTGACTGGACCCCGCAGGCCGTCTTTTGCTACCTAATCTGAGTAGAGTAACCTAAACCTTGCACACTCGCTAGTCTTGGGGGCCACGTGGAGTCACAGGGGGGGGGCCATACGGGCCGGGCTGCCCCTCAAGGAGGTGACAGACACGGATGGTAAAGAGGCAGTGGGTGAAGTGTGGCAGGAAGGAATGAGGAAACCTCTAGTGAAAAGAGACTTCGATCATTACAAGACTGTGTCAACTTTGAGCCCTGGTCAGGATTGAACTCACAACGTTTTGGCTGCAGGACAGCAGTTTAACCTTCTATAATGATAGGTTGCTTATCTGTAACTGGTGTTCTTCTTCATGGTCCCCTGTAAATCCACACTGCAGACGCACAGTAAACCCATTCGTGTGGATTCACAGAGACCACAAAGAAGAACATGTAGCATAGCGGCTGAAATGGACATTGCAGATCGCCCATAATTAGAACATTGTTATATTTAACATGGATATAGCAGTAGAAATTACCATTATATACCGTCCCATAGTGCACATTGCAAGTAGATAAATGGGGACCACTCCGGGGAGAAGGTAAACAGCGCTCCATGCGTTCCAGTAGTCTAGTCGTGCCTGCCACGTCACCACGGAAACGTCTGCAGAAGCAGACAGCGCCGGCTCCTTCGGCTTTGAAAGAGAGATGAGCACTGAACCCTAGAGTCAGATACGACTGGCTTTTGAGCAAGGGAAACCTTTACCTTGACTAGCAGGCTCCTCGATTTACCGACCTTGGAAGGATGGGAGGCCGAATCAACCTTGATCCCCCTGGGGTCAGGATCAAGCTCACAACGTCCAGGCTGCAGTACAACAGTTAATTCTGGGGTCACCAGAATGCAGAGTTAGGGGTGGGGTGGGAATGCATGGATGGAGGCATGCGTCGTTTTGCGATCGAAATCTGTTTGTGTACACGTTGTGTATATATCAAACGGAAATCAAGTAGAAAAGCTAATTTCCATGACTCCCCCTGTGAATTATGCGCGACGGCGCCCGGCCTCAAAACACGTTCTGCTGGCCTCAGCACCATTAAAACAACACCAAATGGGCAGAAAGGGGATGAAGGATGTTTGCAAATGACAGAATACAATTCCAGGTTCGTATTTAGCCCTGACTGCATCTCTGATGAGGTGCAATAATAAAAGGGAGGGAGGCGCTGGAGCAAGACTGTCTCAAATGCATCTTGTGGCATCTTGAGAATCGAAACGAGGAAAGGGACATGCGGAGAATCTGACTTCTAAACTGGTAAAGGCAAAAATCTACCCTGCTTGAAACCTCCCACTTTCAAAGAGGACTTAGTGGTTAAGACGCTGAACGTGACGGCTGGAAGGTCGGCAAGGCAGTTCGAGCCCTGAGTGCTGCCCGATGGAGTGAACTCCCATAATCTGTCCCAGCTGCTTCCTACCTGGCAGTTAGAAAGCAAGGAATTGCGAGTAGATAAATAGGGACCACTTCGGCGGGAAGATAAACAGCGTTCCATGTTTAGTCATGACCACGGAAACATCTGCAGGCACAGACAGCTCTGGCTCTTCAGCTAGAAACAGAGATGAGCACCAAACCCTAGAGTCGGATACGACTGGCTTTCGAGCAAGGGCGACGTTGACCTTTACCTTGCCACCTTCAAAGGGAACCCACTCTATTGTTGAACCATTTGTTACCTTAGGAAGGTCTTCCTTGTTTGGAAGCCAGTCGTGTCTGACTCTAGGGTATGGTGCTCATCTCCATTTGCAGCCAAAGAGCCAGCGCTGTCTGCCTCCGCAGACATTTCCGTGGTCGTGCGGCAGTCATAATTAGGTGCTGAAGCACACAGAACATGGTTACCTTTCCCACTGGAGTAGTACCACCCATTTTGGGGGGTGGTCGAACCTGTTGCTGCCCACCACTGGACATGTGTGGGGTGCGGGCCAGACAGCTCCGGGCCGGAGGTCCTGTTCGCCCCGCCAGGCCAAAGTCCGAAGGCAGTGGCGGTGAGTCCCCAGGGCATGGCCACTGATATGAAAGTCAAATCAAGCTGTCCCCCCCCCCTTGGTTATCATTCTTTTCCCTTTGATGTCGGCAGAAAAGGAAGGGCGGCGTAGTAGACCAGGATTGTCACGTTGCATTCCGTTCTCAATCCCCATGTCAGCTCTCCTTCAGTTACTGCAAAATCTTTTTTTATTGACAATACCGTCATGTCCATTTGGAACACTGAAAGCACTGATTTGATCAGCCATCATTGGGTTTACAATATATAAGTGACAGGACCGTATCGGAGTGAGCGCCTGGAAGCCAACGGCCTTTTATTGATTTATATTCCGCTCGCCAGGAAGACAAATTGCAACCCAATCTAATCCGATGGGGTAAGATCAATACCAATTTTTTTTCTTAATGACATGAAGACTGAGATAAGGACGGCATAAGTCAAATCCAGACAGATCAGATTTGCCCCCAATCCCTTTCAATTACTGTGGACATATGGTGGGAGATATATAACATTAAAGGCAAAGAACATAATCAGAGGGTCTTAAAATTACAACAGGCTGATAAGGCTGTTGCATGCCTCCCCTGGGAGTTTGGAAATGTCGGGAGTTGCAATTGTTTTTTAAAAAAAGGTCTTGAAGACAGAGAGAACTTCAGAATAACATATTTGTAATTAGCCTGTAGAGAAATGTTAAGTAACATCTCAATTCCTGGTACAAAAGAACTGTTCTGCGTGATGCTAACACCAGAGTATTCCTCTTTGGAAGAAGATGCAGAAATCTAGATTCTAGAACTGGGGAAGGCCAATGACTCCAGTTCCACAAGGGCGGTGAATCTGCTCCATGTTTTAGACTAAATTGTAGACCCAGGGAAGGCCAATGACTCCACTTCCACAGGGGCGGTGAATCTGCTCCATGTTTAAGACTAAACTGTAGACCCGGGGAAGGCCAATGACTCCAGTTCCACAGGGACGGTGAATCTGCTCCATGTTTTAGACTAAATTCTAGACCCGGGGAAGGCCAATCCAGTTCCACAGGGACGGTGAATCTGCTCCATGTTTAAGACTAAATTGTAGACCCGGGGAAGGCCAATGACTCCAGTTCCACAGGGGCGGTGAATCTGCTCCATGTTTTGGACTAAATTGTAGACCTTGGGAAGGCCAATGACTCCAGTTCCACAGGCGTGGTGAATCTGCTCCATGTTTTAGACTAAACTGTGGATCCGGGGAAGGCTAATGACTCCAGTTCCATAGGGGCGGTGAATCTGCTCCGTGTTTTAGACTAAATTGTAGACCTTGGGAAGGCCAATGACTCCAGTTCCACAGGGGCGGTGAATCTGCTCCATGTTTAAGACTAAATTGTAGACCCGGGGAAGGCCAATGACTCCAGTTCCACAGGGGCGGTGAATCTGCTCCATGTTTAAGACTAAATTGTAGACCCGAGGAAGGCCAATGACTCCAGTTCCACAGGGGCTGTGAATCTGCTCCATGTTTTGGATTAAATTGTAGACCTTGGGAAGGCCAATGACTCCAGTTCCACAGGGGCGGTGAATCTGCTCCATGTTTTAGACTAAATTGTAGACCCGGGGAAGGCCAATGACTCCAGTTCTACAGGGGCGGTGAATCTGCTCCATGTTTTGGACTAAATTGTAGACCCGGGGAAGGCCAATGACTCCAGTTCCACAGGGGCGGTGAATCTGCTCCATGTTTTGGACTAAATTGTAGACCTTGGGAAGGCCAATGACTCCAGTTCCACAGGCGTGGTGAATCTGCTCCATGTTTTAGACTAAACTGTGGATCCGGGGAAGGCTAATGACTCCAGTTCCATAGGGGCGGTGAATCTGCTCCGTGTTTTAGACTAAATTGTAGACCTTGGGAAGGCCAATGACTCCAGTTCCACAGGGGCGGTGAATCTGCTCCATGTTTAAGACTAAATTGTAGACCCGGGGAAGGCCAATGACTCCAGTTCCACAGGGGCGGTGAATCTGCTCCATGTTTAAGACTAAATTGTAGACCCGGGGAAGGCCAATGACTCCAGTTCCACAGGGGCTGTGAATCTGCTCCATGTTTTGGACTAAATTGTAGACCTTGGGAAGGCCAATGACTCCAGTTCCACAGGGGCGGTGAATCTGCTCCATGTTTAAGACTAAATTGTAGACCCGGGGAAGGCCAATGACTCCAGTTCCACAGGGGCTGTGAATCTGCTCCATGTTTTGGACTAAATTGTAGACCTTGGGAAGGCCAATGACTCCAGTTCCACAGGGGCGGTGAATCTGCTCCATGTTTTAGACTAAATTACACCGCCCAGAGTGGGATAACACTCAAATGGGCAATATAGAAATGTAATAAAGAAAGAAGTCATCCAAGGGACCAAACCCTATTCCCAAAACAGGTCCAGCCGTTGAGATGGCTTCTCCAAGATGCTGGCTAAAACATGGGAGTGGATCCACTGCCCACATGAAATCGAAGCCTTCACTATAATGGAATATAAAAATTTGGCACTAGTTCTGATTCTTCTCCTCCCCCTTCCCCTCCAATCGTAATTCACTCCTCCCTTTTGAGTTGATTATGCGAAGAAAGCAATGTTCTTGATCTCAGAATGCCTTTGAAGCTAGGAAGTGTGTAATAACGAGGGGGGGGGGGAATTTCAATGAATTTTCTTTTTTCTCTTTTGGAATAAGTGAGGTTGGGGAGGGGGTTGTTTTCAAAGTGGTGGCCCAGTTTTACTCAGAACGCCAAGAGCGGTGGAATATGAGGATTTGGTCAGGAAACCAGTCAACAAACCGAAGGAACAAAGACTTTTAACATTTTAACAATTCATAAGTATGTCAAATGGTACTATTTTATAGGCTTCCCAAGTTACAAAGGAAGTGTTTTATATTGTTTAAGGCAGTAAGATATGTGTAGGTTTGCTATGAAAACTCAAGCATTGCATACATTCCGATTTCCTTCAAAATTTCTGATTTTTCCCTTGAAAGAAAAGTTTTGGGGCATATTATTTATTTATTTATTTAGATTTATTATCCCGCCCCAATCAAGCAAACCTGACTCTAGGCGGCTTACAAAAAAGAAAAAGATTATACATGAGTGCAAAACAAACTAAGCAATCCCACTATACCCTTACAAATACAGAAATTAAAACCGTAAGGTTCAAAATTAATTTTAAAAAAATTAAACTATGAATTTACAAAAATCTAAACGATTTTAAAGGTTTAAAAAGTTTTTAAAAGTTTAAAAGAGCAAGGCAGGGGTGGCTGTCCCATCCGATCAACCACCCAACATGGGACCCCATATTACTGGAGCCCCACACCTGCCCTGCCAGCCAGGTTTTAGGCCCTTCCGAAAGGGCAGGAGCTCTGTCTGTAGACGTAACTCAGTTGGCAGGAGGCTCCAAAGGGCCGGGGCGGACACTGAGAAGGCCCTCCTTTTGGTGCTAGAGAGATGCGCCTCTCTAGCCGATGGGATGATAAGAGGCATGAACTGTAACGGTAAAGGCCGCCCTTGAGGGGTGGAGAATGGCATTTGTCAAAACACACACAGGGATGCTAAAGGTCAAATCCGCCCTTGCTCGAAAGCCAGTCCTATCCAACTGTAGGGTTCAGTGCTCATCTCTGTTTATAGCCAAAAAGCCAGTGCTGTTTGCATTTGCAGATGCGTCCATGGTCATGTGACAGGCATGACCAGACACGGAACGCTGTTTACCTTCCCGCCGAAGTGGTCCCTATTTCTCTACTTGCGGTGTCTTGCTTTCGAACTGCTAGCATTGGCGGGAGCTGGGACGGAGACAGACACTCACACCATCATGCAGCACTCAGGTCTTGGCCTGCCAACCTGCTGGCCTTCCAGTTGTCAAGTTCAGCACCTTAACCACTAAGCCAGCACTGTCACTTTTGTGAACCATAAACGGAATTGTCCAAGACGTATAGGTGTAAAGTTAGAGCGCTACTGCGATTGGCTGATTAGATGCAGATACAGTAATACCTCGGGTAACGTTTACCCAGTTAACGCTAAAATCGCATAACGTTAAGTAATCTTGGGAGGAGAATTGGATCGAATAACGTTAAGGTCCTATGGGATGGATCGGATAACAACCGCTAAAGCCTGTGCGGTTACAATGTATCTCTATGGAGCTTTAACGTTATCCGATACATCCCATAGGATTTTAGCATGCATCGGATAACACTAAAAATCGGATAACACCAAGACTTGTGGAACCAAGTCTTAAGCGTTATCCGAGGTATTACTGGCCGCCAGGGCGCAGTATCCTTCTTTACGCTCATAACTCCAGGTAGATGCGCTTGTCGGCTTTCCACTCCCTACCGAACCCCTTTGTGTGTTTAGTCGCTTATTTGATCTGCCGGATTTGCTGACTGTTTCAAACTTAACAGGAATTTGAGCCTTTCTGGTCAATTTTTAATCTCTTGGCTGCCTCTTGACCGCTTTCACCTTACTTTGCATGCGGGTATGCATTTTTAATACCGTTTCATCTGTGGTGGTTGTTTCTTAAACAGGGCTGCAAAGCCACCCGGGAGCATTATCAATGGAAAGGCAGGGCTTATTTTGGGGAATAAATAAATACTGTACATGTCCAATATAAATCAGAGGCAAAGGCCAGAGGTGGGGAAAGAACTAGACCAACCAAATAAGTGGCAAAGGATGATCAAGTTAGAACGTGAAGCCCCCTCTCACCGATACCCAACCTCGGTGCGTGCAAGATTGCTATTTCCCCAAATTATACAAGCTCCCTTCACCTTCTTCCTTCCCCTCTTTTCTTTTTGTTTATAGCTCATTACAGTTCGTACAATATGTCACGGTGCCCTTTTAGTGCAATTATACTGAAGAAATATAACGCACCAGCGAAACCTTTTATTCATCCCTGGCTGAGTGCCAAAAAGCTAAGTGACAAAGATGTTACTTCCACTCTGTAAAACACTCTTGTCTTTTCTTGGTTTTACAAAGCCTGGTCAAAAGAGGAGGAGGAGGGGAAGGTGAAAGAGGAGGAAAGAGGAGGAGAAGGAAAAGTTGGAAGAGGAAGAGGTGAAAGAGGAGTAGGAGGAGGTGGAGGAGAAGTTGGAGAAGAAAGAGGAGGCGGTGAAGAAGTGGAGAAGGAGAAGGTGATGGAGGTGGGAGGCGGAGGAAGGAGATGGAGGAGGAGGAAGGAAAAGGAAGAGGAGGTGAAGGTGGAGGTGGAGAAGAAGGAGACGGAGAAAGAGGAGGTGGAGGGAGAGAGGGAGAAGGTGGAAGAGGAGGAGGGGAAGGTGGAGGAGAAGGAGGAGATGGAGGTGGAGAAGGAGAAGAAGTTGGAGAAGGAGGCAAAGGAGAAGGTGGAAGAGGAAGAGGTGGAAGGAGAGAAGGAGACATTCTTCTCATCTACCATTTCAAGGCCTGAGGTCTTCTCCCCTACTCAGAAGCTCTGTTCTACTCCAAAATAAACCCAGACCCAGGGCTCCAAAAACCTTATGGCATTTCTAGCTCAGGGATAATGGGACATGTATTCCAAAGAAGTAAATTCTTCCAAGCTCTGTCCACATCTGACTCAGAAGTTTCCAGGGGCAACAGTATTCCCACCTGGAACATCCAAAGGAACGCCTGTATTTTGGCGGAACCCTTACCTTTTCTGATTCCTGCTTGTCCTCCTTCCTTCTCCTCCAAACAGTTTGCCCGATTTATACTTTTCTAACTCACTGGCTCTTCACTGTCAAGGTGAGACATTTCTGAAGCCACCCAAAGTCACAGCCAGTGCTGCAATTTGAAGCCATTAAAATACAGTTCTATTTCCCCTCCCGTTTGCGACGGCATTCCCGCGCTTGCAAATGGCTGCTTTCTTTTTTTTACTAAAAGAGACTGAGAAGAGGCGATAAAGTAAATTAATTCCTCTCACTTCCAGGAAGAATGAAGTGCCATTCTTAAAGCATGATTTCTCTCCAAGCTTCCCCAACACCCTACCCAGCATGCCTATCAGGGAAGATGTGATTGGAAGTCACACTGGGTTGCGGGATTCCCCACAGCTTCGCGAGGACATTAACTTGACATTTAGAAATATTGCTCAGGAAACCCAGTAGACACTAAAAGAATCCCAAGAGTCTCCTGGTTTCCAAAGCATCTGTAGAAAACAATGGGGGGCAATTTTATTTTCCACTGTGTCAAAGAGTTTATTCTTCCAATTGTCTACGCTGGCAGGAAAGCGAACAAACAAACAAAAAATCTGGATTGAGTAAAAAGATGGCTGCCTACCATAAAGCGAAGGAGATCTTTCCAACCCAAATCTAGAGCTGTGACCTCAATCGTTTCTTCTTCTTTCATGTCCAGATAAAAAATGTGGACTGCCAAAATGAAGCCACTTTCTTGGCTTTGTCATTGGCCAAACTTAAGTCTTTATCGGTGCATGTTTCTGGCAGTCATCGGCAGACCAGTAGATGGGCCGGTTTCTGTAGCTCCGCACATGCACACAGCCTGTTGTCGTCCACTAGCAGCCCCCACTTTCGCCTGTTGGTCTTGCATTTAGGGACTCCAACCCTCAGCCTATTCAGGGTCCTCCAAGTGACGAAGGGGAGGTTGAGACCCTCAGCCATCTCCTTTAATGTTCCTTGTCCAGTGAGCTCCTTCCTCCATCTTCTAATTTGGTTATGCTCTTGCATACCCTCAAGCGTGTCTGTTCTTGCCATAATGCTCTTCCTGGATCGGAGTTGGTGGACTTGAGGCTCATCTCCATTCAGAGGATGTCGAAGGTCCTTCTCTTGCTTAGTTCTCTTGGAGTCCACTGCTACTTCTCTCCTGATCTTAGGTGGAGCAATACCAACAAGAGGGTCTATTCAGGGTCCTCCAAGTGGTAGAGGATAAATTGAGTTCCTCAACCAGATCTTCCTTTCCTGTTGTTCCTTGTCCAGCGAGCTTCTTCCTCCATCTTCCAATTTGGTCTTGCTCTCGCGTACCCTCAAGAGTGTCTGTTCTTGCCATAAAGCTCTTCCTGGATCTGGTGGACTTGAGGCTCATCTCCATTCAGAAGATGCTAAGGGTCCTTCTCTTGCTTAGTTCTCTCGGCATCCACTGCTACTTCTCTCCTTATTTCTGGTAGAACAACACCAACAAAAGGATATATTATCCCAACCGGAGTAGGTTTGAGGCATCCTGTCACTGTATGCGTGGCATCATTTACAGTGATGTCAACTTGTTTTACATGTGCAGATGTGCTCCATATTGGAACACCGTACTCTGCCACAGAGATACTGCATTGTTCAAAGTAAGAAGTCTTTGGAACAAACAGACAAGCAAGAACCAAAGGGCTTCGGACTGCAGCATTTTGCACACTGCCTGATTCCCATGGCTAGGTTACACTAAGTAAAGGAAGTCGTTGCTCAAAAGCCAGTCGTATCAGACACTAGGGTCCAGTGCTCATCTCCATTTATAGCCAGAGAGCCAGCACTGTCTGTGTCTGGAGACGTTTCCATGGACACGTGGCAGGCATGCCTAGACACCCGAGTGCACGGAACACCCTTACCTTCCCACCAAAGTGGTACCTATTCATCTACCATATATACTCAACTATAAGTCATCCCGAATATGTCTAGGTGCCTAATTTGGACCTCTAAAACTAGGGAAATAGATTGACCCGAGTATAAGTCGGGGTGGAAAATGCAGCAGCTGTTAGTGAGTTTCAATAATTAAAATACATGAAAATACAGTAAAATTAATTAATTTAGACATTTGTGGGTATGTTTTTGAGTGTTTACTTTGACCAGAGTATAAGTTGAGTCCCATTTTTTGGGCTAAAAAAACCTGACTTATACTCGAGTATATACGGCACTTGCAATTTCTTGCTTTCAATCTGCTAGGTTGACAGGAGCTGGGGCAGAGATGGGCATTCACTCCGCCATGCAGTACTCGGGTCTCGAACTACTGACCTGCCAACCTTCCAGTTGTCAAGTTCAGCATCTTAACCTCTAAGCCACTGCAGGGTTAGACTAATTTGCTGCAATCTGGTGAGCCAAACCTTCCTTCCCTCCTTCCCTGGGTAAGCAAAGCATGCTATCTGCACTTCTCAGATGGGGCTCATGTGCAGGGAGAAATGGACCCAAAGTTCCCACTTTGGTCATCCTAAGCAACAGGATTTTCACCATCAAATTAGCTGATAAACTGTTTATGTTATTCATTTTCTTTCCCCTCCTTCTGCTTCTGGTTCCTCTGTTTCTTGTTGTAATAAAGTTTAAATTCTGATGCTCAAGGGCTCCTCATTTAGGATAGAAATCATGGCTTCCACTTGTGTTGCAAATTAATATTTTTTTTCTTCAAAAAAAAAAAATCCCTTCCATCCTGACTACACCTTTTTTTCGCTGCGCTAAGAGGAAAAAAAAAAAAATATGTCCCTTTTAAACTCCCCGGGTATAGTATTCAGCATGATCTTGTGAGTCATTACTTGAATCAATACTTCCCAGAGAGCAAAAGACCACGTTCCATATGCAAAATTTAGAGCCGGTGTCCCTCTCTGGAAGGGGGTGGTGGTGGCGGCATTAGCTTTCAGCTTTAATGAGGAAGTTTTTCAGTAAATGGTGCGCGCAGGGCCACGTCTTATGGTAAATGGGTCTCCGATAACTTCCCCAGCTGTTACATACAGCTACCATTAAGGGCCGCTGACGACGCAGCGACCCGGATAATGTGTAGCTTCACAGCGCGAACGTCTAATTCCCCGAAGTGAGGGGGCCAAACTGCGACACCCCACCCTCCCCGTTTGCTCATATTTATGGCTCTGCTAATTTTTGCAGAATTTATCCGCTGCACTAAAAGCACCTGAAACGTAATTGCAAGGAAGATCTCCCCGGGCTCGGTTCAGGGTTAAGTTTAACCACTGCTGCTTAGTTAAACTTCATAAACGGCACGGGGGGCCGCTCAGGGAAGGAGAAATCACAGGCCAAGCCAGGTAACACACTCCTACACATGTACACACACAATCCATCAAAAATGCAACTGTGCGCCATGACAGATGGCTAACCGGCAGAACATTTTTCCGTGCCTGTTATCGAAGGGAGCGCAAGTCAATTAGCTTGAGAATCTAGGGCTCTCTCAATACAAACGAGATTATGTCCCCGTGAAGTTTGTCAGTTGCCAATGCAGCCTATAATTTCTCCTTCTCCTCCCACGCCCCCATTGGGTCCATCTATCAAAGCGAGGGAAATTGTCACAGAAGTTGTACACTTTGTCTACCAATTTGGGAGCCCCACTGTGGGAGACGGTCAACCGCCATAGATCAACAGTGCATCAGAATAGGTCCAGGATTTGATATCCCAGGGGAACTGAAGACTCCTCGGACTCCTGGCATGTCTCCAAACCCTTGTTACATCGGCCATCGTTTGGAAGGGACTTGGCAGCACCCAGCCTGACAATCAGAAGGCCAGCAGTTTCTAGACCCCGAGTGGTCTGCCCCAGCTCCTGCCGACCTAGCTGTTCGAAAGCAAGAATTTGCAACCAGAGAAAGAGGTACTGCTTCGGCGGGAAAGGTAGTAGCGTTCCGTGTGCTTTCCATGTCTGCCACATGGCCACAGAAATGTCTGCAGATGCAAAGACATCTTTGGCTGTAAACAGAGATGAGCACCGCCTCCTAGAGCAGGGGTTGGCAACCTGTGGCCCATGGGCCAGATCCGGCCCATGGCACCAAACCATCCAGCCTGTGCCCTGGCTCCAGCCACCGCCACCAGAAGTGGATGTGTTTACAACAGCTGCGAATGCAGCATTTATGATGGGGAGGAAAGGCCCCCTCGACTGCCTGAGGGAGTGTGACCCACCCACCCCTGACCTAAAAAGGTTCCTGACCCTTGTCTTAGAGTCAGACACAACTGGCTTTCGGGCAAGGGAGACCTTTACCTATGCTTTAGATCAGCAGATCTTAACAATACCAATGTTACAAGGAGGGGTGGGGAGGAGTGGATCCACTCTGGGTTTTATTCCAAACCTTAAAGAAGCTCTCCAGTCTGCTGAAGCTAGGGCTGGGGATCAGCACCATGGAGAGCCACTGCAAAAGTCCATTAAAGGCTTTGCATCACCAGTCTACACTGGGCTGGATTGCCCGGGTAAGAAACAGACCCGTCTCACCTAAATTAAAACATGATGACAACTTCCATTAATCCCAAGGAAAGGAAGGAAGGAAGGAAAGGGAGGGAGGGAGGGAGAGAAGGAAGGAAGGAAAGGAAGGAAGGAAGGAAGGA
This sequence comes from Furcifer pardalis, assembly GCA_030440675.1. NCBI lineage: Eukaryota > Metazoa > Chordata > Lepidosauria > Squamata > Chamaeleonidae > Furcifer > Furcifer pardalis. Next base: position 33,448,430 of record CP126899.1, on the reverse strand, counting down.
AAGGGAGGGAGGGAGGAAAGGGAGGGAGGGAGAGAAGGAAGGAAAGGAAGGAAGGAAGGAAGGAAAGGAAGGGAGGGAGTGAAGGAAGGAAAGGAAAGAAGGAAGGGAGGGAGGGAAGGAAGGAAGGAAGGAAGGGAAGGAAGGGAGGGAGGGAGGGAGGGTGAAGGGAGGGAGGAAAGGAAAGAAGGAAGCTAGGAAGGAAAGGGAGGGAAGGAAGGAAGGAAGGAAAGGAATGAAGGAAGGAAAGGAAGGGAGGGAGGGAGTGAAGGAAGGAAAGGGAGGGAGGGTGAGAAGGAAGGAAAGGAAAGAAGGGAAGGGAGGGAAGGAAGGAACGGAAAGGAAGGGAGGGAGGGAGGGAGGGTGAAGGGAGGGAGGAAAGGAAAGAAGGAAGCTAGGAAGGAAAGGGAGGGAAGGAAGGAAGGGAAGGAAGGGAAGGGAGGGAGGGAGGGAAGGAAGGAAAGGAAGGAAGGAAAGGGAGGGAGGGTGAGAAGGAAGGAAAGGAAAGAAGGAAGGGAAGGGAGGGAGGGAGGGAGGGAAGGAAAGGAAAGAAGGAAGGGAAGGGAGGGAGGGAGGGAGGAAGGGTGAAGGGAGGGAGAGAGGAAAGGAAAGAAGGAAGCTAGGAAGGAAAGGGAGGGAAGGAAGGAAGGAAGGAAGGAAGGAAGGAAAGGAATAAAGGAAGGAAAGGAAGGAAGGAAGGAAGGAAGATTTGGCAAGATGCAGACCTGTTAAAGCAAGCCGCCCTCCTGCTCCTTTTAAGTCACTAAGTGTTTACTGGTGAGGTCACTGCAATCTACATATGTTCAGAGGTACAGTTGTCTCCAGTGATTCAGTAATGACGGGCATTTCCCAAGAGAAAGGGCTAATCCAGAGATGGGAGAGAGGGTTGGCATGGCTAAAGCAAAAGAGCGAGGGATGTCTTCAAGGGACCTTCTTCTGAAATTACTGATCACGACGAGATATTTGCATCTCCTAGGATTGTCGTCTGTGTGTGTGTGTGTGTGTGTGTGTGTGTGTGTGTGTATAGTTCAAACTCCTTATAATTTATGAATTTGGTCATCATACGAAAGAAGTCAACAGTTGACTCTTCCTTCCTCTGGTCTCCTCTCTCCACCACCTCTCAGCTGGGTGTCGTTTTTTTGGTCGGCAAAACCTGCTTTTGCTCCAAATTGGCCCTCTGCTATGGGGATTTTGTGCTTCACCCTGTGACCTACCCCGCAAAGCCTCAGTCATTAATGAAATTCTTCAAAGGAATCAAACACACACACACACACCCCTGTGTCGCATCTAATGCATCCAGGCCCGGCTGTTGCTTTGATGAAATTTGCATGACAAGGAACAATTACTTTGGACAACTTTTTCTTCCCTAATGTTCGCCCCCCCCCTCCCGCAACCGCCCCCAGACATAGAGTGTAACAACATTTCCTCTCCCACTGCTAGAGAGGAATACTAAAAGGCAATGATCCACACAGCACCAACCCTGCCTCCCGCCAGAGGCACGGAGGGAGATGGGCCGAGACGGGCTGGATGTGGCGCAGAAAATCACACAGCACGGCTTCTAATTGTGGAGATGTGAGAACCAGCTTAATGCAGGCGCTCATGTTGCTAAGACTTTCTCGGGCGCCTGCCCCGACAGCCGCCATTTTGAGTGTGCTTTATTAGCAGCCATTTTAAGGGTGTTGGATCACTTTGGTTCATACAGTACTTGGTCAGCGCCGACCACCACCCCGTCACCTTCTCCAGCGGTCGTTCAGCACATTGGAAAGCTGCTACAGAGAATCCCGTTGCAGCCAGCAACCTAGAGGAGTCCATAAAGGACATCAGGATTGTGACGATAGCGCCATGCAATTATCCAGCAACGTGGAACCAGTCGTAGTGGCTGTTCTTCTTGTGATGAGTCTTCTCCTAAAAATATGAGCCTGAGCTAAAGAGCGTAAGGTGGGAAGGATCTAGCCAAAGGCATCTCCAATCCACCCTGCTTTCATGCAGCAGTTAACTAAATCATCTACTTTCATGTCCAGATCAAACTTCGGACTGCCAAAACCGAGCCACTTTCTTGACTTCGTCATTGGCTAAACGTAAGTCCTCATTGGTACATGTCTCCGCAAGTCATCGGCATGCCAGTAAATGAGCTGGATTCTGTATCCCTCCACATTCACACGGCATGTTGTCGCCTGCCAACAGCCCCCACTTGAGCATGTTGGTCTTGCATCTAGGGACTCTGACCCCCAGCCTACTCGGGGTCCTCCAAGTGACGTAGGGGAGGTTGAGTTCCTCAGCCATCCCCTTCTTTTAATGTTATTCCTTGTCCATTGAGCTCCTTCCTCCATCTTCTAAGTTGCTTTTGCTCTTGTGTTCCCTCAAGAATGTTTGTCCTTGCCATAAAGTTCTTCCTGGATCCAAGCCGGTGGACATGAGGCTCATAGCTATTGAGAGGATGTCGAGGGTCCTTCTCTTGCTTTGTTCTCTAGGAAGAGAGCTATTGTCTTCACATCATCACCGTCATTCCTAACATCTATGTTACTAATTTCCCCTTTCATTTTCTTTCATTTCGGCTGCCTCTGAAGAACCAGGTGGACCTTCAACTCATTTTCAAATGGACGTCTCTCTCTTGCGGCTCTGAGCTTATGGCTTAGCCAAAAGCCTCCGTCATGCTTTCTTAAAAATGACATTCAGCACAGGATCCGATGCGTGAAAACATTGACTGTGTTCCTGAAAGCCAGTTGTGGCTCTGATAAAAATTATTCCACGCCTGTATTTTGCTCCACGCTAGCATCTGATGGTTGCGTCCACTACAAATTGCTCTGAGCACATTTTCTGGTACGTGGAACAGTGGTTGACTAGAACAAACCCAACATCTGCCTCTGGTTGCCTACTTTAAAAGCAATGTCCATCCAAACTGCAGCCTAGCCTTCGCAGGATAGCGAGGAGGTATCAATAAATGGCAGACATACATCTCTCGCGCTTTATAGGGAATGAGTCTCAGCTCGCAGCCGGCATACATAATGGCTGAAAGAAGCAGCCGGCACCTACAAAACAGTAATCTTTAGACCGTGCAGCTTCCCAGAGAATATTTTACCAGCAAAGGAGAGATTGCTATTTCTCCTCGCCTTCGACCAGGCTTTGGGATTTATGGTCCATGCTAAATGCACCCGTGGAGTAGCATTGTAGGAGAAAACATGTGAGTATGTTTTAGGATGCCATCAGGTAAAGGTATAGTCGGCAGTTCAAGACCCAAGTACTGCATGATGGAATGAGCGCCCGTCTCTGTCCCAGCTCCTGCCAACCTAGAAGTTTGAAAGCAAGACATTGCAAGTCCTGTAGATTAATAGGTACAACTTTGGCGGGAGGAAATCTTGAGGACATAAAAGGAGCCTCATCCGGGTGTCCCCCGAGCAGAGTTTCCTCCAGCAAGAATCCTTTCAACCCAGAAAGCACCTTCGTGTGTTTCTGAACACTCAGCCAGTTACAAGGTGGCATTTGGTTTATTAAGTGCAAAGGTGCGACAGAGTGAGTGCCTTTCGTCTGTCCCAGCTCCTGCCAAACTAGCAGTTTGAAAGCAAGACATTGCAAGTAGATAAATAGGTACCACTTCGGTGGGAAAAGTAACTGTGTTCTGTATGCTTCAGTGCCTGGTTATGCCTGCCACATGACCACGGAAATGTCTGCGGATGTAGACAGCGCTGGCTCTTTGGCTGTAAATGGAGATGAGCACCGTACCCTAGAGTCAGACACGGCTGGCTTTCAAACAAGGGAGACCTTCTTAAGGATAACAAATGGTCCAACAATAGAGTGGATTCTCTTTGAAAGTGGCAAGGTAAAGGTCAACGTCGCCCTTGCTCGAAAGCCAGTCGTATCCGACTCTAGGGTTTGGTGCTCATCTCTGTTTCTAGCCAAAGAGCCAGAGCTGTCTGTGCCTGCAGACATTTCTGTGGACACGTAGCAGGCATGACTAAATATGGAATGCTCTTTATCTTCCAACTGAAGTGGTCCCTATTTATCTACTTGCAATTCCTTGCTTTCGAACTGCCCAGTTGGCAGGAGCTGGGACAGGGACCAGACACTCGGGTCTCGAACTGCTGACGTGCCAACCTTCCAGTCGTGAACCCCAGCATCTTAACCACTAAGCCACTGCAGTCCTCGGGAAGGACTGAATGAAAGAGAGAGATTTCAAGAAGACAAGCATTTCCCCCCCTCCCAAGAAAGGGTTATTTAAATCTTCAAAAGGCAAAGACTGCAAAAGATAAACACATTCCCCAAACCCGCCATTTCAACGATCGGCCCAGATGGCAGCTCCACAAGAACCCTTCAGTTGACTTATGTGTTATAGACTGTTTAAGTGAATTCTGTACAGAAGGAAAATGCTGGTTTTTCATTATTTTAGAAATGGACCTCCCATCATGTTAGAATTGCTAAAAGAATAGAGTCTTAGGTGGGGGGAAAGATTGCTACGGAGGGGTTGTGGGGCTGGGAAGACCACGTCAAACGTGCCTCATTTAACACCAAGGGCTCCAAGATGAAGAATGACTTTGCAAAGACGAATCCGCTTGTTTGACAGACCTATGATGGGCGCATGATGGGCAGGGTCCCACAGAAAATGAATCTGTTAACCAAACACCGCACGCTACCCATGCAAAATGTTTTGTGCAGCATCCCGGGCCTCGAACTGCAGACCTGCCGACTTTCCAGCCATCAAGTTCAGTGGAGATTCCCAATTTCCCTACCCAAATGGTTCTTAACTTTCTGCAAAAACCCAACCGGACTGTCCGCGTTCATTACAAGACCCTGTGTTTGTCTCCGACCGCATGAGAAGAAATGAAACAGAACCCTGGCTCCATTAACGCTCGAACGGCGCATTCCCCAAAGGCCCATCGGTGTTTAGAGGAAAGATTTCCAGCGAAGCAGTCCATTCTGCCTCTCGGAAGGCCAGGAGTGCCTATTAAACACTTAGCAGGATTCGAGGGGAAAGGCAACCCAAAGCAAACATAAGCCAGGTCCCCTTAGCCCGATAAAATCTCCGCTTTGCTCTCCAGATCTTGAAGCGCTGTTTTAATTCCACAGGATGTTTTATCTACCTGGAATCCCAAACAGGCAAAGAAAGATGTTATCTGGGTCAATCCTCGAAGGAATTCGCCAAAGCTAAGCTCACCGGGCTGTGCAAACTGCTTAGGAAGCAGGAAGCTGCCTGTCAAAGGGGAAAACTGATCGCCTTTTTTGCAGTTAAACGCCCGGGGAATGGATTCAGTTTGCAGCTGCGGTTCCTGGGTTGGAGTTTTCAAAGTTGGCTTTTGAAAAGGTTGGGTAAGAGGCAGAAAAATTGAAGCCCTAAGACAGTGATGGAGAACCTTGGCACTCCAGGTGTGCTTGGACTTCAGTTCCCAGAAGCCCAAGTCTCGGTGAATCCACATGAATGGAATGGGTCTACTGCACGGAGGCATTCTTGGACTTCAATTCCCAGAAGCCCAAGTCTTGGTGAATCCACATGAATGGGTTTACTAGTAACCTTGGCACTCCAGGTGTTTGTGATGGTAAACCTTCGCACTCCAGGTGTGCTTGGACGTCAATTCCCAGAAGCCCAAGTCTCGGTGAATCCACATGAATGGGTTTAAGCCCTTTCATGTGGATTCACCGAGACTTGGGCTTCTGGGAATTGAAATCATGTGGATTCACCGAGACTCGGGCTTCTGGGAATTGAATTCATGTGGATTCACCGAGACTTGGGCTTCTGGGAATTGAAGTCCAAGAACACCTGGAGTGCCAAAGTTTGCCATCATGAACACCTGGAGTGCCAAGGTTACTAGTAAACCCATTCATGTGGATTCACCAAGACTTAGGCTTCTGGGAATTGAAGTCCAAGAACACCTCCGTGCAGTAAACCCATTCGTGCGGATTCACAGAGACTTGGGCCTCTGGGAACTGAAGTCCAAGAACACCTGGAGTGCCAAGGTTACTAGTAAACCCATTCATGTGGATTCACCAAGACTTAGGCTTCTGGGAATTGAAGCCCAAGAATACCTCCATGCAGTAAACCCATTCGTGCGGATTCACAGAGACTTGGGCTTCTGGGAATTGAAGTCCAAGAACACCTAGAGTTCCAAGGTTAGCCATCACAGCCCTAAAGAATAGGCCATAAATTCTTTGGACTGGATAGGTTTGGTTTGCAAGCACAGGCTTCCTTGCTGCCATTTATCCACCCTATAGTGATATTCCTGCACCAGTGGAGCAAATATACACTCTTGAAGGTATCGCTCCACCTAAGATCAGGAGAGAAGTAGCAGCGGACGCTGAGAGAACTAAGCAAGAGAAGGACCCTTGATAGCCTTTGAATGGAGATGAGTCTCCAGTCCACCGACTCAGATCCAGGAAGAGCATTATGGCAAGAACAAACATTCTTGAGGGTACACAAGAGCAAAACCAGGTTAGAAGATGGAGGAAGGAGCTCACTGGACAAGGAACGCCATAAAAGGAGGAGATGGCTGAGGAACTCAACCTCCTCTTTGTCACTCAGACGTCCCTGAGAGGCTGGAGTCCCTAAATGCAAGACCAACATGCTCAAATGGGGGCTGCTGGTGGTCAGCAACAGACTGTGTGAATGTAGAGAGATACAGAATCCAGTTCATTTACTGGTCTGCCGATTACTGCCAAAAGCATGCACCAATGAAGACTTAAGTTTGGCCAATGGCAAAGCGAAGAAAGTGGTTTCATTTTGGCAGTCCACAGTTTGATCTGGACATGAAAGATGTGCCAAGGTTCACCAACTAGAGCCTTACAGCATCTTAAAGAAGACATAAACATTCCTGGATCTTTGTCTATCATGCCTCTGAAAAAGTCGGTTGCCAAAGAAAACCTGTAAGTCTTGGAGGAACAACAAGGTTGTTCCTCAAATTCTATCACCCTGCAGGGACTTAAATCTTACTCTTCAAAATCCCAGTTCAACAAGACATCTACGCCTTCATCCCACTGGTTCCCAAAATGCTTCCAAAACAGAACATGTCAGGATCATTTAAACTTCAGAACCCTTCTACGTGCCTCATGGAGACGCACTACTTTACAAATATCTGCCGGCAACACAATAAGCTGTTTTCTGACACTGTGACTTCTGTAAAATGTACCGTTGCTTCTCTTTGGTTGGTGACATATCCTGCTAGAAACTATCAGCACCAACCAGACAACTTGGTTGTAGCCTGGGGTTTCCATTTAAAAGCACAAACAAGATAAACCATCTCCCCACCCAGGGAAAATAAGCACTTCCAACCTCAGAGCCGTCACAACACATGAGAAATTTTTAGCGAGAACCTGCCGCTGTGCAGCAATTGATATGGTTTCCCAGAAGTCTAGATAAAACAATCTATAAAATATCTTCCCCTGGATGAGCTCCAGGCCATCAGAGCAGAGGAGACCAAGCCTTGAAACACGGCTGGAAATTCAGCACTCTTGTTGTCCACCCAAATATTCATTTCGCACTTCACCTGTCGCAGGAATAGTAAGACAGAAAATGTGGATTTTGGAGCACTATAATTTTTAAGCTTCCTTTGCAAGACAAAGCAATGAAAAAGAAAGCAGCCTTTCAAACAACTGGGGTTTTTTTGTTAAACCAAGTTAAATAAGGATACTGTACTGTACTTGCAAAAATGAGAATAGGGGTGTCTGCGGAAGAGAGAAAGAGCAGTAGCGTAGTGTGGGTTTCAGCCATCTGGGATGTAAGCCAAATTTGCCGCCTCCTGGCGGGGCCTACGATGCCGGTGCCCCCTCCCACTAGGGCTTCTGGGAATTGTAATCGAAGAACACCCATATTATTATTATTATTATTATATTTCAATTTCTATACCGCCCTACTCGGCAGGGCCGACTCAGGGCGGTTCACAACATATAAAAAGTTACAAATTCATGTCCATAAATCATAAATACATAACATCAAAATATCAATAGGACTACAATAACAAGAAATTAAATAAACATCAATATCAAATAACAGTCCAACCTTCTACATCTTAGTCATCACTCAAAAAAAAAATTAACTAAGCAAAACAAAACAATTACTACATCCCACAACAAATGCGAAGCCTCTCCCCCCCCCCGCCCGCCGAAGATGTTCCAGGCAAGAGCAACGGCGGTTCGAAAAAGCCCCGTCAGCAGCGTCCTTTTAAAGACCCTGCAGGGCAGGGCTCTGGGGGCCAGGTGGAGTTGGTCCCCGAGCTGGACGCCGCGTTGGCTTCTCCCCCCGCGCCGCAGGTGTTCCAAGCAAAGGCGGCGGCAGTTTGAAAAAGCCCCGTCAGCAGCGTCCTTTTAAAGACCCTGCAGGGCAGGGCTCTGGGGGCCAGGTGGAGTTGGTCCCCGAGCTGGACGCCGCGTTGGCTTCTCCCCCCGCGCCGCAGGTGTTCCAAGCAAAGGCGGCGGCAGTTCGAAAAAGCCCCGTCAGCAGCGTCCTTTTAAAGACCCTGCAAGGCAGGGCTCTGGGGGCCAGGTGGAGTTGGTCCCCGTGCTGGACGCCGCGTTGGCTTCTCCCCCCGCGCCGCAGGTGTTCCAGGCAAGAGCAACGGCGGTTCGAAAAAGCCCCATCAGCAGCGTCCTTTTAAAGACCCTGCAGGGCAGGGCTCTGGGGGCCAGGTGGAGTTGGTCCCCGAGCTGGACGCCGCGTTGGCTTCTCCCCTCGCGCCGCAGGTGTTCCAGGCAAGAGCAACGGCGGTTCGAAAAAGCCCCGTCAGCAGCGTCCTTTTAAAGACCCTGCAGGGCAGGGCTCTGGGGGCCAGGTGGAGTTGGTCCCCGAGCTGGACGCCGCGTTGGCTTCTCCCCCCGCGCCGCAGGTGTTCCAAGCAAAGGCGGCGGCGGTTCGAAAAAGCCCCGTCAGCAGCGTCCTTTTAAAGACCCTGCAAGGCAGGGCTCTGGGGGCCAGGTGGAGTTGGTCCCCGAGCTGGACGCCGCGTTGGCTTCTCCCCCCGCGCCACATACACATATATTATTATGAAGACAGGACTGTTAAGAGAAAATGTACACGGTATCCAAAGTGCTTCCCTTACCTCACCACAATATTCAGAGATGAATTCATTTTTCTGTACAGGATCCTTAATGAAAATCCCCCAGCCTGCCACATCAGATGGTGCCAGTAGTAAATGCTTTTTGGATCCTCGCTGAATGCTACAGTTCTTGCAAGATACATTTTTGCTATCCCAGTGGTCAGCTGCTCCACATGTCAAGCAGAGATCCGGATCACATTCACGGACAGCTAAGTAGCAGGGGCATTGTTTAGTGTATGCCCAAAAGGTGCCGCCCAGGGCACCCACCCCCCTCCGGGAGGTCCCATGCTACGCTACTGAGAAAGAGCATCCCTTGAAGATTTGGGTATTTTTGAACCAACATTGGGCATACCCTAGTAACAGCCACCTTGTGTAGCCAGCTAATCTTTCTCACACTGGGCCAGGCAAAAGGTTACTGCAGAATGAACTCACCCAAAAGTGCCTTCATTTTGGCAGTTTCGTGTCTGGCCTAGACACAGAAGAGGAAGAGGAGGAAGAAAAAGAGAAAGAAGAGGAAGAAAAAGAGGGGGAGGGGGAGGAGGAGGAGGAGGAAGAAGAAGAAGAAGAAGAAGAAGAAGAAGAAGAAGAAGAAGAAGAAGAAGAAGAAGAAGAAGAAGAAGAAGAAGAAGAAGAAGAAGAAGAAGAGGTGTCTGACTTTTCCACCCATATTAAGTTTTTTAATTGGAGGAAGGAAATCCCCCCTTTGTGTAAGATGTGTAGCTTTTAGCTCCATGCAAATTTATGCAAATTGAGCCAGCTGAAACCCATACAGTTAATGAATTTAAGCACAGCGGTGTTGGATGAGACCAAATCCCATCACAGCCAGCATATCCTCCCTCCCTGGGTGGTTTACCAAATGCCTCCAGGAAACCTAGAAGTGGGTTACGAACAACACAACTGGTATTAAGAGTTGCATTGCCTTTCAACGCGGACGTTTATGGGATGGATTGATGGCTCAAGAACAGACCTCGTTCTCACAAAGCCATCCATCCAAGGCAGCCGACACCAGCACACAGCACACCCTCCTGACAGCAAATCCCAAAAGTTAACGATGCACTGCACAGAGAAACACTTCATTCCCGTCTTTCTCAAATTTACTGCTAATTGGTTCGGTTGGACACCTTTAAGTTCAAATGTTAGGGGCGGGGGTGGCTCAGTGGTTAAGAAGCTCGCCTTGATAGCTGGAAGGCTGGCAAGTTGGCAGTTTGAGATCCGGGTACTGCATGACAGATTGAGCACCCGTCTCTGTTCCAGCTCCTGGGGACATAAAAGGAGCTTCATTTGAACATTCCATGAGTGGAGTTTCTTCCACAAAAATCCTTTCAACCCAGAATAATTTCTGACATTTTTTATCGTCGTCGTCGTCGTCTTCTTTTCTGCTGATCTACATATCCTCAGGTTTTGCGACCCTTAATTAGAAAGGAACTCTTCCAGCTTCTTAATCACCTTTTCTATTAAGATTAATTTCCAGCTGTCATGATGAGCTCCCTCTGAAATTTTACTTCTCAAAAATGGCAGCAGTGCAGACCATTCTCTATCTTATACACAGTGGCGTAGCGTAGGGGGCCCCCACCCCGGGCGGCACTTTTTGGGCTATGGGTGTTCCTGGACTACAATTCCCAGAAGCCCTACCGGGAGCAGGCGCCAACATCCACCAGGGGGCAGCAAATTTGGGTTAAGCCCCAGGCGGCTGAAATCCACGCGACGCTACTGCTTATATAATGGAGATGCCGTTGAGGGTCAAGCTAGACTAGAGGATATGGTTAAGACTTCACACGCAGGAGAGCTTTGTTAATAAGACGAAAGATGTCTCTACCATCTCTGCAGGGTGCTTTTGGTTTAGGATTGGTTGTCGGGAGGTAAACATGGGCTTCGTTTGCCAGCCTGACTGATCAGGCATGGAATTTTGAAGGAATTACATCTCTGGAGGGAAAACGATGTAACACCAGGAAATACACTTTTCTCTTTGCCTGGGAGGGGAGGGAGGGAGGGTGGATTGTCTAAACCAGGGGTTCTCAGCCTACACCCAGCGAGGCAGGTCCAGTCCCCGGCATTCAAGAAACAAAATGGCTGGCTCTTTGAAGCTGTTGGGGCAAGATTATTGTTATTATTCTTGTTATTATCAAATTATGCTTATATGCCGCTCTACTCACCTCGCTGAGGCGACTCGGAGTGGCTCACATAACATAAGCAACATATTCAGTATCACAATCTCAAATATAACTATAGTCAAACCTTGCATAACAAGCATTTCGCTTAGCAAAAATCTCGCATAACGAGCAAGTTTTTCTCTAAGCAGTCCGACTCACATAACGAATTTTTTGCTATGTGAGTTGGACTCACATAACGAGCGTTTCTATGGGGAAAACTCGGAAAGCGAAAAAAAATTGCTATGCAAGTTTCCCCCCTTGAAACGCTCGCTATGCGAGTTTTTCCGTAGGGAAAAGTCCGACTCGCATAGCGAAAAATTCGTTATGCGAATCTGACTCGCATAGCAAAAAAACTCGCATAGCGAGCAGCCTTGCAGAACGAATTAAATTTGTTATGCAAGGTATGGCTGTACAGCATAATATAAAAATATAACAGATACAGCACAAATAATGCAATCAATAAATTTTACATATAATGAAAAAAAACAATAAAACAATAAAACAAAACACAGTGTAAAAATACAGTACAGTCAAGAGAAACAGCAGTCTTCGGCCAGCTGGCCATTTCACACAACTGGCCCTCATTCCCCCTGTCCCACCAGCAGGAAGAGTTCTGTGATGTTCCTGGGGTGCTCCCCCACCCCTTCACACAGGCAGGGCAAAATGGCTGTCCAGCCCTCGAAGCTGACCGAGAGAGTATGACCCGGGCCCCACCTTGAAAAGGTTAGGAACCCCTGGTCTAAACACACAAAACGATGCGGAAGGTAAAGGTCTCCCTTGCTTGAAAGTCAGTTGTGTCCAATGTTCACCTCCATTTATAGCCAAAGTGCCAGTGCTCTCTTGGTCTGTAGACAATTCCATGGTCAGGTGGCAGGCATGACTAGACACTGGAGTGAACGTGACACTGTTGCCTTTCCCACTGAAGCAGTACCTATTTATCTACTTGCAAATTGTTGCTTTTGAACTGCTTGGTTAACAGGAGCTGGGACAGATGAACTGCTGACCTGCTCACCTTCTGGTCATCAAGCTCAGCATCTTAACCACTAAACCACGGCAGTACACAACCTAGCTTAAAGGTCAAGGTCAGCCTTGCTCGAAAGCCAGTCATATCCGACTCTAGGGTTCAGTGCTCATCTCTGTTTCAAAGCCAAAGAGCCAGCGCTGTCTGCTTCTGCAGATGTTTCCTTGGTCATGTCATGTGGCAGGTATGACTAGACAGCAGAGTGCACAGAACGCTGTTACCTTCCCACCGAAGTGGTCCCTATTTATCTACTTGCAATTTTCTTGCTGTCGAACTGCTAGGTTGGCAGGAGCTGGGACAGGGACGGGACCTCATTCCATCCGGCAGTACTCGGGAATCGAACTGCTGACCTTCCACCTCCCAGTCAGGGTCTTAGTCACTTGACGGGAACTTGTGATTTTTACAAAGGCCATCAATGCCTATACAAAAACCTCTCCCCCCCAAAAAAAAATCGCTCCCCATTTAGCAGCAACATCTGCCCCCTGCCAGGCGTTCGGCTATTACTCTCCTTTCTATTACTCTTGCTGGTCTTTTAATTCAATCGAGTACTCCATCAATCCCGTATTTCCGTCACTCCCCCTTTAAATCCATTACAGCTTGCAACTTGTTAAATTGTCATTAAGTGATTAAAACAAGACTATCGTCTCCTCTCTGGGCACCGGATCAAAGATATGTTAAATTGCCTTTTCAAAATTATTTAGTCCTTGTAATCATATTATACACCAGCCGATCAGCGCTGTTCATTAACCTGTGGGTTTCGGGTAATGATCTGAAGCTATTTGCAAAGTTCCATAAACTCCTGGCCGTGCAGTTTTAGGAGTTTATTTAATAGCGCAAAGAAGCAAACAAACAAACAAACAGAGAGAAACTGTCCTTTTCCTATTTGTTAGCCACAACAGAAATGCAATGATAGACAAACACAAAGAGATGGAAGTTCTACTTAACGTGCCCCCTTTATCTATTAAGAAAATGTATATTCTGCTATGACTAACCTTTGTTTTCTCAAGGCAACAAACAAAAAGTGAAAAGCAAAATTATCCAAGTCTGCAGCCATCCTTATCTTGTGGCCGTGAGTTCCCCTGTTTGATATTCATACAACTCTGCCTAGGCCCGTGGTGATGAATCTTGGCACTCCAGATGTTCTTGGACTTCAGTTCCCAGAAGCCCAAGCACCCTGTCAATCCACACGAATGGGTTTACTGTGATTCATCTGGCCTGCGCTGCCCTCATCGCAGAAGTAAAACGCGCCCGTATGGAGGGTTAACCCAGAAGAGCCTTAACCATATGGGCACATTTTACTTCCGCTTCCGGGAGCGACAAGGGCAGCACGGGCCGGATGAATCACAGTAAACCCATTCGTGTGGACTGACAAGGTGCTTGGGCTTCTGGGAATTGAAGTGGAGTGCCAAGGTTCGCCATCATGAGCCCAGGGCTTTTCTTCTTCAGTTTAAACAGCACCACCTGAACACCAAAGCTAAAGTTAGTATGAGGAACAATATCATTAGGAAACTGACAAACTAGAAATGAGGAACTCAACCATCCACACTGCGGACATCAGATTTAGCACTGAGCAGCTACACGGCAGAGGATGCTGCTCCAGTATGGAGAGCGTCCACACATGCAAAACACGTTGGCATGGCTGTTAATGAAGCCACGCGTAGAGTGACAGGATGTTTCAAACCTACACCCGTTGAGAAAACAGACCCTCTTGTTGGTATCCCTCCACCTAAGATCAGGAGAGAAGTAGCAGTGGACGCCAAGAGAACTAAGCAAGAGAAGGACCCTCGACATCCTCTGAATGGAGATGAGCCTCAAGTCCACCAGCTCAGATCCAGGAAGAGCTTTATGGCAAGAACAAACATTCTTGAGGGGATGCAAGAGCAAAATCAAATCAGAAGATGGAGGAAGGAGCTCACTGGACATTATAGGAGGATGTAGCTGAGGAACTCGACCTCCTTGTCATTTGGAGGACCCTGAATAGGCTGAGGGTTGGAGTGCCTAAATGTAAGACCAACATGCTCGGGTGGGGGCTGATGGTGGACAACAACACGCTGTGTGGGTGTGGAGATACAGAATCTGACTCATTTGCCGATCTGCCAGCGACTACCAGAAGCTTGTACCAATGAGGACTTCAGTTTGTCCAAGAACAAAGCCAAGAAGGTGGCAGTTTAAAGTCTGGATACGAAAGATGATGATGATGATGATGAAACCTAAAGCAACTGAGGCTTGCTGGAGCTAAGAATTCAAGGTTCTTCTTCCCCAGACTACAGAGCCCAGAATTTCCTAAAATGACGCCAAGACAGTTAAAGTGGAATGAAACTTACATAACTATGTAGTGAAGACACTCACTCAAGGAACAATTATCTGTGAGGGCTTCATTTTTTGGCTTTTGGCCTTTCTGGAGGCATCTCCTTGGCCACTGTGGGACAGAGAAGGTGTGGCCTTGTGGCTTTTTAAATCGAGAGTGAAATGTCAAAAAATGAACGGCTCAACCAGTGATCAGAAAGAGAAATTGGGAACCTGAAGCCCTTGTGCTGAATTTGGCCCTCCTCCCTACTTGGCCCTCCGGTCTTTCTCAGATGGCCACAAAGGTTTCCCAAACTATGTTCTGTGGAAGACTGGTGGACTTCCATCCCCAGAAGAATCTCAGTCCGTACATTAGCTGCTCAGTGCACACAAAGTCATCATCATCATCATCCCCAGGCCAGGATGGATGAAGCTGCTGCCCTCTGTCAAGATGGATCCAGGTGGGGTTTAATCCACGTGGGGACCATCACCCTTCCCTATGGACTTTTTCACCCAAGGATGCTAGTCCTCAAGGTTGTCAGTTTAGTTAACCACAGCCTGGCACTCGGCATTGAGTCAATGGCAATTGGGTTCTGCTGTATGGCCATAGCAGGATAACCGGGCCAGGCAAACATTTCTTACCTTACAGAATGCAAAAAAAAAAAAAAATGCAAAACGCACATGACATCAACTCAGTTTGTGCAGCAGACGGAGGTTTTCAGGATCCAGGTATTTCTTGACATGACATTAGAACTGCCTCAATGCAGGATTTTAATAGGAGTCACTCTTAGGGACAGGAAGGGAGTGTTAATAATTGCATGTCAAACAAAAAAAAAGGTGGGAAGGGAGAGATAATCAAGGTTGACAAGTAGCACAATAACACAAAGAACAGAATCGTGATGGTAAGAAGTGACAGGCAGGAAAGGTAATAATTTTCACCCCTCTGCAGACTAAGCCACTCAGACTTAAGCGGGTTGGAAAAGCAGGACCTGTATGAATCCAGACACCCCATCATCTACCCACAAACACAACCTACTTCAGTAAATTCATCTGCCTGCAAAGGGGGGGGGGGGGAGGAAGGAGGAACCATGTCAGATCAAAAGAAGTGAGGATTGCTTTGTTCTCACCGGAGTTTATATTCCAAGTTCCAAATCCAGCAAAACAGATATATTTTAAACAACAAACTGGGATGCAGGAAAAGGGGGATGCATTCTTAAACGATCTGAGAATGATGTTCACCGAGAGAAAGCTGTAAATCTAGAGAGCGGAAAGTCTGCATAAGGAACAAACAGGCAATTCCACACCATAACATCTTAGCAATCAAACATATATAAAACGGGACACCGGCCTTCAGGACTGCATCGTCGCCTAAGGCTTCCTGGAAGACCCTCACCCCAGCAGGGACCCCTGGATGAAAGTGTCATGAGTTAAAACAGGGGCTTTTGCTTTTTTCTATTTATTTATTTTTTTCATCTAAATCAGGGATTCTCAACCTGAGGGCCGTGGGCCGGATGCAGCCTGTGGCACCATTTCATGTGGCTCCCCACCATCTCCACCACACCCAGAAGTGTCATGTAGTGGAGGAAGGGCAAAATAGCCATCCGGCACCCGAAGCTGTCTGAGGAAGCATGACCCGGCTTCAAAAGGATGAGAATTCCTGATCTAAATGATCCAGTTTGGCCAGATTATCCTGCTATGGTAATAGAGTAGACCCTACTGCCAGCAACTCAACGCCCGACAGTCAGGGAGCAGTTAGCTAACCAGACAACCCTGAGGACTAAGGGCCTTGGGTGGTGAAGTCCACAGGGAAGGGTGATGGTCCCAAAATGGATTAATCCCACTTAACTCATTGACAACCCTGCCTTGGGTGGCAAAGTCCATAGGGAAGGGTAATGGTCCCCAAGTGTATTAAATCCCACTTGGATCCCTCTTGATGGAGGGCAGCAGCTTCACCCAATACTGACCTGGGGCTGAGGAGGACTTTATATGTCAAAAGGGCTCAGGACCAGAAAATGACTCATGGAACTGGATCAGTGGTATTACGGACGTCACACTACAATGCAGAAGGCAGATGAAAGGCCACATCATTATATTCTCAAGACAGTCTTCATGGCTGATCGCCATGAGGATTGCCTACATTTGGATTCGGATATGGCAGAAGAAGGGGGGGGAATGAACCTGGTTGGAACTAGAAGATGCTATATTTGTGAGAATATAATGTTGTGGTCTTTCATCTGCCTTCCGCACCACAGAAGGACACCCATAGTACCACTGATCCAGTTCCATGAGTCCCTTTCTGGTCCTGAGCCCTTTTGGCATGCAAAGTCCTCCTCAGCCCCAAACCAGGATGGATGAAGCTGCTGTCCTCCATCAAGAGGGATTCAATCTACTTGGGGACCATCAACCTTCTCTGTGTGGACTTCGCCACCCAAGGCCATTCGTCCTCAGGGTTGTCTGGTTAGCTAACTGCCGCCTGACGTTCGGCGTTGAGTTGCTGGCAGGAGGGTCTACTCCCGTGATGGCGAACCTTGGCACTCCAGATGTTCTTGGACTTCAACTCCCAGACCCCCAAGCCCCCTGCGAATCCAGACAAATGCCTTACTGCGATTCATCCGGCCCGTGCTGCCCTCGTCGCTCCCGGAAACAGAAGTAAACCGCGCCTGTACGGACTTCAGGGAATTGAAGTCCAAGAACATCTGGGGTGCCAAGTTTCGCCATCACTGGTCTACTCTATAACTATAGCAGGACCATCTGGCCGGGCAAGAAAAAGAAGAAACCCAAAGGTGAACCAGAGGCCTGTCCAAGATGATTAAGGAAAGGTCTAATTTAGATGCAAATAAAGACCTTGAAGGCAAAAAACGAAAGAAGCAAAAGATAAGATAATTGTCAGAATAATTCCAGAAAATGCAACCCTTTCCAGGGAAGAGTTTACTCACTCTAGAGGAATGGGCAGATAATCAATGCCTAATTAGATGATGTTACCCTGATGTAGACCTCCTTAATGTTCCTGCCATTCTGTTATCATTGAGGAGTGTATATATATATATATTTTAATTAAGTTCTCAGTCCGAAGGTTCTGTTTCACTCCACAAAAAGCCCCATCGTGGTTGGGGAGTGGGTGGGGAAGGCAACGAGCTGGAAAGTGGCAAGATAATTAATTTTTCAACAAAAGCCAAGCTGCTTGGGGGATGGGGGTGTCCATGCTCTTCCCCTCCTCCCTCCAGTCTGAAACATCCTCCACTTCACTAAACGTCAAAAGTGTCAGAGCGCATAAGCAGGGGCGGAATCAAGAGATCACTCCCTCCCCATCAATCCTGCATGACCTCTTTGACTGCCTCCATTCCCACAAGAGGGACTGGACATTCCGGTCATAAACAGAGAACACAAATCACACACCCACCCACACAATCATACACACAAAGCAGTTGCTACAGGTCAAGGTGCCTTCCTTGCTCGAAAGCCAGTCCGTGTCTGACTCTAGGGGCCAGTGCTCACCTCCATCTACAGCCCAAGAGCCAGCGTTGTCTGCATCCGAAGACGTTTCTAAGTTTATATGTGGCAGCCATCACTAGACGCTGGAGTGCACGGAATGCGGTTAACCTTCCCCGCCAAAGTGGTACCTATTGATCTACAGTAAAACCTCACATAAGGAGCGCCTCATTTAGAGACTAGCTCATTTTCTCTGAATGGTCGCCTTGCTTAGCAACTAAAAACAACCAAAAACTAGCTTAACAACTAATTCGGGGTTCGCAAACCCCCACCACCACCAGAAGTCACAACTGGTCACTTACAATGGTGTTTCGCTTAAAGAGCAAACTTGCTTAAAGAGCAATCCTGTGGAACGCATTATGCTCTTTAAGCGAGGTACAACTGTACTTGCAATTTCTTGCTTTCGAGCAGCTAGATCGACCTGGTACAGACAACAGGAGCTCACTCTGTCGCTCAGCACACAGGTCTCGAACTGATGACTGTCCAGTCATCAAGCTAGACGTCTTGGACAATAAGCCACCCTGGCCCCCTCTAACCTCCTTCACCCACACACATCCTGCTTCAGATTAACTTATTGGCATGAGGGGCTTCCAACCTGACCATCCGTGGTTGGTGTTGAGAGTACAAGCTTCCATCATCTTCCGCCAGCATGGAATCATCCAGCTCACTTCACTTTCCTCTGAGATGTTTCAATCCATCTCCCACCCCAAGTATCATCTTCCTTGCATCCATCTAATCTTGCTCATCTGCTGCTGCTGTTGATTAGGTCTGTACGATTCATTAACTTGTTATAATTTTCATATGACTTTATGCATATCGTTCTGCGTTTTTATGCTGAAAACCTCCCAGAGTCATGTTCCCACTAAGTCAGGCAGTATGTCAGCATTAAAAAAGAAACTAATAAATGAATGAATGGATGGATGGATGGATGGATGGATGGATGGATGGATGGATGGATGGATGGATGGATGGAATGAATATTCCCCCAGGGATGGAGCATATATCCATAAGGAATATCCATATGCTCTCAATATGCCCAGCCCCTGAAGCTGTCATGGTTAAGGTTTCCATATATAAGGATCCACCATAGATCCACCATTAGAGTTCAGTTTGTGTTGATTAGGTTTCAACCTAATCATAAGGAACAGTAACCAAGTTATACTGTATTGACATCATAAATGCGTTAAGTTGCTCTAAGTTACTCTGTTGGAGTTGTGACAATTTTACAAAGCTATATACCTTGCCGTAGACTAGAGCATGATTGTAATATCTATTTAGATTTACTCTGCAAATAATCAGCGTAATAATCACTACACTTGATCTTAGCCAAAAGGCCGAGAAGCATTTTTAGGTAAAGGTAACGGTCACCCTAGCCGGTCGTATCTGACTCTAGGGTTCAGTACTTACCTCCGTTTACAGCCAAAGAACCGGCACTGTCTGCATCTCCAGATGTTTCTGTGGCCATGTGGCAGGCATGACTAGACACCAGAGCACACGGAATGCTGTTACCTTTCCCACCAAAGTGGTACCTATTTACCTACTTGCAATTTCTTGCTTTCAAACTGCGCGGAGCTGGGACAGACGACGTGGACTCACGCATTTTCCCGGGAGGAAATAAAGGCACCAAGGTCCATTTGCCAAGAGGCTCAAGTTTCCTCCCCTACATTTGCTTTGCACTCAGGGCTTTATCCGTTTTCCCCAAAGGGACCCAAGTAACAGATGTAACCTCTGGCGCACAGAGGAGGGGCAGACAGGCTAAGGAGCTACTCAATAATGCATAGTGTTGTTTTATGGGCAATGCAGCCGGGAAGGTTCATTCAGGTGGAAGCGCCGTTGCAGACATATATTCTTGTTCTATTCGACTCAGAGGCAGGGGACAAATTTTTCTGCCTTCTTTGAATGCAGACGTGGGCGATATGTGGGCCAACAGAAGGCAAAACAACCTGTCGGGGCCGGCCGACCAAACCACACCACCAACAACAAAAAAATTGTTTAAAATTAATGGCTGGAAAAGTTACTTCTAAGGAGCACAGGGGGCACTTTTGACATGTCCTGAGCTCCCCCACCAGCTCTGCTAATCATGATCTTCTCCCTGGTCTTCCTCATCATCATCTCCTTGATCTTCATCATCATCATCTCCTTGATCTTCCTTTATTTTTTATTTTTTTTAATCGTAGCCGTGTTAGTCTGTGGTTCAGGCATATCAGTAAACTGCTATATCTTTATTGTTAGCTTTCGTGGATCAAGTCTGAAGAAGTGGACTTGATCCACGAAAGCTAACAATAAAAATATAGCAGTTAGTCTTTAAAGTGCGACAGTGTTTTTTGTTTTGTTTATTTTATTTATTTATTATTTATTTATTTATTCACGTTTGCTATCCCGCCCCAATCGGGTAAACCCGAATCTGGGCAGCTTACAGCGTAGCTAAAAACACAGACCAAATCCAATAAATCCAAATCCAATAAATCCAAATCCAATTTTGTTTTGTTTTCTGATATGCTTGATCTTCCTCACCATCATCTCCTTGACCATCATCTTCTTGGTCTTCCTCATCATCATCTTCTTGATCTTCTTCTTTCATCAGGAATCTCAAGTGCTGTCGTTGAATTCTAAGCTTGCATCACAACATGTCGTACAAATCCATCGAATGCGTAATTATCACGTGACAGGCGATTTTTTTAAGGTACCAACCCTTCCCCGGGTCGCCTTCTCATCTCCCAGCTGCCAAGCATTATGGGATGTAACTCGCTCACTTTGGTGCACAAACTGCAGGTGTGGTGGGAGTGGCGGGGAATCTGCTATACCTTACACTGGAAAGTGTCAAGGAGGAAAATGGTAAAGCAGAAGAGAAAATTCACAGGTGGGGAGGGAGCAGAGATTTCCATCCTCCCGGTATGTAGAGCATCAAAAAGATCTGATCTACATTGAATGGGAGGGATGGGGAAATCTTTACAAGCCTTTCATATCTCGAGTGGCGTTCCAGGGTTTGATGAAAGCTGTTTTATCCTAAGCAGGCTACAAGGGATCTAAGTGACAAAAGCAATGAGAAGAAGGTGAATTGGAAGAAGGGAGGAGGGGCTGTTTTAATTTGTTCACTAGGTGGAAGGAGGGAAGGCGGCATTTCCACTCCAAAAGGAGAAAGAAGGACCAAACTCTTATTTACCAGATCTCACCACAGTCCGAAGAGCTGCAAGGAAGGACTACAGGGCAGTTTGCTAAAAGGTCCTTCGGTCTAAGAGTGGATACACCAAGAGATTTCTTGCTGCTCTTTAAAACCAAGAAAGAGCCCATTAAAACCCTTTGTAAGGTCGCCCCTTGCTCGAAAGCCAGTCATATCCAACTCTAGGGTTCAGTGCTCATCTCTGTTTACAGCCCAAGAGCCGGCACCGTCTGCATCTGCAGACGTTTCGGTGGCCATGTAGCAGGCATGCCTAGAGCGCACGGAACACTGTTTATCCTCCCCCACCGAAATGGTTCCTATTTATCTACTTGCAATGTCTTGCTTTCAAAACGCTAGGTTGGCAGGAGCTGGGACAGAGGTGGGAGCTCGCTCCGTCCTGCAGTACTTGGGAATCGAACTCCAACCTTCCACTCAGCGAGTTCCGCGTCTTAACCACTTGAGCCACCACAGTCCCTTTTTAAAAAAAAAAATTTTTTTTGGAAACTGTGTCATTTATTTGAAATAGACACAAGGAAGAACAACAGGAGAACGAGAAAACTCAGGAGTCGTTGATCTTGTAAAGATCAGCGACCTGGGGATGGGTATCAACCCTTCCCCAGGTCGCCTTCTCATCTCCCAGCCGCCAAGCATTATGGGATGTACCTCACTTGCTCACTTTTACAGCGGGTGCACAAACTGCAGGTGTGGTGGGAATGGCGGTGAATCTGCTACACCTTACACTGAAAAGTGTCAGGGGGGGAATGGTAAAGCAGAAGAGAAAATTCACGGGTGGGGAGGGAGCAGAGATTTCCATCCTCCTGGTAAGTAGAGAATCAAATACTTCTATCACCCCATTGGATGATCTGAGCCCCTCTCTTTCTCTACTTTTAAATTAGTAGTTGTAGCATCTGGTGTGTTTTTAATCTGTTTTTAATCTTTTGCAGATTTTAATTTTTAAAAGTTTTAAGGTTTTTAGATGGAAGCTTCCACTTCCTAATCCTGGGCCCTACTTGGCCAGGGAAGGAAAAGACTAACATCCTCTGGCCGGGTGGAGGGAATGGATTTTAGCTGTTTGTAGTGTGTGTGTTTTGTGGTTTTTTTTTTCCCTGACTGTAAACCACCCTGAGTTGCCATGGCGAGTGGGCGGTGATATAAATCTAAATAAATAAATAAAAACATCTTATGAATTCAGGCAGGTTTGCAGAAGCTAAACAGAGCTAGACTTGGCTGGCATTAGATGGGCGAACCCATGGAAGGCCAAGGATCTCCAGGTAGGGTGAATTAAAGATCCTGCCCCCATGCCTGGAGAACCACTGCTGCCAGTCAGAGTTGGCAATAAAGACAGTAGAGGGATGCTTGCTCTGGGCTGAATCCAGTTTCAATGCCAACCAAACCCCTTCTTCTTCTTCTTCTTCTTCTTCTTCTTCTTCTTCTTCTTCTTCTTCTTCTTCTTCTTCTTCTTCTTCTTCTTCTTCTTCTTCTTCTTCTTCTTCTTCTTCTTCTTCTTCTTCTTCTTCTTCTTCTTCTTCTTCTTCTTCTTCTTCTTCTTCTTCTTCTTCTTCTTCTTCTTCTTCTTCTTCTTCTTCTTCTTCTTCTTCTTCTTCTTCTTCTTCTTCTTCTTCTTCTTCTTCTTCTTCTTCTTCTTCTTCTTCTTCTTCTTCTTCTTCTTCTTCTTCTTCTTCTTCTTCTTCTTCTTCTTCTTCTTCTTCTTCTTCTTCTTCTTCTTCTTCTTCTTCTTCTTCTTCTTCTTCTTCTTCTTCTTCAACTGAATCCGAATCTTGGCGATCATCATGGTGATCAGCCATGAAGTTTGTCTTGCCAACAATATAATGTGATGGCCTTCCATTTGCCTTCCACATTGCAGTGTGACCTCCGTACCACTGATCCAGTCCCGCAAGTCACTTTCTGGTGCCTTTTGGCCCTCAAAGTCCTCCTCCTCATCCCCAGGCCAGGATGGATGAAGCTGCTGCCCTCCACTCAGAGGGATTCAAGTTGGATTTAATCCACTTGGGGACCATCGCCCTTCCGGTAGTCCTCAAGGTGGTCAGATTAGTTACCCACCACTCGGCATTGAGTCACTGGCAATAGGGTCTGGTTTGTGACCGTAGCAGGATAACCCGGCCAAACAGGTAAAGCTCACCTCCTGAGATCCAATGAACACGAGTCCAACCTTGGAGTGGATAAATTAGATGACAGCCTTATGTTTCAAGTTTATTGCTTTTACCCCTCACAGCATCGAGGTTTAGCGAGCTGCAGGCTGGATTTGCATTAGTGAATCAAACACCCAGGGGACATCAAAGGACACCTTGCAAATGTTTGCACAAATAGCTAAGGTGATTGCCTTGATATATTTTTTTTCTAACATATTAACATAAATTACAATTTGGGTCTTGGTGTGTTATGAACGCACTGGTTTTCTCCCCAGTTTTCGGTAACCCTTCAAAAAAAGAAAAGTGACCTCTAATTTTCCACTAAGCCGGAAAGAAATACTGTAACAAGCTAGAAACAGCAAGAATATGCTATTCTTTTCAGGACACAAAAAAGGCATGAGTTGAAATTGAAAACCACATCAGTTTCTCTACCCAGTTATGGCTCTTTATTTCAGGAAGCAATTCATTACAGCTGACATTGTAACTTGCCAGCTATTACTTCTAACACCCGAGTCGTAGCCATTATACTTACCACTTGGGTGGACGGTACACACGGTCAGCTGGCCAAGTGGTTACAGGCCTGCCTTAATTACAACGCCACTTACTAGAAGCGGTCACCTTTCTAATTAAGAGCTGAAATGTCTTTCTACTGCATTGAGCTGAGCAGACAACTCCAAACTCCGAAAGCTCTCCAACCCGCCATCACATTTTTTGAAACACCATCTCTGGCCCAAGTGGACATTTATGAGTTCATAACCCAGACAACGGGACCGCAGGGGGCTTAGTGGTTAAGACGCTGGACTTGATGACTGGGTCAGCAGTTTGAGACCCCGAGTGCTGCACGACGGAGTGAGATCCCGTCATCTGCCCCAGCTCCTCCTGCCAACCCAGCAGTCCGAAAGCAAGAAACTGCAAGTAGATAAATAGGTACCACTTCGGCAGGAAGGTAAACAGTGTTCTGTGCACGGTGTTTGGTCATGCCTTTCCATCAGCTGAAGACTACAAGAGCCACCCTACCTGGGGAACAAAGGAGTTGAAGCCTAGCACATCTGAAGAGAACCAGACTAGCCGGGGAAGAGACCACTAAAGAAAATATTGAGTTAAATGTCATAGGAGTAGCTGAAATCCTATTGCTTAGCACAGTAAGTTGCACTAGAGTAGGCTCATGGGATCAATGTAAATCTGGCAAGTCAGCTTTTCTGTGAACTCCACTGATTCAAACAGGCCTGCTCTAGTTGGAACCTACTGTGATTACTATTGGAGAAGGCCTATTTGAATCAGTGGAACTCATGGAGTTGACTCACCAAATCCAGCTAATTTAGGTGTCCCGACTCTAGCGCAACTTACAGTATTCAGAAGAGCTGGTTGCTACTGAGACTAGAAATCTAATTCCATATCTGTGTTTTTCATTTCTTTCTGTAAGATCTGCTCACCATTCCACAGGTAAGATCCTGGGATAAAGTCTCTGAGAAGTGAAAAACACACCTTGTTAGATTTTAGACATCCCATTCCTGCCCATTTTAAGCAGTGCTTTTTTCCCGTTATCTTTTTACCTACCTAAATGTGTTTTAGTACTTTCAAAATGGCGGTTCCAAATCTGGGGGAGGAAGAGGAATGTAAACAAAAGGTGGAATTGGAGAAATGGAACTTAATATGTGATTGACATGCCTTGTTGTAAGATCATTGGGTGGAATCCCTAAAGGGGAGGGCCAGAGGTGTAATCCAGAGACTCAGACACACACACACACACACACACACACACAGAAGCATTGTCTGGAATGCTGTGCATTCATTCTGCAAAATGTGAGCCTTGAGGAAGGAGGGGGCCTACGGGCTTTCCCTCAAACCAAGCAGCTTGCTTTATTTCTGTTTGAAATGTTTCCCGATCTTTTGATGGGACTGTATCCTGAATCTTGCGATGCTTTCAATATATTTCTAAAATACCTGAAGAGATGGAGTGGTTGTTCGGCTTAACGCTACCTTTTCTACACATATCTGAAGCCTGGATTGTCCAGCCAGGGAGCTGCAACTCAGAAAAACACTAGGGCCTACTCGAGGGTAAGGCTCCTGTTGTTACACATTTAAGTTTCACTGCAAAGA
This sequence comes from Furcifer pardalis, assembly GCA_030440675.1. Lineage (NCBI taxonomy): Eukaryota > Metazoa > Chordata > Lepidosauria > Squamata > Chamaeleonidae > Furcifer > Furcifer pardalis. Next base: position 33,423,063 of record CP126899.1, on the reverse strand, counting down.
TGCTACATGGCACAAGCAATATTTATGTAAATAATCAGGCTATGTGCCTCACATCTCCTGACTCAGATCCAGGAAGAGCTTTATGGCAAGAACAAACATTATTGACGGTAGGCAAGAGCAAAACCAAATTAGAAGATGGAGGAAGGAGTTCAGTGGACAAGGACCAACACTGAAGGAAGACTGAGGAACTCAACCTCCCCAACGTCATTTGGAGGGCCCTGAATAACCTGCGGGTTGGAGTCCTTAAATGTAAGGCCGGCATGCTCAAATGGGGGCTCCTAGTGGACAACAACACACTGTATGGATATGGAGAGATACAGAATCCAGACCATCTGCTAATCTGTTGTTTACTCCTGGAAACTTGTACCAATGAGGATTTAAGGTTGGCCAACAACAAAGCCAAGAAAGTGGCTTCATTTTGGCAATCCGGGGTTTTGATCGGGACACAAAATAAGAACAACCAGGGTCGAACCCAACAGCTTCTGTATGTCAAATGCCTTATTATTCGACTCCAACCCCAGGATGAAACCTCCAGGCCGCCTATATAAGCCAACCAAGAAACCCCATTTCCACATCCTCCATTCTCCGCACTAAGTAGATCCAAAATCTATATCGCTCCCTCATTCTTTTAATCCTCGTTCTTTTAATTCCGGTAGTATTTTTAAATTGGGTTTTTTATGGGTTTTTAATGTTTTGGACTGGCGTATTGTTTTTAATGTTGTAAGCCGCCCAGAGTCGTTTTGAGTTGGGCGGCTACACAAATTGGAAAAATTAAATTAAAAAAAATTAAAAATCTGCTTCCTGACCCCACAGATCAGGTCCTGGGACAAAGTTCCCCTGCACAGACAGAAACAGATCCTATCTAGGTATGTTGCTAAAGCCGTGCCAGCTTGTACCAGTTAGGTGCTTACATTTATGGCAAATTTAATTGCAACGCCCCAAAGAGAGAGAGAGAGATATTCAAAAGCTTTTATAATTTTGTGGATTTATGTCTGGTCCTTATAAAGGCATTACCCACCTGGGGGATCTTCATTTAATTGGAATAGGCATTGCATTTTGCTTAATTGCAACAGTAGATCTAGAACCGGAAGCCGTTACATCCTCCAGGGAATCGTAGCGCGAAGATGAAGCAGAATACGTTTGGGGATTTTATTGTACGAATATATTCATTCTCCCTTCATTTTTCACATATATCTCTACGCTTTCTGGTAGTTTTGTTTTTTCAAAGAGTGCAGAAGACCTTCCATGATGTTGAGTGACAGGTCCAGGCCCATAAAGCACAGCAATATGGGAAATGATCCCTATGGGTCTATGGGTCCTTTTCACCACCACTCCTTTGCCTGCCTGTAGCAAACCAGGAACTGAGGTGGCTTAGTGGTTAAGAGGCTGAGCTTGATGACTGGAAGGTCGGCAGGCCACCAGTTCAAGACTCGAGTCTGCACAGGAACTCCCGGCTCCTGCCAACCTGCCAGTTTGAAAGCAAGAAAGTGCAAGGAGACAAATAGGTGCCACTTCGGTAGGAAGGTATTCAGAGGGTTGGTCACTATGGCCCGGGAGCCCGGATCCAGCCCCTGACACCAATTCATCTTACTCACAAAGCCCTTGTTACTCCCGGAAGCAAAACATGCCCGTACTGGCGTGTTTTACTTCCACTTCCGGGAGCAATGAGGGCTTCGCGGGCCAGATGAATTGGCTTTGGGGGCCAAATCCACACCCCAAGCCATAGTTTGGGCACCCCTGAACTAGAGGCTTCAACGTGTGCTCTTTAAGAGGGCTCATGATTAAGGACTCTCGGCTGGCACTTGTATCTGTAAGCGTTCCCTTGCTGAACTGCGAGGAAGGTGCAGCTCCTTGCACAGGTGAAGTCTACGACGACGCAATGAAAGGGTTTCAGAAGCATCATTGTCAGGTGCTGACCCAGTCCCTTGCAGTGGGAAACTCGCAGACAGAATCAATCTATAGGGCTCCCCCAGTGTTTGGATAATCCCCAAAATCCCCTACGAGATGAGATTCAAGGGTTACGGTCTGAAAAGCCATTTCCCAAAGCTCTGAGCCCCATACCACCTCCTTTCCAGGGATTCCAGCTGTTCTCTTCTGCTGCAAATGAAAATTGTTTGGGCATTTCTGAGCAGCCCCGCGCATGCCTTCCGATAGCTCAGGAACCCCCTAGAGAGCTCTGATTGGAGATGACCAGACAGGCAGGCAACTTGTGCTCCCAGACCAGGCAGAATCAGAGCCTGGCTGGACTCCAAGGGCCTCCAGGTCAGTCTAGCATCTACCAGAGACTCCAGTCAAGATAAACACAGCCAGCCAGCCCCCACCCCAAAGCCTAGAGTTAGTGCCATTTGGTGCTTTCCTTTGAAACCCAGCAGCTATCGAGGTTTGAGGAGGAGGAGACGGAGATGATGATTGAGAAGGAGAAACAGAAGAAAGAAGAAGAAGGAAGAAGACAAAGAAGACTGAGAAATAGATGGAGGAGGAGGAAGAAAGTCAATTCCACTGCCCCATCAAGAAGTGACCTCTAAGTCTAGAACACTGGTGGTGAACCAATGGCCAGAGGTGGCACTCAAAGCCCTCTCTGTGGGCACCCATGCAGTCACCCCAGCACAGAGTTTGCCCTGCCCCTCTGCCTAGCAGCCCAATGGAAGAGCTCCCTCCCTATCCCCAACATTTTGCCCCGCCTCTCTGCCCAGCAGCCCAATGGAAGAGCTCCCTCCCTATCCCTAACATTTTGCCCCGCCTCTCTGCCCAGCAGCCCAATGGAAGAGCTCCCTCCCTATCCCCAACATTTTGCCCCGCCTCTCTGCCCAGCAGCCCAATGGAAGAGCTTCCTCCCTCCCCCCAGCAGTTTGCCCCGCCCCTCTGCCCAGCACCCTAATGGGAGTGTTTCCTTCCTCCCCTGTTGCTCTGTTAGCACTTTGAGATAAATAAGTGTTTTTGGGTTTGCAATTTGGGCACTCGGTCTCTAAAAGGTTCGCCATCGCTGGTCTAGAATATAGCAAGGCTTGGGGATATCCTTCACACCACAAATCCTTCCTCCCTCGCCTAATATCAGAGTTGGCCCTAAGACTGCATGCCTTTTTTAACAAACCACTTGAACATCCCTGTATTGGCTGAAGGTCTCTCCCTGGTTTCTCTCCTGTTCTCTGTCCTTCCCTTTCTATTTCAAACACAGATTAATACACCTCCATAACATATCATAAGATTATAAATTGTAGAATTGATCTGGCACAGCCTGGCAAGCGTCGCCCAAGTTAAGTGATGGTTTCTTGCGGTGACCCAGTTTGTCAGAGAGGACATGAAACTGGGGGGGGGGGGGAACCGACAGCTTAATTGGTTTGGGGAAGGAGTTCATATCTCCGGTCTGAAATGCATCATTGGCCGTTTTTATCCTTCCATCTTACAGCAGCTTCAAAAGCGAAGCAAGATGACAATCAGGTGAAATGCTGCTTTTTACATAAACCAGATACCTGTCCTTGACTCGCCTGCTGCTGATTCCCACCACCACCACCCATCTCTCTTTGTTCCCCTTCTTCCCTGATGTTTACAGGCTGTTTCTTCTCTGCATTTTAAACACTCCGGCGCAAGTCGGAGTGTCTCTTTGCTTAATCCATTTCCAACCCAGAGACAACAACGAATCTGGAGAGCCCAGAGTCGAAATCAGAGAGGAAGAAGAGAAATCAAGGAGCAACTAAGATGGTAGGACTAATAGTCACAACCATGGCGAGCGATTCCCAGAAAAACGCCATTTTATAGCCTTGAGAAGGCAGCCAAATTACACCAGCGACTTCAGCTACGAGATACAACTCTTGCTTTCGAAAAGTAATTACAGAAGACAGGAGATTACCATCCAGGCATCTCACCGTGTGACCATAAGGACAGTGGCGGTTTAGCGGTTAAGATGCTGAATTTGACAAGTGGAAGGTCGGCAGGTCAGCAGTTCGAAAGCAAGCAATTGCAAATAGATAAATAGGTCGTGCCAGTCTCTCTGGTTCTTCAGCCACAAAGTCCGTCTACATCCAGGGCTTCCTCTCTTCCCAAGGATCTTCCCTTCCATAAGGAAGTTGGGAGTATTCTATGCTTTATGTTGTTCCTCATGATGCAGCCAAGGTATTGGAGCTTTCTTTGCTTGATGGTCTTAAAAAAGGTCTTTATTCATCCGGTGCAATAATTCTACATTAGCCACATGATCAACCCATGATATCCTTTAGCCGCCGTCTGTAGGTCCACACTTCAAAAGCTTCGATTCTCTTTTCAGATGCTTTAGTCAATCTCCAACGCTTTGACTCCATATAGCGCCATGCCCTGGACATAGATGGACTTCATGGCTGGAGGGACTGTGGTGGCTCAGTGGTTAAGAAGCTTGCCTTCTTAGCTGGAAGGCCGGCAAGTCATCAGTCTGAGACCTGGGTGCTGTGTAATAGTTTGAGCGCAGGTCTCTGTCCCAGCTCCTGCCAACCTAGCAGATCGAAAGCAAGAAATTGCAAGGAGATAAATAGGGACCACTTCGGTGGGAGAACGATCTTGGGGACATAAGAGGAGGCCTCATTCGGGCATCCCCTGGGCGGAGTTCCTCCAGCAAAATTCCTTTCAAACCAGAATAATTTCTGACACAAAATTATTATTATTATTATGGATGAAGAAGAAGGGGGCGGCCAAAGATGAGATGGCTAGCCGTGGTATTGTAGATGCAATGGGCACAAAGCTGGGTGGGCTGAGGAAGATGGTGGACAACAGGGGTGCCCTTTGCCTGCAAAGGGTTGGAATCGACTGTGCGACTGCACAACAACAATGGATGAAGAACGTGAGAGACTGGTGAGGTGTGTCCTCAGAAGAATTTTTTCCAAGGCATTAAGAACAGGAAGGCTATCACCATGATGATAGGCAATATCCAGAATGGATACGGCACCTGAAGGAGGAGGAAGAGAAGGGAGGAGAGGAAGATGTTAAATGTACCAGGGCAGGGATGGCAGTTCATTGACCCCTCCTCTAAACAGAGGATGAAATGGGAAGCCATCAACGATATCCCAAAGGCAGAGCTAAGTTCCCAACTCAGCCCAAATAGAAGAGAAATGTGGTCTCTTTTTCACACCCGGCTGCCTCCGGCCTCTTTGTGCCGTCATGCGACACCAGGAGCTGTGCTGTTTCTCACCCTCTCCTCCTCCTGATAGATTTGACAATTAGTCAAGGAAGGACTTTCCTCCCTGCCCAGGGAAAGAGATGGTTTTGGAAAGTCCTACTACCGTCCTGCATTCTCCATATTACCGTCCATCGCAACGGCCTGCCCTAAAGTCTGCCTCCCAAAAGTTGACGAACGCGCAACTGCTCCTTCTCTCCCATGTGCGAGAAATAAAAATAAGAGCTTTGGTATTTCAGGACAAGCAACGTCCCGGGAAGAGCTGGAATTATTTTCATACTCCAGAATCTACATGGAGGCAGAGAGTGATGCGTTTATTTGGCTAATGAAGCGAGCGCTAAAAAGCGCACACGCAAGTTGTACAGATAAAGGTCGCCCTTGCTCGAAAACCAGTTGCTCATCTCTGTTTATAGCTAAAGAGCCCACACTGTCTGTGTCTGGAGACATTTCCATGGACATGGGACAGGCAGAAGTAGACACCAAAGCACAAAGAACGCTGTTGCCTTCCCTGCTGAAGCGGTACCTATTTATCTGCTTGCAATGTTTTGCTTTCGAACTGCTAGGTTGAGTGGAGTTGGGACAGAGACGGGAGCTCACTCCATCGTGCAGGACTCAGGTCTCGAACGGCTGACCTGCCAACCTTCCAGTCCCCAAGTTCAGTGTCTTAACCACTAAGCCACCGCAGTCCCCCTAAAAGTCATTAGGTAAAAGTAAAGGTTTCCCTTGCTCGGAAGCCAGTCGTTTCCGACTCTAGGGGTCAGTGCTCATTTCTGCTTCAAAGCCGAAGAGCCAGTGTTGTCTGCTTCTGCAAACATTTCTGTGGTCATGTGGCAGGCATGACTAGACACCGGAGTGCATGGAACGCTGTTACCTTCCCACCGAAGTGGTCCCTATATATCTACTTGCAATTTCTTGCTTTCAAACTGCTAAGTTGACAGGAGAAAAGTCACTAGAATTCTTTTAATTGTAGATTTTGGGCATTTTTCTTGTAGTCTACAGAGCTGACACCCCCCCACACACACAAATTCCAATGCAGAGAGATAAAAAAAAGAAATCAACTCTTCATGATAATGGTAATGATAAAAGGAATGATGATATAGAAGGGAAGCATGCCCGTAAGTTCGCAAGCAACTCCCTCTTTTATTGATGGCTAAAGCAGTAACTCAATTTATCCGCCATCATCCTTGAGGACATAAACACAGGCTTCCACAAATGCCTTTTTAAGTGGAAATGCAGCATGCAAAGAAAACAGCCTTCCATTGTTGAATATGCTTATTTTGCCTTCTGCAAAGGTCTACATCAGCCGCCTCTCCCATCTTACTAAATCAACCTGGTTTCAAAGAAAAAGAATAGAAAACCACCCGTGGTAGATCTGCCACTAATCCTAAAAGTCAGCTTTTAATACCCAGTGCTATCCTCCAAAAAAAGTCTCCTTAAAATAGATGCCCACTCAAAAATAAAGCACATTCCACTTTAACCGTACAAAAGGCATAATAAGGGATAGATAGATATACACACACACATTCAGACACACATAAAAATCTATTTCTCTTATACTGCCTATTATACAGTTAAGGGGGTATGTGGGTTTTATATATACTGTGCCATATATATTGTTAGAAACATTGACAGTATACTGTACTTGACTTTCTCACCTTCACTTTAAAGAAGCTTGAGTAAGGGGCATTAAATGTTCTTTAAATTACCGTAAGAAAAAACCCAAGGTTATTGCCAGTGACGAACGTCACCATTCTTTCAAGAAAACCCAGTAAAATTCAGACATGTTCATCCTAACAAAACAGTTTAACCCTGTTTTGGCAGGTGCCAAGCTAGGCATTGGGGCACTCTTGGGTCTATCTGTGGATTTAGAGGCTTGTAAAGTGACTTTTAAAAAATAAACTGAAAATAATTTGATGTGTCAAAACATCAGCCTTCCTCTTGACAGATGAGAAAAAAAGCTAGCTAAATGGCAGTAAATGACAAAAGTTTGGAGCCGTTGACTTAAACAAGCATGAATGCCAACTCTTTCCTTGGTTTGGTTTCCATCACGCAAGGATGTGTGAATGTTATCGTCATTGGTGCCCACAGAGAGGGCTTTCCGTGGTCCTCTGTGGCTGAGAAATGATTCTGTTCAGCCATAGCTCCGTGGGGTGGAGATGGCCAATGAAACAAAAAATTAACCCTAACTGTATTGTGGTTTTCTCCACAAATCTACTTCAAACCTACGGATCTCTGCACAGGCCAAGAGCTGAGTTTACTTTGAACTTGTGAGCAATGAGTAGAATTTGGTGTAACCAAATCATCTCCATATATATTTAGGATTTCTGCTACAAGCCTTCCTCAGTAACCTCTGCGGTGGACCCACTTCTCTATAGGATCCAAATTGCCGGGGGGGGGGGGGGAGGTAAAAAAAAAGTACATCCTAGATTTACAAGCAAGGATTGCAGTGGCTTAGGGGTTAAGATCCTGAGCTGGAAGGCCAGCAATTTGAGACCCAAGTACTGTACGACAGAGTGAGTGCCCGTCTCTGTCCCAGCTCTTGCCAACCTAGTAGTTTGAAAGCAAGAAATTACAAGTAGATAAACAGGTACTACTTTGGTGGGAAGGTACATAGCGTTCTGTGCACTCTGGTGACTACTCATGCTTGCCATATGTCCATGGAGACATGCACATGCAGACAGCGCTGACTCTTTGGCTATAAACAGAGATGAGCACTGAACCCTAGACTTGGGTATGACTAGCTTTTGAGCAAGGGTGACCTTTACCTTTACCTAGAACAGTGTTTCCCAAATGCTGGTTTTTGGACTTCAATTCCCAGAAGCCTAAGTCATTTCCCCAAAGCATTGATCAGCCAATGTACTGACATAGACTTCTGGGAATTGAAGTCCACTAGTGGGCTGTGTACCCCTTGTTGGCAACCACTGACCTAGATTAACAAGCAGGGAAATCCTTAGCAGAAGAAAAAGTATCACAAACATCAATGACCAGCAGAAGCAGTCCGACATATTTATTTACTATTTATTTAATATACTTCTACCCAGAAGTCAATAAACTTGGCACTCCAGATGTTCTTGGACTTCAATTCCCAGAAGCCCTGGTTGCAGGTTTACAGACCCATGTTCTATATACCATCTGTTTTGGAGATAACGTATATACTTGAGTATAAGACGACCCAAATATAAGCCAAGGTACCTAATTGTGACCTGAAAACCCAGGAAAATAGATTGACCCAAGTATAAGCCGAGGGTGGGAAAATGCAGCAGCTGCTAGTGAGTTTCCAAAATCAAAATACTGTACATGAAAATATGGTAAAATTAATTAATTTTTTGGCACGTCTCAATCCAGAATGGTCTTGGGATCCTCGTGGTCATTGACCTGAATATAGGCCATTTCCCTTTTTGGGGTTCATTTTTGGGACTGAAAAACTAGGCTTATACTCGAGTATATACAGCATTAGCATTCTGGACAGATTAAAAAATTAAATCCTAACATATATTAGTTAATACTGTACTGAACAACCAATACCCAACCTGGAAAAGACATGGTAGGAAAAGAAAAATAAGCAAAAGCTTAAATCTATCTATAAACCCACATACCTGCCCAAATAGGTGCGTTGAGGTAATTTAACTGAAACTTCAACTGAAACTAAAATTAATTGTTATTAATTTCTCCTAGGCTCAGAACTATCTAAAGACACTGCGGAGCTGTAAAGAAAATTATTCATGTCCTGCAACCTTGAAAATAAACATATATGCACATTTTAGAATTCTGTACGATGGTTCAGCAACTACACTCGGCCCCAAACCTTGATTTCCTGTCATGTCTCTCCCCACCCCCTCCTATGGCAATAACAGAAAAACGCAAGGGCCGAATCCTCAAATAATCTAATAAATGTTGCTAAATCAACAGAGCTAACAGAAACGCTTGGGTAAAAGCTCGGTAAATGCCAAGTGATCCCATCTGATCTTTATCAGCCAAGAGGTTGAGGCAATTTCCGAAAGGAGAAAATTAGATTTGGTTGAGAAGCAACATCAGGATTGGAGTTGGCATCATATTCAAGCAATGGAGGAAAATGAACTTATTCGGTTTTGCCAGGTTATTCTGCTATGGTATTAAAGTAGACCCTATGCCAGTGACTCAATGTCGAACGTCAGGCAGTGGTTCACTAACCTGACCACACTGAGGACTAACAGCCTTGGGTGGTGAAGTCCATAGGGAAGGGTGATGGTCCCCAAGTGGATTAAATGGTCCCACTTGGATCCATCTTGATGGAGGGCAGCAGCTTCATCCATCCTGGCCTGGAGATGATGATGGGGACTTTGCGTGCCAAAAGGGCTCAGGGCCAGAAAGGGACTCGTGGAACTGGATCAGTGGTACTATGGGTGTCACGCTGCGATGTGGAAGGCAGATGGAAGGCCACTGCATTATAGTCTCAGGATAGTCTTCATGGCTGATAGCCAAGATGATAATAACAGTTTCATGTCAGATATTACTCTGGTTTGAAAGGATTTTTGCTGAAGAAACACCACTCAGGGGACGCCCGAATAAGGCTCCTTTCTCCACCCCAAGATCTTTTCTCACCGAAGTGGTCCCTATTTATCTATTTGCAATGTCTTGCTTTCGATCTGCTAGGTTGGCAGGAGCTGGGACAGAGACGGGCACTCATTCCATCATGCAGTACCTGGGTCTCAAACGGCAGATTTGCTGGCCTTCCAGCTAACAAGGCGAGCTTCTTAACCACCGAACAGTCCCCTACAGCCATGAGGACAGGCAATATTCAGAATCAGACAGAGCACTTGAAGAAGGAAGGAAGCAGCAGACACTCTATGGCACAACCCAATTCCACATCAACTGTGCTGGAGATTAAAGCAGGAATGGTGAACTGGACCTTTCTTATGGTGCGTCCACATCATCTGTAGTAAACACAGCCCACCGGTTGCCCATCCGTGCCAAAGAAAACAGAATACAAGAGTCCCTCTTCGCCCTACCTTGGAAGATGGCCGCGTTCTGCATGATGAGGAACTTCAGCTCCCCGCTGGCCGACTGGAGGAGCTGCTCCATGTTCAACCGGGACATGACTTGGTACTTCTCCTCCATCTTCCGGGAGCAGCAGGTCAGGCTTTGGGGGACGCATACTTGCAGATCCAACCCTGTACGGGCAACAATGAAGGAAAGTTGTTAACGCAGATATGGTTCTCCAGAATGAGACATGCAAGATTTAACTGCAGTGGACTGCCGCAATTCTTTACTTAGCTCCGGTACAAGACTTTGCGGAGCTCCTTTGAAGCATTATAAGGACCAGCTAAAGCAAACCACGAAGGTCAGGTATGAACCCACAAACCTGTGAGGCAGCAGCCATAGATCGCCCCATTTTGGTGCCAAACCATCTCTGCTGCTACCGACCACTTCAAAGGAGAACTAAAGCAGTTCTAAAGCAAGAAATTGCAAGTAGATAAATAGGGACCAGGTCAGTGGGGAAAAGATCTTGAGGACATGAAAGTAGCCTCATTCAGGTGTCTCCTGAGTGGAGTTCCTTCAGCATACATACATACATACATACATACATACATACATACATACATACATACATACATACATACATACATACATACATACATACATACCAGTGATGCGATGTAACAGGTTCTCATCAGCTCGCCAGAACCGGTAGTAACTTTTCCCAGTGTCCCAGAGAACCGGTAGCAGTTTTTTGTGGGTTTTTTTTTGGGGGGGGACCACCTTTGGGGCTTACCTTTTCACTGGTTTCCCACTGCACATGCGTGCCAAGCACTTGGTGTGCATGCACGCCTACAGTGCTTGGCGCGTATGCACAGCCTCCTTGCTGTCCTCCCAAGCAGGGAGGAGGAAGAGAAGCTGCTAACCTGAAGCTCCCTATAGCCTGCTCCCAAGGGTAAGTGACTCACCGTTGGATGTGGTGTGTATTTTAATGAGTATTTAATACCTTTACCTATATTGACGTACTACCACAGTTCCTAAAAAGGCCTGGCAGCCTGGCTTGGGGTTTTTAAGTAAAAGTTACCTCATCAATAAGCTACACCTGTGCTGTTCCAATTGCTGTTCCAATTGGAGAACCCTTAAGGAGGTGCAGCTGTTTTACATTTACATTAAGGCATATTATCCTAGAGAACTGGTTAGGCCAGGGGTCTGCAAACTTGGCTCTCCAGGTGTTCTTGGACTTCAATTCCCAGAAGCCCATGTCAGTACACCTGCTGATCAGGGCTTTTGGGAACTGAAGTCCAAGAACATCTGAAGAGCCAAGTTTGCAGATCCCTGGGTTAGGCAAAGACTTAGTACCTAACTTCTTTAACTGCTGAAAAGTTGAAAAGTGCCAAAATGAAGCCATCTTCTGGTGAGTTTATTCTGTAGTTCCTTCCATCTAACCTAGTGTGAGAAAGATTATCCAGACATTTATTTGTTTATTTTCCCGCTCAGAATAATTTCTGTTCCAATCAAACTCTAGACTGCCAAAATGAAGCCACTTTCTTGGATTTGTCGTTGGCCAAACTTAAACCCTTAAAACTTAAACCCTTAAACTTAAACATCGGTATGTGTTTCCAGCGGTAACCCCTACTGGCTTTTGAGCAAGGCCAACCTTGGCCTCTTTGAAATGGCAGTTGTGTTAGTCTGTGCAAACACAAACAGTAAACAAAATACAGTAAAACAAAACGACAACAAATGTCACGGCACCTTACAGAGTAACGGCTGTATTTTTTTTATGTTAGCTTTTATGGACCGATTTGTGGTTAAGAAGGAACTGCAGTGGCTGAAGTGGTTAAATTTTTTGGACTGGTAGGCGTGTTAGTCTGTGGTTCAGGCATATCAGAAAACAAAATAAAACAAAATAAAAATAAAATAAAAAAACACTGTAACACTTTTAAAGACTAACTGCTTTATTTTTATTGTTAGCTTTCGTGGATCAAGTCCACTTCTTCAGATAAAGAGTGAAACTTTTTATTTTATTTTGTTTTCTGTACATACATACATACATACATACATACATACATACATACCAGTGATGGGATGTAACAAGTTCTCACCAGTTCGCCAGAACCGGTAGTAACTTTTCCCAGTGTCCCAGAGAACCGGTAGCAGGTGTTTTTTTTTTGAGGGGACCACCTTTGGGGCTTACCTTTTCACTGGTTCCCCACTGCACATGCGTGCCAAGCACTTGGTGTGCATGCACGCCTGACTGGGAGGCAGAAGGTCAGCAGTTCAAAACCCGAGCACTGCATGACGGAATGAGCACCCGTCTTTGTCCCAGCTCCTGCCAGCCCCCGACGCCAATTCCTGCCATGGTTTAAGCGGAGAAACTGGCAGCATAAAATCTATATTGCAAAACATATGTGTTGCAAAATACAGATTGCAAGGCATGTTTTACTTCTGCTTCCGGTGGGAGGAAACACACGACCGGCCCACTGGACCATGTGGCCGGACCACTGAGTTTGGGCACCCCTGCAGTATAGTCTTAGGTTTCCCGGTGAATTTACTTTGTTCTCTGCAACAGAGGGAAATAAAAGGAGATTAAACTTTCTGCCCCAGAGAGCCCTTAGAAACCGGGTCTGCTCCAAGGATGCGGAAGGAAACCTGGCAGGGAGATCTCTTTTCCTCTGGTTTGGCTGGCCCACCCTTTTGTGTTTGCGCATACGGCATTATATATTATCTAATCTATATTTCTAAGTTAGTGCTAATGAAGAAGCTTTGGGCTGCCTCCTCGAATTTCTTATTTAGCTCAGTGCGGCAGTTTTCAGGTCTTCTCGTTTGCTGGGTAATTGAGTTCTCTGCTGTTAATTATTTCCGGACTCCAAGTTGCTCTCTTGGCAGCGCAAGAATGCGAGGAGCAGAACCTCCCAAACTGTTCCAACCTGCTCCAGGCAAGAATCGCTTTACGCTGTGACCGTTTTTAAGGTTTTCCTTCTGCGCCCAGGGATTAATTTTAACAACATCCTGAAGAGCTTTCCTCCAAGTATACCTTCCCTTTCCCCACCACTTCCCCTTGATGGCTTTAGGAAGTAAGTTTATGTGGATAATTAAAATATATGGGAGTTACAGACCCCTGCAAATTAGAAATGTTTGCCTTTTTTTTTTAACAGGGTATTTGCAAAATTTTGCCTCCATTACACTGCATCACACACACACAAAATATTGTCTACTACTTGTTCTAATCCACGTGCCCTATACTAAATCCAAATCTGAAGTCCGATTCTGCCCAGGACGTCAGGATCTTAAGTTAGCAAATCTCACCCTCTTCATTAGATTCTTGCATTGATCACGTGAGGTATATTTGCCACAAAGGTAGCAAAAATTGTCTAGTTTATTAACACTCCTCTTTAGCTCAAAACAGACTCATTATCGATTAGCTGTACTATCCAATAAGATGGTTTCATACTAGAGAAGCCCTTGGTCTATCTTGCCTTATAGACCTATTTCTGACGTCTGCTCACTGACTTGCACAAACATGCCCAGCCGCTGCTGGAACATGCATGCCACCAGGGGACATGATTCGGCTCAGGCAGCAGCAGGCATAGTGGTAGCCGCAACTGTTATAATGTTCCCATGTAAAAATACATTCGCCAATATCGTTTGAACAGCTATAGCATGCCTATAACTCAAAATCTGTACGTGACAGGCAAATTCTGAGTTCAGATTTGGAATCAGCACACTCGATATCATGTAAATCACGTGTGTTATTCCCAGGAACAAAATCACTGTTGTGCGGTGTTATCTACGTGGCTCCCTTGTACGGTCTCTGGAGTGTCCTACCCCTGAGTGTCTGTGGGTGTGAGACAGTGGTGGCAAAGCTACGGCACATGTGCCAGAGGTGGCACTCGAAGCCCTCTCTGTGGGCACCCGTGCAGTCACCCCAGCACAGAGCTCACCCTGCCCTTCTGCCCAATGGGAGCGCTTCCTTCCTCCCTCCTCCCAGACCTCACCCCCACTTTGCCTCCACCACACCTGGAAGTGCCATGTGGTGAGAGAAGGGCAAAATGGCCGTCCGGCCCCTGAAGCTGTCTGAGGGAGCATGACTCCGCTCATTCACGCTGTGTGAATGAGGGGAGATACAGAATCCGGGTGAAGAAGTTTCCATTCTCATTGTGGCAGGCATGACTAGACACCATGACTAGTGCATGGAACACTGTTACCTTTTCCCAAAAGCAGTACCTATTTATCTACTTGCAATTTCTTGCTCTCGAACTGCAGGTGTTGTAACAGACGATGGGAGCCCTTACTCTGCCGTGCAGCGCTCGGTTCTCAACCTGCCGACCTTCCAGTCATCAAGTCCAGCGTCTTAACCACTAAGCCACCAGGCTAAACCTGCCTTCGATCTGGACCAAGCCAGATCCAGTTACGTAACAGTTGATTTAATAACTCATTTAAACTCAATGGGTCTACTCTGGTTGAAACTAAGCAAGTGGGTTTAGCACATATCCTTCCTTTACCAGGACCAAGAAAAATTCAACGAGATCTTTATCTAATTCTAGTACAGATATCTTTTTTTAATGGTTAGGGAAAAAACAAAGGTCTTTTGCTCTATACCAGGGGTTCCAAACCTACAGCCCATGGGCCGGCTCCGGCCCACGGCACCGTTTCAGGTGGCCCACACCGCCGTAAATGCGCCCGCTTCTGCTTTGGGAGGGTGGTCAACCCCATGGGGCGAAAAGGTTAGCCACCCCTGTTTGATACTTCATGCACAATATTTCTCCATGCCTTAAGATCAACCTGAAATCCACAGATGTGCCTTGCTTTCCCCGTAAGAGTCACACACAGTCTCCAACATGCTCGCTTCAAACGCTGCACGCAACTCTGACAGAAACACACACCCAACAGAGTGTCTTCTGCTCCTCGTTTAGATTTTAAAACATTTTGCAATACCAGTTAGGGGGGGGGGGACCTAATCCAGGGCGTTTGTCAGCATCGCATAACCCAAAAACCAAAAAGCCAATTTTCGTGAGCAAGGCCTCCCGGGTTTCTTCCCAAACGTTCTTTTCTATCTCTGCCAGGTTATTATAAGGAGAAAAATATTCATTTCCCTGCCAAACCCCTGGAAGCAAACTTGTTTGAAGTAGGAAAACATCCACACAGATTGCTATGTAATGGCGACGCAAATTGCGAGTGGAGGGGGGGGGGGAAATGAAAAGGAAGGAAATCAAACAATTGTTCTATAAAGAACATAGAATTTTTTTAAAAAAAAAAGCAGAGGAGAGAATGCATGCAATAAACTTGAAAGCTGACGACCCTTTCACAATGCTGTTCTGATCATGAAGATTTATGCAGTCAGTTCTGGAAAGGAGATGATCCTCGAACTGTAATTACTCTTAGAGATGCCAAGATGGGCCAGATTCAAAACAGAGACACATGCTCATGTTACAGCTCCATACTGTGGCATCCTAGGGCAAACAGAAACCCTACCATCATCCGTGTGCAACAGCGATGACATACAAATGAACGGAAGGGGTTAGGCGCTATCCCCATCCCAGGAATAATTCAAGCTAGAGTTTATTTGTTCTGTCCCAATCTTGTGGCCGGGTGGTTAATTTTTCTCATTCCGCGATGACATTGCGGCCACCCTTCGTTTGGTTTGCTGACCGTCTATGCCTTATTATGGGGAAGCAGGCAGGGTAGAAAATGTCGAGGAGCTTCATTCGCTTCCAAACTCAATCGCCAGATGGTTAAGCAGAGGCTGGGATTTCTATCCAACAGCACTAAAGTGTCTTTGAAACCATTATTCTAGGTCAAGGTTCCTCAAACCTGGCTCTCCAGATGTTGTTGGACTTCAATTCCCAGAAGCCCTGATCAGCAAGAGTGCTGACTTGGGCTTCTGGTAATTGAAGTCCAAGAACACCTGGAGAGCCAAGTTTGAGGGACCCTGTTCTAGGTCCATGATGGCAAACCTTTGCACTCTAGATGTTCTTGGACTTCAATTCCCAGAAGCCCAAGCCCCCATGAATCCACACGATTGGGTTTGCTGCAATTCACCAGTCTGCGCTATGCCGCCCTCATTTCTCCTGGAAGCGGAAGTAAAACTCTTCCAGTGTAACCCTTCCTCCGTACGGGCATATTTTACTTCCGCTTCCAGGAGTGACGAGCATGGCGTGGGCCGGATGAATCGCAGTGAACCCATTCGTTTGGATTCACAGGGGCTTCTGGAAATTGAAGTCCAAGAACATCTGGAGTGCCAAGGTTAGCCATCATGGTTCTAGGCGTAGCTTCATGACCTCTAAAGCCCCAAAGCACGGGTTCCCAACCTTTTCAAGCTGGGGCCCAGGTCACGCACTCTCTGTCAGCTTTGAGGGCCGGATGGCCATTTTGCCCTGCCTGAATGATGGGGGAGCCATTTTGTCCCAATAGCCTCAAAGGGACAGCCATTTTGTTTCTCGGATGCCCTTGAAGGGATGGGAGCTGCGTGAAATGGCGACAGGATCCAGATCCGGGTTGGGAACCCCTGCCCCAAAAGGTCCAAGATCTGGATTTCTGAAGAACCACCTGGAAGCCACCATCCTTACCTTCTCAACTGCCATCATTATTTAAGGACGGCTGAGCGCAGAATAGACGCCTTTGAACTGTGGTGCTGGAGAAGACTCTTGAGAGTCCCCTGGACTGCAAAGAGGTCAAATCAGTCCATCCTAAATGAAATCAACCCTGACTGCTCCTTGGAAGGACAGATACCGAAGCTGAAGCTCAAGGACTTTGGCCACCAAAAGAGAAGACTCCCTGCTGAAGACCCAGATGACTCACTGGTGAAGACCCTGATGCTAAGAAAGATCAAAGGCAAAAGGAGAGGTAGGGGATAAGGTGATTAGACAGCATCGTTGACGTGATAGGCTTGGACCTGGGCAGATTCCGGGGATGGTAAAGGAATGTGGCATATTGTGGTTCATAGGGTCACAAAGGGTCAGATCGACTGTGTAACTAAACAACAAAATTTTAGATAGATCCTTTAAATGTTTAGAGCAAAACCAGGAGAAGATCTATCACCTTTACAGAAACATAGTCACCACTTCAGTGGGAAGGTAAACAGCATTCTGTGCGCTCCGGTGTCTAGTCATGCCTGCCACATGACCACAGAAACGTCTGCAGAAGCAGACAGCGCTGGCTCTTCGGCTATGAAACAAAGATGAGCACTGAACCCTAGAGTCGG
This sequence comes from Furcifer pardalis, assembly GCA_030440675.1. Lineage (NCBI taxonomy): Eukaryota > Metazoa > Chordata > Lepidosauria > Squamata > Chamaeleonidae > Furcifer > Furcifer pardalis. The sequence continues at coordinate 33,405,769 of CP126899.1, read as the reverse complement.
AAACGACTGGCTTTCGAGCGAGGGAAACCTTTACCTTTATGCACAGTTAAAGTGTAATGTTTTGATTCATTTCCGAGAGGGGTTGGGGGCGCCTCTTTTCTTCATCTCACTCACGTCCCAGGCCTTTTATTGAGTGTGAAAGAGAGAGCTCTTTCATTTTGCTTTTCCTCATCCACGTTCTATTCAACGTTAGTCCAAAACCCTTAAAAAACTAATCGAAGAAACAGCAGGTAATCAATAGTCTATTCAAAAGTCCAGCAACAGGACTTGAGAAAGAAAAATGAAACATCATGCAACCTAGTTTATGTTCCCACATTGGTCGCCAACAACGATGAGAAAGGAAAAATCAGTTTAAAGGACCTTTTAAAGACTCGAACCTGTTCTGTTTCGCCACTGAATTGTCACAAAGCTTGTGGCATGATCTGCTGGGCATTCTTACATATAGCACAGGGGTGCCCAAAGTACAGCCAGTGGGCCGGATCCAGCCTCCGATGCCAATTCATCCGGCCCACGCCGCCCTCGTCATTCCCAGAAGCGGAAGTAAAATGTGCCCGTATGGGCGGATTTTACTTCTGCTTCTGGGACTGATGAGGGTGGCATGGGGCCGAATGAGCTGGCATCGGGAGCTGGATCCGGCCCATGGGCTGTACTTTGGGCACCCCTGAACCATGTGACCAGCCCACAGCCTGAAAAGTTTGGGCACCCCAATATAGCGGGTCGGAAGAGGGTAAAATAAAGGAAGGGAAGATAAAGGAACACAATATTTCCATGTTGCTCTCCTTTGTTTTAAATCAGTGTTTCCTAACTTTTGGTTCTTGGACTTCAATTCCTAGAAGCCTAAGTCAATTCCCCAAAGCTCTGGTCAGCCAATGTACTGACTTAGGCTTCTGGGAATTGAAGCTTTCCTGTGACTCAACATCATACATCATGTGGTGGTCCACTAACCTGACAACCCAGAGGACTAACGGCCTGTCCACAGGGAAGGGTGAGGGTCCCCAAGTGGATTAAATCCCACTTGAATCCATCATGGTGGAGGGCAGCAGCTTTGTCAAGACTGGCAGGGGCCAGTGAGGACTTTCTGTGCCAAAAGAGCGCACGACCAAAAAGTGACTCACAGAACTAGATCCGTAGTACTATATGGGTGTAACTTTGTAATGCGGAAGGCAACTGGAAGGCCACTGCATTATATGGCCCCCAGGACAATCTTCATGCCTGATCACCATGAGGAGAACTAATATTCAGATTCGGATATGGCAGAACAAGCAACACACATCCTTGTTTTGAGAGCGACCGCCTTCAATTTTGCAGGCATAAATCCATCTTCTCCCTGCTGCAGCTTCCTAACGCAAACCACCCAGCGCTTCAATTCGTACTATTCCTCAGCCAATGTGTAATTCTCCAAATTAAGCTGACTTCAAAGGATCTCACTGGATTTACAAACCTATCCCCTTGTGTCAAGTGGGCTTACACCCAATGCACAGAGCTAGATCTGCTTCTAAAAAGTGTAATAGGATATAACTAGGAACTAAAATCACAATGGGGGGAGAGCTAGAGGCTGGGGGGAGGGAGTTACATTTGACTTAGAAACTTCTACAAATCCAAACCATGCTAAGTTACTAGCTATGCTGGCCTGGGAGTTTGGGTGCATTCTACTTCTGCTTCCGGAGAGACGAGGGCGACGCAGGCTGGATGAATTGGTGTTGGGGGCCAGATCTGGCCCATGGGCCATGGTTTGGGCATCCCTGCTTTAGATGCTGTCTGTGCAGCACTCAGACTCCAGGGTATCCTAATACTTTCCCATGAAATTCAGTGCATTGGGTCCCTAGCTTCTTAGAAAGATCAATTTTTCAGTTGCTCTCAGCCATAGAGGGGGAATAACCACCTCAGCTGAGACAGAAGGCAATCTGGACAAGCAGAGGAAGGGCTTCAACCTCCTCATTTCTGGCCCTGAGATACACACACACACCCAAGCTGTCACCACTGTTCCAGCTTAAAAGGTTGCACATGCGATGGATAGAACAATAGGGTCTTCCAAGCCAATATTGCCATCCTTTATCAGCAACCTGAATCTTTTACTGGACACTTCAGGGATTGAACCCATGACCTTCCATACACAGTGGGTTTTTCCCTTACAGAGTCCAGTTTCACAAAGGGAAAGTTAGAGGCCACTGGCTTCCAGTTCAGTCTGGACTTTCCAGGAACTGTTCAAGAGCTGAACTTTATCTCGGGCCCCCACCCACTCGCTCCTTAACAGATCAGCACCTTGGACAGCTTCTGAAAGGTTTGGATTAATGTCTACAGTGGATTCACTGCCCCACCCCACCCCTCCATGGGCATTCGAGAAACAAAATGGGCACCCCTTTAAAGCTGTTGGGACAAACATGGCCGCCCCCATCGTGCAGGCAGGGCAAAATGGGCGTCAGTTGCTTCATTTTGGCAGTCCAGGGGTTTAGATCGGGGCACCAAAGAAGAAGCAGCACTCGGGGCTTGAACTGCTGACCTGTCGACCTTCCAGCGGTCAAGTTCAGTGTCTTAACCACTAAGCCACCGCAGTCCCTTTCAATGCAATTGGCACAGAGAAATTAATTTTCTCCTTCCAGGGCTTAGCAGTAAAATATTGATGAACCTCATCAGCAATTTTGCACCCCATTCGTCAATGACATCTGACATCTGGAGAACGCTAAACTTCCTGAATCGAAATCTTTGATTGCACAACACACAACCCATTCACACACAGGTTCTATGCCAGCCAGTTCGCCAGGGGCCTCATTCCCTCCACAAGTTTCCTCCCTGTGGGAATCGAATTTGGGCAGCAAACAATACTGCAAAGGGAGGGGGCTGCCGTGGCTCAGTGGTTAAGAAGCTCACCTTTCTAGCTGGAAGGCTGGCAAGTCAACAGTTCGAGACCTGGGTACTGCATGACAGACTGAGTGCCCGTCTCTGTCCCGGCTTTTGGGGACATGAAAGGAGACTCATTTGGGCATTCCCTAAGCAGAAAAAAATCCTTTCAACTCAGAATAATTTCTGACACAAAATTATTCTTATGACTGCAAAGGGAAACTGAGGCAGAGGGCCAGGTGTGTCTAACACTCCAGTTGCAAGCTGTGAGGACAAATCCAAAATGCAGAATTTCTGACCCTTACCTTTTATCATTGGGTATAACATTAGCTTTGGCATTTCAGCTGCCGCTGACTTTAGCCATGGAGTTTCCTCCGATCTTAGGTAGAGCATATTTGAAGTTGTTTTTTTGATGATGACTTGATATTTTGTAACTGTGATTGGGGATGTTTTGAAATGTTTTTGTGAGGTGATATCTTGTAATTGTGACATATTGTTTGGTTACTGTATACAATCAAACCTTGCATAAAGAGTGCCTTGCTTAAAGAGTAACTCGCTTAAAGAGCAGAATTTTCTCTGAATTTTCACTTCGCTTAACAAATAAAACCAACCAAAAACTCGCTTAACAAATAAATCAGGGTTCACAATCCCCCCCACAATTGGTCACTTCCAATGGTGTTTCGCTTAAAGAGCAAATTCGCTTAAAGAGCAATCCTGTGGAACGCATTATGCTCTTTAAGCGAGGCACCACTGTATTTTGTTTCTTTGTTAGGCGCCCAGAGTCGCTCGCTGAGTGGGGTGGCATGCAAGTCGAAAAATGAAATGAAGAAATGAAATGGAATTTCATATAATTTGAAACCCCTGTTGTAGTTGCCACAAGGGAAATGTTACTTGATAGCACTTAATGGTAGCAATTGAACATTATCTGGGGGGGGGGAGGGGGGGATATTGCTTGCTATTGTTGGCTGCAGAAAATATTCTTATGAAGGCAGATAAAAAGAGGAATACAGTATCCCTGATCAGGTAGAGAGGAATGAAGAGGATCTGTAACTGGTTGAGGCACACACAGACCCCCCAAAAAACCCCTTAAATTAAAAGTCTCCCTTGCTCAAAAGCCAGTTGTATTCAGTGCTCGTCACTGTTTCTAGCCAAAAAGCCGACACTGTCTGTGCCCCCAACACTGGCTCTCTGAGCAGGATGTTTTTGGTCCCAGGGTGCCCAAACTACGGCCTGTGGGTCAGATCCAGCCCCCGACACCAATCCATCCGCCCTCGTCGCTCTGTCCGAAGCGGAAGTAAAACGTGCCCCTCTGCTTCCGGGAGTGACAAGGGCAGCGTGGGGTGGGAGCATTGGTGTCGGTGGCCGGATCTGGGGCACCCCGGGTTTAAGCAGAGAAAATGGCAGCTTAAAATCTGTCTCATGCTGTTGCAAAACAGATTGCAAGGCACCTTCGGCCTCTGGTGGGAGGAACCCACGCGACCATCCACCGTACCACTCCACCGGCCCACGGCTCGTAAAGTTTGGGTACCCCCGCACTAGGCGATGCTCCCCAGTTGAGCCCCACCCCAGACAGGAGACAGGTCTCGCTTCCCATCGCGGAAACCCTCTGTCGAGACACAACCAGCCGTCCTTTCGCTGCCGCCCCAGCGACCGGCTATTATCGCCCGAGGGGGCCCCCCGATCCCTGCCGGGACAAGGGGGAAAAAGGGTGCGGGGGACGACAAAACCACGCGTTCCCACGTGCGCCCTCGCAAGTGGGGAATCGAATCGGGAAGGTTTCGGGTTCCACTGGACGCCTCGTCCAGCGGACGTCGAGGGGGGGGGGACGCTTGAGAGGACAAAAGGCGGGGGGGGGGCTCTGATCTCCCCTACCCCTCCGGCCCCTCTCCTCGGAAGGAGAACTCAGAAACGTTACTTTTTTTTTCTCGCTTTGAGCGCCACGCATGCAGCACAGTTGACGTCCGAAAATGTAACTTTCCCGGGCTCTGTCGGTTCTCCCTTGACGGCGGAGCGGGGGGAAGACTCACCTGGCCCGGGACCGTCGGGGACGCCCTTGGCGCCCGGCTGGAGCGCCTGGAAAGCGGCGCGGACCCGGTGGCAACTGGGCTCCGCGCGGACGCTCAGCAGCGCCGCCGCGGCCAGGAGTGCGCAGAGGCGCAGCGGCGCCGACGGGGAGGCCGAGGCCGAGGAAGGCGACCCGGCCGCCGCCGCCGCCGCCGTCGAGGATGAGGCTCCTCCGCCAGGCATCGCGGCAGCGGGAGCCCCAGCAGCAAAGCGGAGCAAGCGCGCCCTCCGTCCGTCTCCCCCTCCGTCCGCTCCCGCGGTGGGCTGTCGAGCCGGACGCGCCCGCGAAAAGGCAGCCGCCGCCGCCGCCGCTGATTGGCCCGCGCCCTTCGCACTCACCTCTGATTGGCTGCCGGCCAACATCCCTCGATTCCGATTGGCTGCGACGCGCGGCACGGATGGAACGCGGGGCAGCCGCGGCTCGATGGGACGGCGCGGACCACCAACCCTCCGGTCTCCGATAGGAAAGACCCGAGAGCGGAGGTTACTTCTTCTCTCCGGGGTGGGGGTAGATGTGGGGCTGGGATCCTTCCAGACAGCTTCCCTGGACATGTGGCAGTCATGACAAGACACAGGAGTGCACGAAACGCTGTTACCTTTTCCCGCCGAAGTGGTACCTCTTTATCTACTTGCAACTTCTTGCTTTCGAACTGCTGGGTTGGCATGAGCTAGGGCAGACGGCGGGAGCTCCGTCATGCAGAACCAGGGCCGTTTAGTGTTTAGACATGCCTGCCACATGTCCATGGAAGCAGATGCAGACAGCGCTGGCTCTTTGGCTGTAAACAGAAATGAGCACTGAACCCTAGAGTCAGATGCGACCAGCTTTTGATCAAGAGTGACCTTGGTGTGTGTATGTGTCGGGGATGAATTGGTGTCCGGGGCTGGATCTGACCCACAGGCCGTAGTTTGGGCACCCTGGGACCAAAAACATCCTGCTCAGAGAGCCAGTGTTGGGGGCACAGACAGTGTTGGCTTTTTGGCTAGAGCAAGGGAGACTTTTAATTTAAGGGTTTCTAGATGTGGGTGGGTGAATATTTTTTCAGGGTGGACAACAATGTCACATACTGTGTATATGTCACACAAACACATGCACACACCAAGGTCACTCTTGCTCAAAAGCCGGTTGCATCTGACTCTAGGGTTCAGTGCTCATTTCTGTTTACAGCCAAAGAGCCAGCGCTGTCTGCATCTGCAGATGTTTCCATGGACATGTGGCAGGCATGACTAAACACCAGAGTGCACAGAACACTATTTACCTTCCCAATGAAGTGGTCCCTATTTATCTACTTGCAATTTCAAACTGCTAGTTTGGCAGGAGTTGGGACAGAGACTCGGTCTTGAACTACTGACCTACCAACCTTCCAGTCTTCAAGTTCAACGTCTTAACCACTAAGTCACTGCAGTCCCCTGGTAGTCACCTAGAGTCCACATCAAATTTATGGACTGGTTTTTTCAGCCATGAGTAAATATTGCTTGCTCCAGATTGATATTTATGTTCATGCCTGAAGTGGTACATTTCACTTATCTGTAAATGTTACAAGGATATTGGAAAGCTTGTTTATGACAGGAAGCGATGCAACTCCATCATAAAGCAGATACAGTCTCATAGCAGCTCATTTGCAGTCTACACACCTCACAGGTTTCCAGCAAAAGTGGGGCATTAAACCAGCTGGCCTTTCCACGCCCCTGTAACCGAGTAGCACAGCGGAGCATCACTACGATCTAAACCACCCAGTCATGGAAAGTGGCCCTAAGTCATTTCATTGCAAAAGACGGGAATGGCCAGTTATAACTGCCCAGAGGTTAGAAGTCTGTTGTTTGAATGCATGAGTAATATTTTCTTTTAATTAGCCCTGGAAGTGGAAAATCCAAAACTGCACAAAGGGATGGAAAAAGGAGAGTGTGGAACGGTTATGGCTGGAGATAACATATCCCAGAATCCACAGGTAGCACACTGCCCCCTTGGGTCTGCCAGAAAGGGTTGCAAGAGAGAACAAGGCCAGTGAGATCTGGTCTAGACATCACTGGGGCATTATGGAAAGATCCCTTTCGATGGAACTTGTAGTCAAGTTCATCTGGAAGGACACCCAAATTGAAGAAAGCTCTATGAGTCTATACACCACATGGAGAAATGAAAGTGGCTTCATTTTGGCGGTCCAGGGTTTAATCGAGACACGGAAGAAGAAGAGGAACGACATGGAGGGAGTTTAATTGAATTGAATTTCTTGGTGTAAGGCTGTAAGCAGCTAGGAGATGTAATCGAACAACATCTGGTGAGTCCCAGATTTTTCCCCTGACCAAGGGGACTCCAGTGGTTAAGATGCTGGACTTGACGACTGGAAGGATGGCAGGTCAGCAGTTTGAGACCCAAGTGCTGTATGACGGAGTGTGCTTCCATCTCTGTCTCAGCTCCTGCCAACCTAGAAGTTTGAAACAAGAAATTGCAAACAAGGTAAAAAAGGTACCGCTTCGGTGGGAAGGTTAACAGCATTCTGTGTACTCTTGTATCTAGTCATGCCCGCCACATGTCCACAGAAATGTCTGCAGACAGCATTGGCTCATTGGCTGTAAATGGAGATGAGCACCGAATCCTAGAATCGGATATGACTGGCTTTCGAACAAGGGTGACCTTTACGTTTTTTTACTAGGTCCAACCTAAGCAGATGAAAGCACTAACATTTCTATCCACTGTGTTGTGATGTTCCCTACTTTTTAGTGGACGGCTTCCTTCTTAATATTTCTTCCAAAGCAGCCATACGTAACCTTACAAGTTGTGTCAACTATAAAAGACAAGTAAAGTTTTCCAGCAGAAGAGGTCGCTTATGGGGACGCTGGCCTGGATTACAATATATATATATATATATCCAACATGCTGCTTGATCTATCCCAAATCTTCTTAACAGGCAAAGTGGAGGGAATTATGGCAAATCAGCAAGTAGAATTGGGGGCTGGACTTCCAGATGGAAGTCAGGCCAAAGAGGAGGGAAATTCCTTATGTACAAAAATTATCCTGTACAAAAAATATAAAAATGAACCATGTTTTGCCCAGATGGTATGCAACGCCTCTTCGCCCACTGTTCAAACCAAGTTGGAAGGCCGCCTTCTGCTGTCGCTGTCCTCACATATGTTGGGAATTGAATTTGTTCACATTTTGCTAACTGTTATTGCTTTGGACACATCATATCACAGCCGCCGACCATTGCTGTTCCAAACTCTAGAAGAAGCAAGAACAGCTGGCTTGGGCTGTGACTTCTTCTTCAAGTGCTGTATCTTGATTGTGAATATTGGTGACCATCATAGATCAGCCATGAAGACTGGCCTGGAAATAATCTAATTCAGTGGCCTTCCATTGGCCTTCCACATTGCAACGTTGACACCCATAGTACCACTGATCCAGTCCCGCCAGTCACTCTCTGGTCCTGAGCCCTTTTGGCACACAAAGTCATCATCAAGCCAGGATGAATGAAGCTGCTGCTCTCTGTCAAGGATGGATCCGAGTGGCATTTAATCCACTTGGAGACCGTCACCCTTCCCTGTGGACTTCGCCACCCAGGGCTGTTAGTCCTCAGGGTGGTCAGGTTAATCAACTGCCGCCTGGCTTTGGTTTGAGATCTAAGTTTGGCCAAGAACAAGGCCAAGAAATATACTTCATTTTGGCAGTCCAGGGTTTGACTGGGACATGAAAGCAGATTGCATTGAGTTACCTGCAGTATGGTCTGCTCCAGTGATGATGAACCTTGGCACTCCAGGTGTTCTTGAACTTCAATTCCCAGAAGCCCTGATTAGTGCTATCTTGAGCTTCTGAGAATTGAAATCCAAGAACACCTGGAGTGCCAAGGTTCGCCATCACGGGTCTACTCAATTACCATAGCATGATAACCTGGCCAGACAGGAAAAGTCTGCAGAAAGCAAAGCCAAACTGCTGATTCAACTTGCCACTTAGTCATACCCTCATATAAAATCTGACCTTCATCCTATCTAGGCCTGTGTTGTTACTCGGCACGGTGGCACCAGCTCACCAGCTTCCTAGATCCACTTCCAGATCCCTGGGATCTGGTGATCTCCTATTCAAGGACAAACCAGTCCTGACCCTGTTTAGCCTCCAAAACTAGGTAAGACCAGATGAATTCAAGGTGGGCTCTCTCACTCACCTGCCCACAAATCTGTTTCTCAATTTCCCTGGCTAACCAGCCATGTTAAGAGGGGAAAATACAGTTTCAGATGACATGTTTCAGAGGGGAAAGAAATATAAATGTTACATTCTAAACAGGAATAACTTGACATTTAATTCTAGAATATGGAAGAGTAAAATGTCAACATCTGCTATGGAAGTAAAGAATAATCATTGCAGCCAAGCTAATTTATGGAGCTCCATTTTAACCTAGCGGCATCTCTGCAAATCTGTTGGACCCAAAAGGTTTGGGTCTGTGACTTTGAAAAGTGGAGAACTTTGTCAACTGAAATGAAGCAATGGGTTGGTAGAGATGCTAGAAATGGGCTGTGGGGAGCCCATTGATTTGGCGCTGTAGCATCAGCCGGGTGGTTGCCACATAAGGTTGACTGTAAGCCTAGCTCTCTTTCACCAGTGAGTTTAAGAGACTTGTGCGGTCAAGTTAACAGGAATGGTGAGCATCAAGGAAAGTAGAAGACACAACGACAGTAGAGTAAACTGTTCAGAGAGGGTAGAAACAGGGTGAACTGGCTTTTTATTAATTTTTTTAAAAATCATTAATTAATTAAACTTTAAATAAACACCAGATAGATGCACGCTGCATCATTAAATTAGGTCAGCACACCATGTAATTTTCTAAAACTATCCCAAAAAAAGATGAGATGAACATTGGTAAATGTCTCATCACTTTCAGCGGGTCAAGCTTTTCCTCTTTGATTTCTACCAAGTGTTAAAATTGCTTTAGGGGAGAGGGTGGTTGTGAAGTAGATGCAGAATAGCACTTAACCACTCTTCCAAATTAGAAGATGGAGGAAGGAGCTCACTGGATAAGGAGCAACATTAAAGGAGGAGCAGATGGCTGAGGAACTCAACCTCCCCCAACATCACTTGGGAGGACCTTGAATAGGCTGAGAGTTGGAGTCCCTCAATGCAAGACCAACATGCTCAAGTTGGCGCTGATGGCAGGCAAAAAAACACAGTGTGAATGTGGTGGGACACAGAATCCGTTGACTTCAGTTTGGCCAACAACCAAGCCAAGAAAGTGGCTTCGTTTTCTCCAGGGGTTGATCAAGACATGGAAGAAGAAGCAGTTCCCACTGACATTCCCTAGAGGTGGAAAAAGTGCTGGACATTTTATCCCAAGCATTTTCAATTTAACCAGTCATTAGTAGCTTAGTACTCAAAACAATAAGGCTGGTAAACTCTATCAGGAAATCTGTTGTCGTCATCCTTTAAAATCTATATTGCAACATCTACATGGGCAGGTCTGATCATATTCCTTCATCTGCTCTCTCTGAGAACTTTCAGTGCAAATGTTAAATCTAATAATATAGCAATTAACTAAAAACGTGTCAAGTTTTTTAAATGTAGGAACAGATAAAAGTAGCTATTATCCACGAACCGGCAGGAAAAGCCATCTCTACGAAGGAGCCCCTAATACTCACAAACTGTTCCTCTCTCCGCCTTCCTTTTAAATGGAATAATTTTCATCTCTTTTTTTTTCTCTGTAGCATACCAATATATATGATTATAGATTTGATGCCTTGCTGTGAAGTTTAGACTCTGAAATAACAAAAGGATTAGTGTGGTGTGGTGGGGTTTGTGTGTAAATTACTCCCTAATTCTACCTTTATCTTGGGGATGGGTGGGGGAGAAGAAGAAACAAGAAGTTAACCAAAAGAAGTTATTTGCAAGCTATATTTTGCTAAGTAAGTGACTTGAAGGAATTGATAACTTTAATGGAAATTTGGCGGAAATCACGAAATGGAACAGGGTTTAAGAATAATTGACAAGCAATGATGACAGACCATCGTCAGCCTTGTAGGAAGCCGGAGAGGAAACTGCACTATTTAGTTGCCACTTGCTGATTCTGCCTTTAACTTGAATATTTGGGAAACCTCTGAGCAATGTACATGCTGTGTGAATGTGGAGAGTTACAGAATCTGGCTCATTTGCTTGTCTGCCATTTACTATCAGAAACGTGTACCAATGAAGATTGAATTTTGGATAACAACAAAACCAAGAAAGTTTGGGCTGTATATTTGGTCACTGTAAGTTTCACTCTTTGTCTGATGAAGTGGACTTGATCCACGAAAGCTAACAATAAAAATATAGCAGTTAATCTTTAAAGTGCTACAGTGTTTTTTTATTTTGTTTTGTTTTCTGACATGTTTGGTCAGGTTATCCTGCTATGGCAGGGGTTCCCAACCTAAGGGCCATGGGCCGGATCCAGCCCACGGTGCCATTTCATGTGGTACCCCACCCCTCCACGGGAATTCAAGAAACAAACTAGCCACTCCTTTGAAGCTGTTGGGACAAAATGGCCATCCCCATCATGCAGGCGGGGCAAAATGGCCATCCGGTCCTCAAAGCTGACTGAGAGAGCATGACCCAGCCTCCGGCTTGAAAAGGTTGGGAACCCTTGTGGTGTGGTAACAGAGTAGACCCTACTGCCAGTGACTCGACATCAATTGTCAGCCATTGGGGGGGGTAGCTTTAGAAAATTAGATGGTATACTAACCTAATGTACATCTCCTTGTCTGGTCAGGTGACCCTGCTATGGTAACAGAGTAGACCCTACTGCCAGTGACTCAACATCAATTGTCAGGCATTGGGGGGGTGGGGAGCTTTAGAAAATTAGATGGTATACTAACCTAATGTCCATCTCCTTGTCTGGTCAGGTGACCCTGCTTTGGTAACAGAGTAGACCCTACTGCCAATGACTCAACATCAATTGTCAGGCATGGGGGGGTAGCTTTAGAAAATTAGATGGTATACTAACCAAATGTCCATCTCCTTGTCTGGTCAGGTGACCCTGCTATGGTAACAGAGTAGACCCTACTGCCAATGACTCAACATCAATTGTCAGGCATGGGGGGGTAGCTTTAGAAAATTAGATGGTATACTAACCTAATGTCCATCTCCTTGTCTGGTCAGGTGACCCTGCTATGGTAACAGAGTAGACCCTACTGCCAATGACTCAACATCAATTGTCAGGCATGGGGGGGGGTAGCTTTAGAAAATTAGATGGTATACTAACCTAATGTCCATCTCCTTGTCTGGTCAGGTGACCCTGCTATGGTAACAGAGTAGACCCTACTGCCAATGACTCAACATCAGTTGTCAGGCATTGGGGGGGAGGTAGCTTTAGAAAATTGGTTGGTATACTAACCTAATGTACTGATGCAATGTTCATCTCCTTGTCTGATCAGGTGACCCTGCTATGGTAACAGAGTAGACCCTACTGCCAGCGGCTCGACGCTGAATGTCGGGGGGGCACTTAACTCACTTGACCACCCTAAGTACTAATGGCCTTAGATGGTGAAGTCCACAGAGAAGGAAGGTTGATGGTCCCCATGTGAATTAAATACCACTTGAATCCATCTTGATGGAAGGCAGCAGCTTCATTCATCCTGGCCTGGGGCTGAGGAGGACTTTGCATGCCAAAAGGGCTTTGGACGGTGATGTCGAACCTTGGCACTCCAGCTGTTCTTGAACTTCAATTCCCCGAAGCCCGAGTCTCTGTGACTTTGTGCATTGTTTGCTAAAAGAAAGCTCCTCCATCCGTCTCCTTTCAAAGTGGAGTTTTAAGAACTGTAAAAAGGCAAAGGATTTACTATAGCTGCCGAAAGGATAGACATTCAACAGCTCCACAAAGATCTGATATTTATTTGATGGCCCCATTTGCTTTGGTGATAGTAGAGCCAACAATTTTGGTTTATTACAGCTCTTGTATCATCCACAGCAAAAAAAAAATTCAGAATGACAAAATATATATAGAGTCCTTAACTGTTTCTGTAATCTATTGTCTGAGCTTTTGGAATTGGAGGTTCTCTCTCTGCCTCTCTCCGTTTGATTTCATGTTATTTAATAGCTGTTCTCTCCTGATAATGTGCTATAATTCACATCTATTTCTTTTTCTGTACTGGAAGCCGCAGAAAAAGAGAAGCCAGAATGGTCCCTGTACGAAGATTTTTACATCTGTGCATTTTACAAATGCACAGCGCATTGCCTTACAATGTGAATTCCAGGCTTTTTTTCCCCCTTGTGCATCAGCATAAAATCCCTTTTCCTTTTTGTGTATGGCTTAAATACCAATATATATAACTGTTTTCTAAAAATAGGATCCTACATAGATAGATGATATCCTCATTCCTAGCCACTAGGTCTTTTTGTTTTGTGTCCCGATCAAACCCTGAACTGGACAAATGAAACCACCTACTTCGTTGGCCAAACAGAAGTCCTCATTGGTGTGTGCTTCCGACACGAGTTCACAGACCAGCAAGTGAGCAGGATTCTGTATCTCTCCACATTCACACCATGTGTTGTCATCCACCACCAGCCCCCAAGTGAGCCTGCTATTCTTGCATTTAGGGGCTCCGACCCTCAGCTTACTCAGAGTCCTGCAAGTGACGTTGGGGAGGTTGAGTTTCTCAGCCATTTCCTCCTTGAATGTCGTTCCTTGTCCAGTGAGCTCCTTCCTCCATCTTCTAATTTAGTTTTGCTCTTACACACCCTCAAAAATAAGGGACTGCGGTGGCTCAAGTGGTTAAGATGCTGAACTGACTGACTGGAAGCCTGGAGTTCAATTCCCAGGTACTGCATGAGTGAGCTCCCGTCTCTGTCCCAGCTCCTGCCAATCTAGCAACTCGGAAGGAAGAAATTGAAAGTATATAAAAGGGACTTCAGTGGGAAGGTAAACGGTGTTCCATGTTGAGGCATGCCTGCCACATGTCCATGGAAATGTCTGCAGACAGACAGCACTGGCTCTTTGGCTAGAGATGAGCACTGAACCCTAGAGTTGGATATGACTAGCTTTTGAGCACTTTTACCTTACCCTCAAGAATGTTTGTTCTTGCCATAAAGCTCTTCCTGGACCTGAGCTGGTGGACTTGAGGCTCATCTCCATTCAGAAGATGTCAAAGGTCCTTCTCTTACTTAGTTCTAGGCCTTCACTTCTACTTCTTTAGGAGTGATATCAACAAGATAGTTATATCTCGCTTAAAGAGCATAATGCGTTCCACAGGATTGCTCTTTAAGTGAGTTTGCTCTTTAAGTGAAACACCATTGAAAGTGACCAGTTGTGGGGGGGATTTTGAACCCCGATTTATTTGTTAAGTGAGTTTTTGGTTGGTTTTATTTGTTAAGCGAAGTGAACTTTCAGAGAAAATTCTGCTCTTTAAGCGAATTACTCTTTAAGCGAGGCGCTCTTTATGCGAGGTTTGACCGTAGATTTTTCTCTCAACTGTTGTAGGTTTGAGGCATCCTGTCGCTATACGCACTGCATCATTAAACAGCTCAATGGTAAGGAATCAACAAAAGGCCTGGGGCTCAATTCTCATTCCCATTAATTGTAAAAGAAGTTGGAGAGAGAAGAACAGGAAGAAACACTATGGGGCAAGTGTTTAATAGATCGGAGCAAATGCATTTCTATGGTTTTGTTTTGCTGCAGCAGGGAGGCAAGGGGAATGACCCCACTCTAAATTCCCCTCCTCGGAGTACAGCTAGAGCAGACCCAGAAATTAAAGAACTGTTAGGCTGAATATAAAAGGTGGTTACTTCTTGTCACCAAACAAAATGCTACACAGGGAGTAAGCAAGCTTCAGAATTCTTTTTCCAGGAGAAAGCCTGCACCAAACCTGGGATCTCTGATCAACCTTGGATTTGGTGTATAAAAAACATGCCTGTAAGTTTCCCTTTTTGTCTGAAGAAGTGAACTTGATCCACGAAAGCTAACAAAAATATAGCAGTTAGTCTATAAAGTGCTACAGTGCTTTTTGTTTCAATTTATTTTGTTTTGATCAAAGCTCACCGCAGATGGTGATTGCAGCTATGAAATAAAAAGGCGACTGATTCTTGGGAGGCAAGCGATGAGAAACCTGGGGAACATAATAGTGAAAAGTAGAGACATCACATTGCAAACAAAAATTTGTATAGTGAAAGCAATAGTATTTCCGTTGACAATGTAGGGTTGTGAGAGCTGGACCATAAGGAAAGCTGAGCGCAGAATAGATGCCTTTGAGATGTGGTGTTGGAGGAGTTTTGAGTCCCCTGGACAGCGAGAATAGGTCAATCTTAGAAGAAATCAACCCTGACTGCTCCTTAGAAGGGCAAATAGTAAAGATGAAGTTAAAGTACTTTGGACATCAAATAAGAGAGGATTCACTTGAGAAAGCCTTGATGCTGGGAAGGATGGAAGGCAAAAGGGGGTGGGCAAAAATGAGATGGCTAGATGGTATTTTAGACACAATGGGCATAGAGCTGAGCGAGCTGGGGAGGATGGTGGAGGGCAGAAGTGCCTGGCGAACAGTGGTCTATGGGGTTGCAGAGTCGGAATCGACTGTGCAACTGAACAAATGCCTGAACCAAATTAACATGGCTACTATTCCAAAAAAAAAATTCCTTGCTAGAAAGTCAGTTGATTCTGACTCTGGGGCTCAGTGCTCATGTTTGTAGCTAGAGCCAGCGCTCTGTGGTCGATGCCTAGATGCTGGAGCGTACAGAACACTTACCTTTCCCACCAAAGCAGGATCTACTTATCTACTTGCAACTTCTTGCTTTCGAACTGCTAGGTTGGCAGGAGCTAGGACAGAGACAGGAGCTCATTCCATCCTGCAGTACTCGGGAATCGAACTGCTGGCCTTCCAGTCATCAACTTCGGTGTCTTCACCACGAACCCTGGTATAGGACTACCACTGTAAAAAGCAGTTTGCACTCAGCCCTGCAAAAGGCATGCTGCCTCTCCCTAGGCACAAAAATCACGAACGCTCGCAATCAATTTTATTTAGTGATCCAGAAAAGGGAAGTGACTGTTTGTAATTGGTTTATATGCACTGATTATATTGATGTATTTATTTTGCTATTTTGTTGCATTGTGTTATATTGTATTTCCTATGGTATTTCACATGTACAGTAATACCTTGGATAGTGCTAAGACTTGGTTCCACAAGTCTTGGTGTTATCCGATTTTTAGTGTTATTCGATGCATGTTAAAATCCTATGGGATGGATCGGATAACGTTAAAGCTCCATAGAGATACATTGTAACCGCGCAGGCTTTAGCGGTTGTTATCCGATCCATCCCATGGGACCTTAACATTATTTGATCCAATTCTCCTCCCCAGATTAGCGTTATCCGAGGTAAGCGTTATCCGAGGTGTTACTGTATTGTGATATATTGTGATTGCCATTAGCCGCCCCATCGCGTAGTCGAGTGGGCAGCATACAAATCCAATAAATCAATCAATCACCTTCCACTACAAAAATCAGACATCGATGCAAGATTTCACTGCTTTCCTGGTCCACCATCCTAACCCATTGACCACAACCACTCTTAGCAAAGGACTGGAGTCTCAATTTCAACAGGGTCTTTGGCCTGGGAAACAGAAGGCTCCGTGCATTTTGTGAAAAGGTTTAAATATCTCTTTTAAAACTTTAGAACAGACTGCCATCATGTGGCAAGGTGGAATGGGAACAATCCTACATCACCTTTTGTCAAGTTTGCACGCATGGGAGAGATTTTTGCAAATCTGTAATTCTACTAGGGGTACCCAAGCATGTTCCAAGTCTTAACATTCTTTGGAGTTTCCTTCCGTGTATGCCGGAGGACTCAACCCAGTTCTCCCAGTGGTCCTCAACCTTGGGCTCCCAGATGTTCTTAGACTACAGCTCCCAGAAGCCTTCAGCATCTGCCGTGCTGGCCAATTTCTGGGAAATGTAGTCTAAGAACATCTGGAGGCCCCAAGGTGTTCCCTGTACTGCTTCTGTTGTTTTGTTCAGAACTTAATTGTGTATAGCTACACATACATATATGCATCTTCTTCCGAGTGCTACATCAAGTTCTGAATACTGTCCATCATCATGGTGATTCGATAGCATGTTGCTTTAGTGCAGGGATACCCAAACTACGGCCCTGGGCCAGATCCAGCCCACAGCAATAAATCATCCAGCCCTGTGGAATAACATGCCCATGCATGTGCAACACTGCCATAAATGACCCGTGACTGTCAAACAGGTTTATGATAGCTACCGGTGCATATATGGCACTGTTTTGAGCACGAGTGGTCCCATTTTACTTTCACTTCCGGTGGGAGGCACCACGTGACCAGTCTGCTCGACCACGTGACCAGTCCGCGGCCCGAAAAGTTTGGGTACCCCTGCTTTAGTGGATTCCTGAGGGGCCACTAAAACCACCAGGTTATGGCATTTCTGAGAACAAAAATGTAACACTTTTAAAATTGTTAACTTTGATGTGAGCTTTTGTGGATCAAGTCCGCTTCACCAGGCACAAAAGCTCACATTAAAATATAATTCAGCTGGTGAAGGTCCCCCTTGCTACTAATCTCCATTTACAGGCAAAGAGCCAACGCTGTCTGAATCTGCAGACGTTTCCATGGTCATGTGGCAGGCTAAATGCATGGAATGCAATTACCTTTCCCACCAAAGCGGTACCTATTTGTCTACTTGCAATTTCTTGCTTTTGAACTGCTAGGTTGGCAGGAGCTGGGACAGACAATGGGCATTCACCCCGTCGCGCAGTACTCTGGTTTTGAACTGCTGACCTGTTGACCTTCTGGTCACCAAAATCAGGGGTCTTAACCACTAAGCCACCGCAGCTTCTCTCCCCAATTACTAGTTCAGAAAGAACATACAGTAATACCCCGGATAACGATTGCACCGTATAACGCTAAAACCGCATAACGACGACAAATTTTGGGCTCCATGACCCCCCCTGCCGGGTCCAGGGAGTTGAGAAGACCCGATCCAAGCTGTTTCTGGGCTTCCCCGACGTCCTCAGCAAGTGCAGCAAGCCAAAACGTCAGGGTTCAAATCCCGACGTTCTGGCTTGCTGCAGCCTCCAGGGAAGCAGGGCTTTTTTTTAACGTTGTGCGATCAATGCATCGCACGACGTTAAAAACCGGATAACGACGGGACTTGTGGAACCAAGTCTCATTGTCATCCGAGGTACTACTGTACTGGAAAACCCAGCTAAACAGAAATCAAATTCGCACACACTTCAAACACCACAAGCATAGTCTTCCTTTTATTTTATTGATTCTTCTGCAAGAAGGAACAAACCATGACAAGACATTGCGAGGCAAAAAAAGAAACAGGGAAATAACTCAACAAAAAAAAATTATTTTTATTTTGAGACGTCCGTTCTTCCCCAACAGGTTCAAGCATTTCCTTGCAACTTCCCCCAACACAAGCCCCAGACGCTAAAGTACTGACAAGAGCTTTGTCAGCAAACCAAGGTCCTGCGGTTTACAGATGGATACCGTGCAATTTTCGTCCTGCTAATCTACTCAAAATTGCATCGAAATCCACCCGACAACAGCAAAACACACCGGGCTGGCGGGCCAAAGCCCTAAACCCCCCCCCCCTGTTCCCTGCCCCCCCTCTTCCCTTTTCATCTTTCGTCCGGAGAAATCTCTTTCCTCCTCCACAGGCCGGGATCAGTGCAATACTGATTCGGGAACACACGAGTATTGCAACTCATCCCTACCTAGGGAGAAGACAGCTGTTAAAATATCGAACCATCCCTTCCCACCCCCAAGTCTAGTGACCCAGCCGCCACCACCCCACGCCCACCGGGTCCCTTCTGTCCCACCGAAATGGCCCTTTCCGGCTCACTCCACCACCACTGTCAGTTTTGCATGGATTTGCACAGCGATGGAAACACAAGCTGAGATGCAAAACGGCAAAACGGACTGTAGATCAGCACACAACCCGTCACCGGTCCGTAAGGTGGACCCCCCCTACACACACAAAAGAAGCTTGTGACCCAGCAGTGCCTTAAGTGCCCACATTACAGTAGATTCAGGTGCACATCTACCTGCACTATGAGCACTTTGCCACTGCAAGGACTTTTTTAATCTTGATGACGGTCAATCCTTTCAAACGCCAGGACGTCGAGTCGGAGTAAACCGTGCGACGTGGCTACAAAAAAAAAAAAGGCCAACGCTGTTTTAGGCTGCATTAACAGAACTCTAGTCTCCAAAACCCCCAAGAGATGCTACTAGTCCCCCTTCTTAGTTAAGACGACATCTAGAGTCCGGGTGTCCAATTCTGGGCACCACATTTTGAGAAAGATGCAAACAAACTAGAGCAGGTCTGGAGAAAGGCAACGAAGGTGACCAGAGACTGGAAACCAAACCCTAGGACAGGGATGGCCAACCTTGGCACTCCAGGTGTTCTTGGGACTTCAATTCGAGAAGCCTGAGTCCACACACCTGGTGATCAGAGCTTCTGGGAATTGAAGTCCAAGAAGCAGAGCTGTTTGCACATTTTAAATGAGAAAAAAAGAAGGGAAAGAAATCATATAGAGAAGCTGGGAAGTCAGCCAATAATAGAAAGGAGACACAATAGTGGTCTCAAGTCTGGATTTGAGCCCTATCCAGAAGGTCAAACTTACACCTTGGGCCAAGTACTCCCTTTACTTGCAGCCTAAACAATTAACCTCCAACCAAAACAATTAACCTCCAATTATACACTGCATCACACTACACACACACACCCTTATTTGGTCTAAGCCATTTGTCCTTTACTAAGCCAAGTGTGCCACATCCAAATCTGAAGTCCAATTCTGCCTAGGATGTTAGGATCTTACAGTAAGTTAGCAAAACTCACCCTCTTGGTTAGGTTCTTGCGGTGTATATCTGCCACAAAGGTAGAATAAATTGTCTGGTTTATTAACACATACTCATCTTTAGCTCAAAAGATTCACTATGGCCTAGCTGGACTATCCAATAAGATGGTTTCACGCTAGAGAAAAACCTTTGGTCCACCTCGCCTTACATACCTATTTCTGACACTTGCCCAGACATGCCTGGCCGCTGCTGGAACAAGCATGCCACCAGGGGACGTGATTCAGCTGAGGCAGGCATATCGGTAGCTGCGACTGTCATAAAGTTCCCATGTAAAAATACATTACCCAACGACCGACTGTTTGAACAGCTATAGCACCCCTTAAAATCTGTATGTGACAGGCAAGTTCCGAGTTCAGATTTGGAATCAGCACACTCAATATCATGTAAACCACATGTGTTATTCCCAGTAGCAAAATCATTGTTGTGCAGTGTTATGGAAAAAGTATTGTGCAGTGTTATGGGAAAAGCCTCACTTGCTACATCTTGAGAGCAAGGCGTTCTCAGGAATCACTAAGCCTGCTTAGTAAAAGTATATTAAGACTGGCATAAACCATATCTTCCCAGATGTTTGCAAAAGGTTCTTCCAGGATTGTTTCTTCCAAGTACCTTAAACCAGTTATTTGAATTCGGAGCACAGGACTTTAAGAAAGATGCAAACAAACTTGAGCAGGCCCAGAGAAGGGCAAAAAAAGGATGATCAGAGGAAAGGAGATGATAGGAGGAAAGACGGAAGGAACCGGGCATGTTTAGCCTTGAGAAAAGGAGACTGAGAAGGGAGATGATGATGATGATCGCACTCTTCAAATACCTGAAAGATAATCAGAAAGAGGAAGGGACCTGTTTGCCATTATCCCAGAGTACAAGACATGTAATAATGGGCTGAAACCAAAGGAAGGCAGATATAGACTGAATATCAGGAAAGACTTCTTAACTGTTAGAGCAGTACGACGGTGGAACCGACTGCCTCCAGAGGTGGTGAGCGCTCCAACACTGGAAGCGTTCCAGAGAGAATTGGGTCACCGGATGGCCTCAAAACCCCCTTCCAATTCTATGACCTCCCTCACTTATTTCTTGATGGGATCCAATACAGCCGGTCTGCTTTCTTACTGAACAGCGGCTGGCTAAGGAGAATCGTCACAATGAGGACTTGAGTCTTAATTTACCACTCCATCCCTGGGTTCTTTGCGACATACCTCCGGCAACTCCGGCCCGGCGCTACGATGTTCACCTGGACGGTCACTCGTGATCCCATGTGCCAGAAGGAGCATTCAGGGCAGTAGATTCTAAGCTACTTCACTAACTGCACTAGATGCACCTTAGCACAGGAAGCCGTAACGACGTCCCCGGGGAAAGGAGGCGGCAGTCCAGGGGGAAAAGACAGAGCGGAGAGCAGCAGTGTTCGGCCCAAAACCCAGCACCGCATGCATGGCCACGGAGGGCACTAAAGTGCCAACACTGCAGTAGATGAAAGCATTACTACCTGCACTATAAGCACTTTTGAGCCACCAGTGGCTTCACCGGGGTGTCACACGAGCGGTTTCAACCCATCGCTCCTTCTTCCCATGATGTGGTCTACTTCGGTATGGTTGGCTCTTGATTGGGTAATTAAGAGCCATTGGCTTTGCAAAAGACGCACCTCCTCACTTGTTGATGGGGGTCCAATACACCTGGCCTGCTTTCTTGGGACTTTTCTTATTGGAAGAAGACTGGCTACAGAGAAGCATCACAACGAGGACTAAAAGGTCTTAACTCGGACTCGGCAATCTGTCGAAGCGCCAGCTGGAAGAAAGGAAGGGGACGGGGATGAGAAAGAAAACAGAGCATTAATCCAGATTTAAACAAAGGGCAAAACTGCACAGTTTAACTCAGGGATTCTCAATTGATTTCAAAGCTACTAAAACAAAATAGAAATATAAAAGAACAATTGTTGCTGTTTTATCGAATGGCCCTGTTGTTCGCTGCTTCAACTGAGTCGCCTCGGCAGCGGCCGGCAATATAAATCTTAATAAATAAATAAACTGTTGTTAAAGCACCACCGGGAGTAGGAACTATCCCAAATACAAGGTATAGAAATGGAATAAATAAAAGACAAAGCAAAATATATTAACAAATAAATAAATATACAGTTGTGCCTCGCTTAAAGAGCATAATGCATTCCACAGGATTGCTCTTTAAGTGAGTTTGCTCTTTAAGCAAAACACCATTGAAAGTGACCAATTGTGGGGGAAATTGCGAACCCTGATTATTTGTTAAGCGAGTTTTGGGTTGGTTTTATTTGTTAAGCGAAGTGAACATTCAGAGAAAATGCTGCTCTTTAAGCGAGTTACTCTTTAAGCGAAGCACTCTTTATGCGAGGTTTGACTGTACTCAAGTCAATTCTGTAAAAATTGGATTCAGTCAAAAGGCGACACTTCAGCTTCCCTACCTAAACCCTGAAGCCCTGGAAGGTAGAACTCCTGCTGCCAGTCAGAGCTGGCAATATTTGGCTAGATGCAGGGATGGTCCCACCATGATGCTCCAGGTGTTCTTGGGTGTTTCAATTCCTAGAAGCCCAAGTCAGCACACCTGCTGATCAGGGGATTCTGGGAACTGAAGTCCAAAAACATCTGGAGTGCCAAGGTTAGCCACCTCTGGATAAGGGGTCAGCATAGGACCAGCCATCCTAAGACCTCATCCATCCTGTCTGCCTACAAGTCTGCAGTGGCTCAGTGGTTAAGAAGCTTGCCTTGTTAGCTGGAAGGTTGGCACATCAGCAGTTCCGAGACCTGGGTTACTGCATGACAGTTTGAGTGCCTGTCTCTGTCCCAGCTCCTGCCAACTGAGCAGTTCGACAGCAAGACATTGCAAGTAGATAAATAGGGACCACTTCGATGGGGAGAAGATCTTGGGGACATGAAAGGAGCACAAAATATGGAAATAAATCGCCCAAAATTTGCCATGCTCTTTATTCGAATGGCCATGAAATGGTGCTTAGAAGACCCTAAAACTTGATTGCTCCCTGGGAAATGTTGTGCTTGACTTCGTAACACAAGAGCTTCGTCAAATTAGCAACAGATTTCATCTTTGGATGATGTCCTTGCGTTACAAAGTGGAGCAGGGACCACCCCCGGTTTTGAAAAACACTTGCCATAAAGGCGCTTTGCTTGTTTTTGCAAAGCCATGGATATAATTTTAACTAATCCGAAGATCATCCAAAGCGAACAGGCAATTGTGAAATTGTAGATTTGACTCAAATACAATTACATCTAGCAACACCTTCCTCCACTCCCCCCCCCGCCCAAAAATACCCAGAAGCTGAGCTGACCATCTGCCTCCTCTCTTTCTTTCTTGACCAAATGGCCAAGTTTGGGGTTGGAAGAAAGTTGGGAGGGGAAGTACTGTGTATTTTTACTTTGGCATCCTTGTTCCGTCCAGAGGGCAAACAAAGCAAAACTATCGCTTCAAAGACAGAAAAAGGGCTTGCTTCCTAGGTACCCAATTATAGGTTCCAAAATCCAGCGATCTATCCCACTTTACAGATGTGTTTTGTTTGTAAATATGTGAATTTGAAAGAACCCAACCACAAATTCCCATCTACAGCCTTCCAAACATCCTCCAATCCTTTAGCTTACTGATCAGTGGTTTTTAAAGAAATGTGAACTTTCACAGAAAACACATTTTTAGGGTAGAAAATGAGGTTTGAAGATGGGTCTGATTCCAACCTTAAAACTTTATTTATTGCATTTTTATACCACCCATCTGGGATATTTCTCACTCTGGGTGGCGGTACAGACACACAAACAGCAACATAATGCAAAAAATAAAATAAAATGAACAACATAAATACCTATTGGGAGTCTGAGAATAAGCAAGCTCAAAACTGGCCAGCTAGTTTATTCCTAAAATGTCAAGTTTTTGTTTGTTTGTTTTAAATATCCAAGGATGGGAAACTTTTAAAGCTACTTTAAAGCAAGAATCAAACAAAACATAAACCATTCTACACTGGCCTCTGGTCTAAGTCTGTATTTCTTCCAAGAGTTGCAAATGTTTTAAAAAAACATAAAATACACCTTCTCCACCTTCATCATCCATATACAGTACATTATTTTGCTTTTACATCTCATCAAGAATACATACATTTCCCCCTCAAAAAAAGGGTTGCGTCTTGGAAATTCAGAAAGTGTGAAATGCATGGTTTGGAAGACTACAGAAATGGGATTTGTGATTTGAGCCTTTAAACAAAAAAGATTTTTTAAAAATTAAAAATCTAGATTAAAAATGACTTTTGATGACTTTTTAAACTTTGATGATTTTTATTGATGTAGACTGTTTTATGTTTTATTTTTATCTTGATGTAAGCCGCTCAGAGTCGGGTTCTCCCGATTGGGGCGGGGTAATAAATGCAATAATAATAATAATAATAATAATAATAATAATAATAATAATAATAATAATAATAATAATAGTAGTAGTAGTAGTAGTAGTAGTAGTAGTAGTAGTAGTAGTAGTAGTAGTAGTAGTAGTAATTTGTTTCTTTCTCCCACCAGGCAGAAAACATTTGGGGGACTCAGATTCAAACTAGTTATTAAAAACTTTCCATTGGCATTAAAAGGTCAGAAAGTGCGTGGTGCAGAAGACTCAAGATGGGATTTGCGAGTAGGGCCTTTAAAAAACAAAACTATAAAGATCAATTTGTATTTTTCCCCATCAGGCAGAAAGCTTCAGATTTAATCTAGTATTTTAAAATATTTAAAATTGGCATAATAATGTAATTCTTTGCAACAATAAAAAGCACCCAACGTGCAAATTTAAACTTAAACCCTTTGCCAAAAGGAAAAGCACCAAAAGTGCAAATTTAAACTTAATCCTTTGCCAAAAGGAAAAGCACCAAAAGTGCAAATTTAAACTTAAATCCTTTGCCAAAAGGAAAAGCACCAAAAGTGCAAATTTAAACCTAATCCTTTGCAAAAGTGAAGACCAAAAAGTGCAAATTTAAAAGTAATCCTTTGCAAAAAAATAACAATCATAAAAGCACTAAGGATGCAAAGTGGGTGCAAAGGACCAAGAAAAGAGCTTGTTTTTCCCCTTTATTTTTGGAAAAGCAAACCTGAGCCTGCTGGATTGAACCCCCTTTTGCAGATCTCCTTGTGTGGGGGGGAAACTCACCACGTGCAAGCAAGATAAAGGGACAGAGAGCCAGAGATCGCGCATGGGGGGGCCCCCTTCCCACGCCTCCATGCGCGCTCCCGCGATTAAAGAGAAAAGGCATTGTGGGAAATGGAGTCCTCCATTCAAAGTACCAAAAACGCGCCAAGCAGGACTGGGTCTCCTTCCCCCCCCACCCAACCACCCCACCAAACCGGGGGCACACACACCCCAGCCCAAGGTTCAAGCCTCCCCAAGGGGGGGGATTGTGTCCCCCAGGCTCCCAAAGCAAAAAGGGGTGGGTGCCCCCCCAAATTAAGACCATGCATGAACTTTCTGAACCTGGAGGGGGTGCATTGCATGGAAAACCTCTCTCCAAAAAAGGTGCCCCCCCCTTGGCTAAGAAACCCCTTCCATTAACTGATTCGTCATCTGAGCATCTCGGATTAAAATGTGGCCAAATCAAATGCAACCGATGGGATAGGGGTGCAACATGGGTACAGGAGTAGGAAAGCAGGTGAGAAATGATACACTATCAATAAAATCGGAGGTCAAATGGGCGCAAAAAAAAAAACTTTTATCCATATAAAATCCCATCTCCTTGGCATGCAACCTGGGTCAATAAAGCCTCTTCTCTTCCGAATGATCCCCACCCCAAAGTATCAACTTGACAGTTCCGATATTTACATATCTATTTGTAAATATTTGATTAAGAGTCCCATTGGCGTAACAATGTCTGTAAATCTTTCTCGATGCCTCCGAACTAAGGAAACCCCTTCCTTGCAAACTTCCGACGTCGATCCGGTTTTTCCAGGGCTCCCTTGTGTGTGTCCCCCCCCCCCAAGACTGGTGTATGCATGCACGCACATGCAAAGTTGCACCCCTAGGACCCCCCCCCCGATCGCCCCCCCCCCACAGAGAGGGTTGCACATCGGGGCTCCCCTCCCCGTCGATTGCAACCCAGTCCCCTTCTTTGTCTCCCTGCCCGGGGAAGGGTCGCCACTGCTTTTCCCCCCCATCATCCTTGGGGAGGCCTCCTCGCCTTCCTCTCGTCCCCCTCCCATCATCATCATCCTAATTTTCCCTGCCCCCTCGATTAAAATTTTGGATAAATAAAAGTTTGGCCAATTCTTTGCAAAAACAAATGTACCCAAAATGTCTCCAAAGAGGATGCGCTACGACGGGCCCCGTCCAGCCGTTGCAACCGACGCGGCTCCTCGTGTCCCGGGAAGCTCTGCTGCCTTTCTGCCCCCCCCCCAAACATCTCTCTCTGTCCCCCCCCCCCGTCTTCCAAGCGCGTGGAGTCCAGGGATCAAAACTACAAGCCCCGACGTGCCTTTGCGCAAGCGCCCTGGCGTCGAGTCCTGGGCGCACCGCCCCTTCCAAGCAAGACTCAAGCGTGGGGGGGGGAGAGGAATCACCCCCTCTATCCACCCCACCCCCCATACACCCCCCCCCGCAACTGATAAGGACTTTCCAGGTCCCCCCCCCCCAAAAAAAGAGCCACATCGCTAGGGTTTTCTCACCATGTTTTCCTTCTCATGTCCCACACGAAGGCAGCGTTGCAAGGCAAAAAAAAAACTACTCTGCAAAGTTAAGATTAAAATCATCATCATCATCATCGTCCTTCCTCATCATCCTCCTCCTCCTTCCTCCCGGCCGCCATGTGCACGCGCAACAATGGAGAGGGTGCCCAAAACCAAAAATGAAACCTACTAACTCGCCTTTCTCACAAACAAACTCCCCCGAGTGGGTTATCTTTGCGCGCCTCCACCGCCCCCAGAAAGACACGCTTCCTCCCCCACCCACCAGAAGCATGCATGCACGAGCAAACACGTGTATTAAGAACGAGCCAGCATGTGGGCAAACAAACAAAAAAGGAAACCTCGGGCCGGGGATCTTTGCGTCCGGTCCAGCAAGAAGACAAAAGAGCTCTTCGGCTGCAAGAGCGCGCAATGCAATCCTATAATATACATATATTTGGAGAGGGGGGGGATCCTTTGCAAAGGAAAGAGGCAGACGAGGGGTATTTCTTTATCTACCCCCCTCCCCTACTTTCTGATCCTTTCCAAAGATGCGCTGCATGCGCTTAAGTTTGGGGAAGGGGGTCCCCATATGTACCAATCCCCATCTCCAAAGCCTGCAAGGACGCGCAAGTCTACAGGTGGTTGCGCGCAAGATCGTTGCTGCTCAGCGCCCTCTGCCATCCCTGGGGGGGGGGGGTCCCCGACCCCCCCATAAAACTACCATTATTGCACAGGGGGGACCCCCAAACTTTGCCAAACAGACAAAAAAAGAGAGGGAAGGGAAAGTCCTTTGGAATTAAAATGATTGTATTGGGGGGGGTGTCTCCCCCTTTCTGCGGGGGGGGGGAAGGAGGAGGAGAACCACGAGAAATGCGTTACCTGTTTCGTTTCTTTTCCTCTCTCCCCCCCCCCAAATCCGGTGTCCAAAAAGCTGCGCCCGTCCCCCCGAGGAAATCCATAAAGAGGAAAAGAAAGAGCAAGGAGAGATTTACGAAAGTGGCGCGAACTGGCCGTCATGTGACCTTTTTCCAACCAACCCCCTTAAAAAAGTTTTAGAAAAGTCGGGGGGGGGGAGGCACAGAATGGGGAGGGAGGGGCACATCCGCTCCTCCACGCAATTAGCATAATTAATGGTGTCCTGCAGGAGAAGCGCAGCCTGGTTGCAAGAAGCGCAGAGTTCTATCTATCCATCTATCTTTAATATACAGTAGATGCTCTTCTTGGCTGAAGGACTTGCCTTAGGGTTCATGGCTTTTTAAAAAAAAATAAAAGAAGAGTCTCTTCTTTTGGACTACAAAGCCCAAAATCCATTAGCCATGGAAGTTTCCTCCCCCCAAAAAACATTTCTAGTTTCCAAATGGAGGTACCTGTACACAGTGTTTGGTACTGCGAAATAAGACCACCTTTCGCACCTACCTAAATTGTCTCTTGGACTACAAAGCCCAAAATCCATTAGCCATGGAAGTTTCCTCCCCCCAAAAAAACATTTCTAGTTTCGAAATGGAGGTACCTGTACAGTGTTTGGTACTGCGAAATAAGACCACCTTTCGCACCTACCTAAATTGTCTCTTGGACTACAAAGCCCAAAATCCATTAGCCATGGAAGTTTCCTCCCCCCCCAAAAAAAAAAAAACATTTCTAGTTTCGAAATGGAGGTACCTGTACAGTGTTTGGTCGTGCGAAATAAGACCACCTTTCGCACCTACCTAAATTGTCTCTTGGACTACAAAGCCCAAAATCCATTAGCCATGGAAGTTTCCTCCCCAAAAAATACATTTCTAGTTTCCAAATGGAGGTACCTGTACAGTATTTGGTACTGCGAAATAAGACCACCTTTCGCACCTACCTAAATTGTCTCTTGGACTACAAAGCCCAAAATCCATTAGCCATGGAAGTTTCCTCCCCCAAAAAAACATTTCTAGTTTCGAAATGGAGGTACCTGTACAGTATTTGGTCCTGCAAAATAAGACCACCTTTCGCACCTTTGTTTTCTTTTTAAAGCATTCTTCATCACTTTTAACTATTCTGTTACAAGTCTTCCCCCCCAAAAAAAATCATTTTTGAAGAAATAGATTGCTTTCACTCTTTTTGATTTTTTAATTGTGGTTTTCATAAGCCTAGATACTTTACTCAAGTATGCAAACTCTTTACATTTGATCCCTTGTTATTGTAAATATTTTTTTAAAAAAAATCCTTGCAAGACACCCAGAAGAGGGGAATATAGCAGATGATGGGTGGGATTTAAATGCAATAAATAAATAAAATATAAATAAAGAGTAAGCTTCGTGATAGCACTGGATTCTGATTCAGCAAGATGGATGGCTTATGATCCCACTCCTTTCTTATTTTTTTGTACCTCTGAGATAAACTTCAAAGATGCTGAGGGTTCAAACCCCATCTTTACAACAGGATGGGTGGTTCAGGTAATAGTCCTAGGTGTGTTTTTTTCCTATAAATGAGCCCCACTGCTTAGTCTGACACAAAGGCTGAAATTTTGCAACCACTTTTAAGACAGATCTTTTCTCTCCTGTCCAGAACAAACTGGGTTGCCAGAATGAAACCACTTTCTTGGCTGTCTCGTTGGCCCCAAGGAAGTCTTCATTTGCTGTGTGTTAAGGCCAATGTATGACAATTAAACAGGGAGGATTCGCTACTTATCCTACCTGGTTTCTATGTTCAAACTTTCCCCTTTTTCACCAAAAGTTCTTCAAACATTAGAAATGAGCAGAAGAGATCCCCCTTGCTGGAAACTTTATTTTTCCTTTCAAAAATTCAAAGAGTGGAGGGAGAAAAAGATAGAAATATTTAAAAATCCTTTTTTTATTTAAGTATTGTCCTTTTTTAAAAGGGTTATTTCAGGGAAGGGAGAAACCCTTCCAGAGAACAAAAGCGGATCTTCCATTCCAGTAACATGTCCAGCATCATCCAAAGGGAAACACGTGGTTCATGCTTTAAACAAGAAACCCCTTGTGGTCACATCGGGGGGCTAAAAGCTAAGGTTTGTGACCCCCTCGACCTCTCCTCTCCCTTGGCATCCCCTCTTCTTCCCCCACCCCCAAGGGCTATCATCCTAAAAGCCCCAAACCAGAGGGGGGGGGGAAACAACCCAGTTTTGGATTTGTTGGATGACTAATGCATCCTTTTCAGAGGCTTGTCCATTTGCAAGAAAGAAACCGAACTGCAATTTTGCAGACCGATTGCGTGAATTCCACCTGAGAAACATATTTTTTTTCTCCCTTTCAGATTTGGAAACCCTGCCTTCTATAAGACTTATAAGACTCCTTGTCTTACCTAACCTGCAATGCAAGCCTTCAAAAGGTTTGGCTAGCAGGATAACCTGGAGGAAATACGGTAGCAACTTCACAAGGTCACCAAATACACCTCTTTAATCATTTTGTTTTGTTTTTGCTATTTGTAATGTACCGTATATACTCAACTATAAGCCTCGTTTATTAGGTCCAAAAATGGGACTTGACTTATACTCCGGTCAGTGTAAACACTCAAAAATATACCTGCACAAATGTCTAAATTAATTAATTTTACCATATTTCATTTATTTATTTATTTATTTATTTAGATTTATTATCCCGCCCCAATCAGGCGAACCCGACTCTAGGTGGGTATTTCATGTATTTTAATTATTGAAACTCATTAGCAGCAGCTGCATTTTCCACCCCCCGGCTTATACTCGAGTCAATCTATTTTCCTAGAGGTCCAAATTAAGTACCTCGACTTATATTGGGGACAATTTATAGTCGAGTATATGCAGTATTTGGTTTGTTTATTATGTATGCCTAATTTTCTATTATAATAACAATTTCGTGTCAGAAATTATTCTGGGTTGAAAGGATTTTTGCTGGAGGAACTCTGCTCAGGGGACACCCGAATGAGGCTCCTTTCATGTCCCCAAGATCTTCTTCCCACCGAAGCAGTCCCTATTTATCTACATGCAATTTCTTGCTTTCAAACTGCTAGGTTGGAAGGAGCTGGGACAGAGACGGACCCTCAATCCATCACGCAGTACCCGGGTCTCGAACTGCTGACTTGCACTGCCTTCCAGCTAACAAGCTGAGCTTCTTTACCACGGAGCCCCTTAATTTTCTATTGTAAATATTTTTTTTCAGTATCTTGTAAACTGCCCAGATTGAGAAAATATCCCAGATAAATAAATTAATATAAAATATCTTGGGTTGGTAGAAGGGTGAATAGCAATAACTTGAGAGTATTTGACCCTACAATTTTCCCAATCATTGCTTGGGCAATTACAGATATTAATGTTGGGGTGGGGAGGCAAAAAAGTAACTTTTCAAGGCTCTTGATCCCTTGTTCTTCTAATTGTTATTTGAAACACCTGACTCGGCACATAGGAAAGGCATATTTCTACAGCATCTTGACACATCCCTTTCCAAGCTGATCTTTAATGTGAGTTGAACTATAACTTTGGAGGGACCCCTGTAGCTCTCAAAACATCGAAGCCTTCAAAAGTTACTTTTTCCCAAGCTCTTTGCAAGCTACGAGGCACCATTCGATGCAGCCGCCTTGAAAGAAACCAAGTCAATAATTAACCGCCGCCTCCAATGTGGAAACAGCTTCTGTTTGATCCTGAAATAAAATTAGGTGCCTCATTTAACTTTAAGGATGGGTAACTTTTGGATGTGGGGAGGGGTGGGTTGGTGGGGAAGGAGGCAGCACCATAGAAACCAGCAAGCATGGTCACCATTGCATGCACAAAACAAAATCAGCTTTTGTTCTGCTGTTATTTACTACGGTTTAATTTCTCTTTTAACATTCTGGGGCCAAAGTTATTTTACATTTTCACAACGAGGGAGTGGTGGTTGTGTTTCCATGTGTGTCGATTTGACCGGGAACGAGGCCTCCCTGCACCAAAATTCAGGTTATTCCCTTGAACATGGTGGAAGGGCTTTAAGAAGAGAGAAAGAGTGGGGAAAAGTTTTTTTTCTTCCCCTGCATGCGTTTGCATTTTTCATTCCTTCACAGCCAGCAGAAACCTGTTTTGTGCTTCTCAAGGTCCTCTCCGCCAACGAATTAGATCTGACTATGTATTCAAGGTGAAGCATCTCTCCGTTCCTACCAGCCAAGAAGCAAATCAGAAAGAAGACGAAAATATTTTGTCTTTCTCTTTGTGTGTACAGACACAACTTCACCCTACCATTCACACTGATATTTGCTCAGCAATAAATTTTAAAAAAAAAACCCATTAGGAATAGTAAGTGTTTAGGGTAGGGAAAATACCCAAATGTTGAAGAATTCAAATTAAAGCTAACCAAATTGAAAGCTACTTAAATTCATGCATGTGGTGCCTGCATGAGAAAAATCAGCATTTGTATTGAGAAAATAGACAGTCAATAATACATGTGGCTATGGTAAGATATTTAAATAATATCCCAATCCGTTGTAAACTTAATTGTTGAACAAAAAACACCAACCCACCCCTCCCCATCCAAAAGTTACCCATCCTTAAAGTTAAATGAGGCACCTAATTTTATTTCAGGATCAAACAGAAGTTGTGGAGTTTGTCAAATTCTGCAACAATTGTGTGTGTTTTTTCTGAACAACAGACAAAACTCCGATGGACTAGCACCCAGAAAATTATACATTTAAGAACCAGTTTACGTTTTGCACGGTTTGGGGAGGAGCAATCCCTACAGTTTATTGATGTTAATTTAACAAAGGCAACATGCTTTGAAGAAATAAGAAACTAACTTTCCCCCCCAACTTTACTAGCTTCCTATTTTCCCCTTGATATGTGATCTTATGGCCAGATTGAAAATTTGCAAACTATTTTTTTTTAAATGTTATATGCACAGAGCACCAGTTGGTAAATGTATTAAAATAGGTTGTAAATATATAAGGCAACCGTTTCTGTAAATTTAATCCCATCACGAGTCAGCTGGGGAAAGACTGAAGATTTTTTTAAATGATTCATTTTTCTCAAGACCAGCTTTTTAAACAAAGTTGTCCTAGCCTGTTATTAATATATTACTTTAAAACCTGTGTTGTTTTCTTTGAAAATCTGCAGCAGAAAACCTCAATGGTTATGTAGATGGTTCTTGTAAAAGCTTTTGACATATCATTCCCATTTTTTCCCTCCTCCCTCTAAAGATCCCTTTGGTTCATACTTTCTAAATTGATGTTTTAACATTTCTTGTCCACCTTCCAGGATGAGAAGAGGAGCTCAGAAGTAGCTGAAATGAAATGTGGGGCAGATTTTCACATTCAGAAGGAGGGACTCGAAATCCCCAATGAAAATTAGAAGAAAAGTGAAGCCCACCCCTCCCGCCATTGAGAAGAGGGGAGGGGGTGGGAATCTCAAAGCAAACTCTGGAAGGATTTCCTCCATGTCAAGGAAGGCAACAACCAAGAACTTAAAACTCTAAAATTTCATTAACTTTATTTTAAAACAGGATAAATCGAATCTGCAGGTATTTTTATTATTATTATTATTATTATTTATTACATTTCTTACCCCGCCCCAATCGGGAGAACCCGACTCTGAGCGGCTTACATCAAAACAGGAAAATAAAACATAGAACAATCCATCTCAAAATAAAATCCACAATAAGTTAAAAGTCATCAAAAGTTAAAAGCAATACAAAATCAACACACTTGGATCTAAGAGTATTTGATCTGCCCATGTAATGAGGGGAAATTGTATGTACTGTATTCATCATATTTTGAAGCCTTCTAAAGCAGCTTGGAGGGGGCAAAATAAAAATCTACCCAAACAGAAATCCTGGGAATCCAAAGTCACCAACATTTATTGGAAGAAAAAGTTTCGGAGAATTCAGCTGAAATCTGGTGAAATGCAATGTTGAAGTCAATTTCTTCCTTTCAAAAGGCAGAAAATTGATCTTTATAACTGATGGTCATATTATGTGACTGGTTCTTAGACATCAACATGTTAGCTTAAATTTATATACAGTAAAACCTCAGATAACACTAAAACCTGGTTCCACAAGTCTTGGTGTTATACAATTTTTAGTGTTATCCGATGCATGTTAAAATCCTATGGGATCCATAGAGATACATTGTAACCACACAGGCTTTAGCGGTTGTTATCTGAAGCATCCCATAGGATCTTAATGTTATCCGATGCAATTCTTCCCCCCAGATTGCTTAATGTTATGCGATTTTAGTGTTATTCGATACTAATGTTATATGAGGTATTACTTGTATATATAATGAGTAGCTTTGTTGAAGTCTTTGCGCAACATTTAAAAGTTCATACTCTTTGTATCTCTAATCCAACGTATTGTTTTAATTGTTCATTGTTTCTTCCTTTTACTTATGCATTTCCTTAGTCATTTCCCCCCACTCAAATTCATTCTCAGCCCAGACTTCAAACAGCGACTAAGCAACAGATTTAGAAATTTCTTCCAAAAGGTCTTGCACAAAATCTTCATTTCTTTATTCGCAAGAAAGAATGAAGCAATGTATCTCAACAATCCCAAAATAACTTTTTCATTTAACATAAAGCAAAAGGCAAAGC
The DNA here is from genome assembly GCA_030440675.1 of Furcifer pardalis. Lineage (NCBI taxonomy): Eukaryota > Metazoa > Chordata > Lepidosauria > Squamata > Chamaeleonidae > Furcifer > Furcifer pardalis. The sequence continues at coordinate 33,371,888 of CP126899.1, read as the reverse complement.
AATCGCACTTATGCTGCCCCGTAGCGCTTATTGGGCTCTCTGGGTGGTTCAGGATTAGCATTTTGCCCCCAATATGCTGGGTCCTCATTTTACTGACCTTGGAAGGTGGAAGACTGAGTCAACCTTGAATCCCTGGCCAGGATCGAACTCGGAAGCCACACACAAATCAAAATTTAAACCAACGCAATCTTAAAGAGATACTGATGTGTGTGAATAAATATTTCTAAATGTGTGAAATCTGTCAGATTTGTAACAAGTCTTTTCATTACATGTGCACAACTTCACAAATAAATTGTCTCTTCCTTCATGGACAATCAATATCCTATTCTTTCATGCCCAGATCAAACTTTGAACTGCCCAAATGAAGCCACTTTCTTGGCTTTGTCATTGGCCAAAATTAAGTCCTCAAAGATCCTATGAGTTTCCCTTGGTAAGGGACAGACCTTTTTTCTGTACCTATTCCCTGGACAGTCTGTCCAGGTCATCCTGCTCTGGTAATAGAGTAGACCCTACTGCAAGTGACTCAACACAGCCTTTAACTAACCTGACAACTCTGAAGACTAATGGCCTTGGGTGAGGAAGTCCACATGGAAGGGTGATGGTCCCCAAGTGGATTAAAAGGTCCCACTTGAATCCATCTTGATGGAGGGCAGCAGCTTCATCCATCCTGGCCTGGGGATGATGATGAGGACTTTGGGTTCCAAAAGGTCTCGGGACCAGAAAGTGACTCGCAGAACTGGATCAGTGCTATGAGGGTCAACACTGCGATATGGAAGGCCACTGAATTATATTCTCAGGACAGTCTTCGTGGCTGGTTGGCATGATGATCACCAAGAATTGGATACGGCAGAAGAAGATTCCCTGGACACGATCCCCCCCCAAAAAACGTATCTCTGTTTTCCCTTTCCCAGTGAGGGGAACACCTTCCTAAAATTTTGTTAATGTAGGTTCCCCGATTTGCCTATCTTTCAGGTTTAAACCAGCTTGTTTAGAGCACTCTAGAAATCAACAGTGCAATTCTATCTACATTTCATACCGGGAAATAATCTTCACCAAATTCAGCAAATTTTCCTTCTAGACGCACATTGTATGTGTGTGGGAATTGAAGTCCAATTCCTTGAGTGAAATGGTGGTGCATTTGGGTGTCTGTGGGGTTAGACTGAGATCTAGAAACTGAGCTATGGTAGATGGACATAGCTGTCTGTCTACCGATTGTCTAGCAATGGTGTGGACAAAACAACATCGCTCCATTATGTCAATGAAAATGAACGCAAAGGAGAGGACCAGGAGTTAATTCTTGCTTGAAAGGCCAGGCAAACAGAACTGGAGAAAGGTTGGGTTGATCTGGCCCTGGGGTTATGGGTTTTTTGGGGTTTTTTTTAGTGAAAAACAGTCAAGGTTCCCAGGTCTGCTTGTTCCTTAAGTTGGCCACGAGTCATTGGACACGGTATAGAGCAGCGATGGCCGACCTTGGCACTCTAGATGTTCTTGAACTCCAATTCCTAGAATCCCTGATCAGCAGGGATGCTGGCTTGGACTTCTGGGAATTGAAGTCCAAGAACAGCTGGAGTGCCAAGGTTCGCCATCACTGGTATATAGCAATAGCACTTATATACTGCCCTATAGCACTTAGATATAGGGGCCACGGCAAGTCATCAGTTCGAGACCCGAGTGCTATGTGATGGAGGAAGCTCCTCCTTCTGTCCCAGCTCCTGACAACCTAGCAGGTTGAAAGCAAGAAATTGAAAGTAGATTGTTGTTGTTAATTATTATTATTATTAGGGCTTGTATGCCGCCCACTCGCAGCTGCGACTCAGGGCAGCTAACAACAATATCACATCCAATACAATATAAAACAAGATACAATTAGCATACACTAGAGAACAAGAGACAATCACCAGAATTTATTTATTTATTTATTATTAGTTCAAATTTATATTGCCGCCCACTCGCCGTGGCGACTCAGGGGGGCTTACAAACAATACATTACATTACAATACAATATGTTGGGGTGGGCACATGGGGAGGGAGGGCAAGGTCCTCATCCTGCCCTGGCTTCTTCCTCCCCTAGCAGTTGGTATAGGGACAGGGGGAAGGGCGGCAAGGTTCATCCTTGTACAATTTTTCATGCTGTACAATTAGCATACAATAATAAAAGTCACATAAGAAGTCAAAACATCCCAAAACAAGAATTCGACCGCAAGTTTCCAGGCCTCAGAGTCCAAAGTCTAGGCAGGGGTGGGGTGGAGAGATGTCTGGCCCAAGGGAGACCTTCACCTTTAAAGCACTTAGAACCACTGTCTGGAAGACTCATAAGGTTATCAGCGTTTGCCGCCATCAAACTGATGAAAAGTTTCTGCCTGCTCAGTTTTTAGTGCCCATATGAAACTCTCCATCCCACCCTAGCTCTAGTTAATAAGCAGGTAAGAGGTAATACAACCTGTTTCTTTAGGGTCTCCTTTTCATTTTGTGACACATACAGTACCGGTTCTACCCATGGGCAGAGTGTGGCAGCTACCTTGGACAGCAGCTACTGCAGCGTACAAAGCAGGAGGGAAGTCTAAAACAGTGGGGCCCAATGTGGGCCCCTGGGCCCCACAGGGGGGCTTCAGTTCCCACAAACCTAAGTCAATACAATTGGCTGATCAGTGCTTTGAGAAATCGACTTAAATGTGGGAATTAGCTCTCAACGATAAGCTTACATGCAGTGGTGGGATGTCAAACATTTTACTACCCCACCATGATGTCATCACAGTGTGGGCGGAGCTAACATCATGACATGACATCATGGGCGGGGCCAAAGAAAAAAATTTAAAAAAATAATACAATAAAATAAAAATAAGCATACACACACACCTCAACCCACCCACCCACAACACAAACCTGTAAATAAATAAAATAAATAGAATAAAAATTACATTAAAATACACACAGACACACCACATGCAAAGGTAAGTCACTTACCCTGGGGAGCAGGATATAGGGAGCTTCAGGCTAGCAGCTTCTCTTCCTCCTCCCTGCTTGGGAGGACAGCAAGGAGGCCGTGCATATGCTCCAAGCACTATAGGCGTGCATGCACACCAAGTGCTTGGCTCACATGCGCAGTGGAGGAACCATTTAAAAGGTAAGCCCTGAAGGTGGTTCCCCCCAAACGCTGCTATCGGTTCTCCGGGGCACTGGGAAAAGTTACTACCGGTTCTGGAGAACTGGTGAGAACCTGTTACATCCCATCACTGCTTACATGGGAAATAAACGTCAGGAAAGGCATAGTTCAAGTAAATAGATTCTGGGGAATCTGGAGGAAATTTGTGGAATATGTGATTGTTAAAAAGGAAGGTATTAATCCTGTCCCGGAACAAATTAATTTCTGGAAAGTATAAATTGATAAAACCTCCTGGACATTGTACATAGCACAGAGGTGAATAAAGCGATATATGTAGAAGAGATAACAGTTGTGGTGGAAGTATATTGTAAAGAGCTTTAATATCAAAGATGTATATTGTATTACTTTTTTTTTATACATTAAGTGTATTCTCATGTGGAATTTTTGTATTGTATGTTTCCTGTTTTCTTTTTTTGAAAATTTATAAATAAAATATTAAAAAAAAAAAGAAATTGACTTAGGCTTCTGGGAATTGATGTCTATAACCAAAGGGTGGGAAACACTGGTCTAAAAGGAACGTTTACCAGCCAGGCCTAGACAAAAGTCTTTTTTTATTATTCTTTTTCTACTGAACAGAAGAAAAGAAAGAAGATGAAGAATAAATCCAAAAGGATTCAAGTAGGATTTAAGCCACTTGGGGACCATCATCCTTCCCTGTGGACTTCGGCACCCAAAGCCGTTAGTCCCCAGGGTGGTCAGGTTAATTAACCACCACCTGACGATCAAGGAATCTACATACTGTACTGTATTCTCTATCTAGAAAACTCTGGAAAGGGTCGCAGTTATTCAGAACTGACCTGATGGCACACAATTAAAAATAATATATTTGGAGCAGCCGTAACATCTCAAAGCAAAGCTAGTCATCTCCCGCAGCTCCTGCTAACCTAGCAGTTCGAAAGCAAGAAATTGCAAGTAGATCATTAGGTACTCCTTTAGCAGGAAAGACAACAGCGTCCCATAAGCTTCAGTGTCTAATCAAGCCTGCCACATGACCACCGAAAGCTCTGCAGACACAGACAGTGCTGGCTCTCTGGCTATAAATGGAGATGAGCACCGAACCCTAGAGTCAGACACGACTGCCTTTCGAACAAGGGAGACCTTGACCTTTATTAGTGGTGTAGACAGAGTGGAAATAGATGCAAAAAAAGAGAAAAAGACAATTGCACTATAAACACTAATAATCATTTCTCAATGTGTTTACTTAAATGTCCTGAGAATGGGAAGCATAATTAGCTAATGTAAAACCGCTGTAGGCTAATCCACGATATTGAGGCTTTGGTCAAGGCAAAGGAACCAAGTATATTAAGCACTAATCCTGCTTACTCCAGGCTGCAATGGGGCTTAATAATCACAGAGACCTTCCCATGTCAATGAAGTTAAAATGCAAAAGACTATTCCCCGCTGTCAGAATGGTGCTCCATCAGATTTTACAGCAGGTGTGCCCGAACATTTTGGGCCGTGGGCCAGTCACGTGGTTCCTCCCGCCGGAAGCGGAAGCAAAATGTGCCTTGGCAATCTGTTTTGCAACAGAATGAGATAGATTTTTAGGCTGCCATTTTCTCTGCTTAAACCAGGGATGCCCAAACTACGGCCTGCGGGCCGGATCTGGGCCCCAGGCTGTAGTTTGAGCATCCCTGGTTTACATCCTAGGTTAGCATTACTTCATTCTGCGTCTGGCTCTGTTCAACAAGATATAGGTGTTTGTTTTATGGGAAACAGATTGCACTATAAAATTATCTTATTGGAACCCTCCCTTGGCTTTGTCATTTAAAGCAGGCTAGTGTCCATTGGTTCTTTGAACTTTAATCCAAAGTAGACACGATTGGAAACCGAGGGTGTTTCTAGACGAGAGTTTACTGTACAGTTGCCCTCATCATTGCCAGAAGTGAATGATGTCCTACAGGTAATTATCCATTTGCAACCCTCATATAATTGCTTTCTAACCAGTTGACTCCGCTTCCACTTCTGGCTTTTATCTCGTTCCATGGAGCTTGGAACCCTACGGGTCACATTATCACTGTCTTTGCTTTACTTCAGGCTGCAGACAGGAGCTGCTGACTTCCCCATGAGCCAAATTGACTTGATAGCAGGCAATTATCATATACCTAATGGCAAACAATTTGAGATACAAAGATGATACTACCCTAATGGCAGAAAGTGAAGAAGACCTAAAGAAGCTGCTGCTAAGGTTGAAAGAAGAGAAGTGCAAAAACTGGCTTGAGACTCAACATCAAGAAAACCAAGATCATGGCAACAGGCCCCATCAGTCCCTGGAAAATAGATGGGGAAGAAGTAGAAGCAGTGGCAGATTTCACTTTCTTAGGATCAAAGCTCACTGCAGATGGTGATTGCAGCCATGAAATAAAAAGGCGACTAATTCTTGGGAGGCAAGCGATGAGAAACCTGGGGAACATAGCGAAAAGTAGAGACATCACATTGCAAACAAAAGTCCGCATAGTCAAAGCAATGGTTTTTCTGGTAGTGATGTATGGATGAGAGAGCTGGACCATAAGGAAAGCTGAGCACAAAAGAATAGACGCCTTTGAGATGAGGTGCTGGAGGAGAGTCCCCTGGACAGCGAGGAGAACAAATAAGTTGATTTTAGAAGAAATCAACCCTGACTGCTCCTTAGAAGGTCAAATAGTAAAGATGAAGCAAAAGTACTTTGGACATCAAATGAGAAGAGAGGATTCACTTGAGAAAGCCTTGATGCTGGGAAAGGTTGAGGGCAAAAGAGGTGACCCGCCCTGGGTCACCTCGGTGAGGAGGGCGGTTGATAAGTATGACTAATAACAATAATAAAAGAAGAAGGCGGCAGCCAAAAATGAGATGGCTAGATGGTATTGTAGATGCAATGGGCACAGAATTGGGTGGGTTGAGGAGGAGGGTGGAGGATAGGGGTGCCTGGCATACGGTGGTTCATGGGGTCGCAAAGTGTCATAATCGACTGTGCAACTGAACAACAACAAAACGGCAAAGAGAGAGGAGACTGAGGTGGCTTAGTGGTAAAGACAATGAGCTGGATGACTGGAAAATCGGCAGATCAGCAGTTTGAGTACTGCACGACCGAGTAAACCCCCGTCTCTGTCCCAGCTCCAGCCAACCTAGCAGTTCGAAAGCAAGAAATTGCAAGTAGATGAATAGGTACCACTTTGGTGGGAAGGTAACAGCATTCTTTGGGCTCCGGGGTCTAGTCATGCTTGCCGCATGTCCATGGAAATATGTGCAGATGCAAACAGCTGTCACGGAACCAGCCGGCCCCCTCTGTTCTGGCCCCCAAAGGGCGAGCCGGCCAGCAATGCAAGTAAACAGCCCTTAGCTGCTTCTCTTCCACAAGGAGGTTTAAACAGGTAGCACATTCAGGGGCTTGTGTGTGAATGCATTGCATCTCTTACCCTTTAGTTCAATGAAGAGACGTCGTTGAAGCAAACGTAGGTTTATTGATCAGGTTCATAAACAAAGGTCTAGAAGCATAAGACAGTCCAGCAAACAAAGTATAGTCCTAAGTAATCATTTTAAAAGAGTAAAAGAGCAGAAGTCCCAGGGGAATATATTAACCCATAAACATCCAAAAACGAACTCCTCCTGTTCTCTCCAAAATGGAGACTCTTGAATCAGGTGGACCAAAATGGAGATTCTTGAATCAGGCCAGTCAGAGACAGCTCCTATAGAAGGAGAGATTTTCCCATAACACGGAAAGTGTTTTACATATATGTAGTCACAACAACAGAGAACTCAGCTAGCTACAGATAAGAAATAGGAACACTGAACTGAAAACAAGCTGTCTCGTGTCACACAGTCTTGTAGGACAAAGACGAGAGTGAAACTAGGCCCCCTCCATGCTTTGGGAACGTTAGAAAAGAGATGTCGTCCCATGACAACAGTGTTGGCTCTTTGGCTGTACACAGAGATGAGCACTGAACCCTACGACTGACTATCAAGCAAGGGTGACCTTCACTTAAAGAGAAACCACCCGTGCATGTATTTTGTGGTCTTGACAACCTGGCTTTCTTCTCTGACTCCATGGTCAACTGAAGGTTCCCAGGGACCTCATCCAACTGCATTGAGCCAAAAGGGGTTGTTATATGGTCAATGCCACTGAAGCGAGGACAAAACTTGACCATTGTAGCCAGCAAGTCAAATAATGTTTTATATAAAGTTTTGTACAGTACATCCATTTTTATTTTCCTAGGGATTTTGGTATTTCTGAGATGCCATTTCAGGCACTACCATACAAACGTAAACTTCCTTAAAAACATCTGACTGGTCATATTTCATCCGTTTCTCTTTTTTATAACTACCATTCTTAGAACCACCCCGTCCCCTTCAGTTGGGGATTTTGGGAACTGGAGTCCAAAAAAGGAACGTGCCCATGCTCTGACTAACAGGATTTGTGAATAGGTTGTTGAATAGGTGAACCGGGATGCCGACAGCATCCTGCCCAGTAAAACAGGCCGTTTTACATCTGCTTCCAGGAGCAACGAGGAAGGTAGGCCAGATGAATTGGCATTGGCGGCCAGATCCAGCCCACGGGCCATAGTTTGAGTACCCCTGGTTTAAGCAGAGAAAATGGCAGCCTAAAATCTTTCTCATCCTGTTGAAATACAGATTGCAAGGCACATTTCATTTTAATTCTGCTTCCAGTGGGAGGAACCACGTGACCAGCCCGCTGAACCACGTGACTGGCCCGCGGCCCCAAAAGTTTGGGCACCCCTGACCTACAGCGTAGGAGGAATTGGAAGGGCAAGGCTGGACTACAAAACCCATCCAGAGATGAAAGTTTTAACCTGGACATTTTAAAAAAGACTCTCCCTTCAAGAATCCTGGATGAAATTTTTCTGAGTGGTCTTGGCAGGTGGCATGAGAAGAAGAGTGGGGGGCGGCCGGGTGGGGGTCCCAACTCCACCCCTGAGAAGACCAGCGTGGTCAACATCCCCTTCCTTTGGTTCTTTGTTTACCCTGGACTTAGACATTTTGCACCCTTCAGAATTCCAGCCTGGTTATGGGGACTGTCTATTGATCTGAGCTGTTCCTTTTTCATGGAAATGCCTGCGCTTTTCTCTTGCAACAGGGATTTTATTGTGGAATTCGGGTGCCCCTTGGAGAAACTCATTTGTCTGGACAATGGGTCCCCTCCCCCCCCCTTTTGATTTCCCAGTGGTCTAAGGCTCTAAAGGTCACTTAAAGTGCATCCTTTTGTTGTAAGGAACCAAGAATGCTATAGGGTGGAGTGGGGGAAGAGAGTTGGGGAAGGGATGCAAGAGGACCAAACAAAATAGGAATTCAATGCTTTTGGTTGTAAGCGGAAACTATCCTTCTTCTTCTGCCTATTTCGCCATAGCCGAATCTGAATATAGGTCAGTGAAGGCGAACCTTTTTAGAGACCGAGTGCCCAAACTGCAACCTCAAATCCACTTATTTGTCGCAAAGTGCCAACGCAGCAACAGGGGAGGAAGGAAATGCTCCCATTGGGCTGCTGGGCTAGGGTGACTGCACAGGTGCCCACAGAAATGGCTCTGAGAGTGCCACTTCTGGCCCGCGTACTACAGGTTCACCACCACTGATATAGGCAATCATCATGGCAATCAGCCAGGAAGACTGTCCTGGGAATATAATGCAGTGGCCTTTCAGTTGCCTTCCACATCCCAGCGTGACACTCATAGGACCACTGATCCAGTTCCATACGAGTCACTTTCTGGTCCTGAGCCCTTTCGGCACACAAAGTCCTCCTCAGCCCCAGGCCAGGATGGATGAAGTTTCTGCCCTCCATCAAGACTATTTTATTTATTTATTCCAACTTGTATCTCTGCCCAACTCCAAAGACTCTGGGTGGCTCACAGAAAAGACCAGTCACAATTAAAAACAATAAAAACCCATTAAAAGCATTAACAAAAACAAAGAAGTTTAGAGGGTTAAAAGCGGTGGTGGGATGTCAAAATTTTTACTACCCCACCGTGATGTCATCACAGTGTGGGCGGAGCGAATGTCATGATGTCATGACATTGTGGGGGGAGCTAACGTCATGACGTCATGACGTTGTGGGTGGGGCAAGGGAAAAATTAATAATTATTATAAAAAAATAAGCGCGTGCACACGCACACACACACGACACACCCTCAACCCACCCACCCAGAACACAAACCCATAAATAAATAAAATAAAATAAAAATACATTAAAACACACCCACCCACCCACCCCAAACACAAATCAACCAGAGCTTTTAAACCAGAGCTTAAAGCTTATTCTGGCTAATCTTTCTCACACTAGGTCAGATGGAAGGAACTACAAAATGAACTCACCACAAGATGACTTCATTTTGGCACTTTTCAACTTTTCAACAGTTAAAGAAGTTAGGTACTAAGTCTTTGCCTAACCAGTTCTCTAGGATAATATGCCTTAATGTAAATGTCAAACAGCTGTACCTCCTTAAGGGTTCTCCAATTGGAACAGCAATTGGAACAGCACAGGCGTAGCTTATTGATGAGGTAACTCCAAGACTTTGCTTAAAAAACCCCAAGCCAGGCTTGCTGGCCACCAGCCCTTTTTAGGAACTGTGGTAATACATCAATATAGGTAATGGTATTAAATACACATTAAAATACACACAGACACACCACATCCAAAGGTGAGTTACTTACCCTGGGGAGCTTCAGGCTAGCAGCTTCTCTTCCTCCTCCCCGCTTGGGAGGGCAGCAAGGAGGCCGTGCATACACGCCAAGCACTGTAGGCATGCATGCACACCAAGTGCTTGGTGCGCTTGTGCAGTAGGGGAACCAGTGAAAAAGTAAGCCCCGAAAGTGTTTCCCCAAAAAAACTGCTACCGGTTCTCCGGGACACTGGGAAAAGTTACTACTGGTTCTGGTGAACTGGTGCAAACCTGTTGCATCCCATCACTGGTTAAAAGATGGATTCAAGTGGGATTTAATTCACTTGGGGACCATCACCCTTCCCTGTGGACTTCGCCACCCAAGGCCATTAGTCCTCAGGGTTGTCAGGTTAGTGAACTACAGCCTGACACTCGGCATGGAGTCGCTCATAGTAGGGTCTACTCTATTACCATAGCTGAGTAAGCTGGCCAGACTGGTAAACTATCCTTAACCTATACAAATTCTGTGGTCACTCTGCCTGGTTGTCTCCGACTTCTTCTTTCATGTCCCAATCAAAACCCCGGACTGCCAAAACAAAGCCACTTTCTTGGCTTTGTTACTGGCCAAGCCGAAGTCCTCATTGGTGCGTGTTTCTGGCAGACCAGTAAATGAGCCGTATTCTGTACCTTTCCACATTCACACAGGCAACAGCTCCCACTTGAGCCTGATGGTCTTGCATTTAGGGACTCCCACCCTCAGCCTGTTCAGGGGAGATGGGGTTCCTCAGCCATATCCTCCAAAAATGTTGATCTTGTCCCATGGGCTCCTTTATTTCACACTTTTATTTTACAGAATGAGAGGTCAGCTTCTTATGGAGAAGCAAGAACCAGGAGCACCAAGGAATGCTTATTAGGCAATGCAATCTTCTTCTCCCTTGGGTCAGAAACCGGAGTGACACCTCTTCTTCCAAGAAAATGAACAAGGCAGCATTTATTAGAGATAAGGAGGGTAAAAGGGATCCTCATTCAAGCTAACGAAGCCGAAGCTGCTGGGAGCCATGGCTGACCCCTTCCTTCCAAAGAACAAAGGGACGCGGTGACCCCTGGGGTCCCAAGAGAATGGACAGGCAGGAAATATGAGAAGGCAGGAAAGCGGCCTTTGAAGACCGCCCTGGTTCAAAATGCTCCAGCCAGGCTGATGATGGGGGCCGGTCGCAGGGGGCAGAGCAAATTCCCCTCTTGCCACAACCTTACCGCCTGTCCAAATTGGACAGTTCTTCTTCTACTACTTCTTTCGCCTCCCGATCAAACCCTGGGCTGCCGAAATGGAGCCACTTTCTTCCCTTTGTCATTGCCCAAAACCCAAGTCTTCATCGGTGCATGTCTCCAGCAGGCAATCGGCAGACCAGAAAATGAGCTGGATCCTGTGTCTCTCCACATTCACAGAGCATGTTGTTGTCAGCTGGCAGCCCCCTCATGAGCACATTGGTCTTGCATTTAGGCACTCTGACCCTCAGCCGATGAGGGTCAGAGTGCCGTAGGGGAGGTGGAGTTCATCAGCCATCTCCTCCTTTAATGTCGTTCCTTGTCCAGCAATCTCCTTCTTCCATCTTCTAATTTGGTTTTGCTCTTTTGTACTCTCAAGAATGGATCTGAGCCGGTGGATAGTTTCTGGGCCCAAATCAAAGTGTTGGTGATGACCTGTAAGCCTAGACAACCTGGGTGCAGGCTATGGAAGGACTTTTGTTGTTCAGTTGCACAGTCGATTCCGACCCTTTGCGACCCCTTGGACCACTGTCCTCCAGGCACTTCTGTCCTCCACCATCCTCCTCAACTCGCTCAGCTCTGTGCCCATTGTGTCTACAATACCATCTAGCCATCTCATTTTTGGTCGCCCCCTTCTTCTTTTGCCCTCCACCTTTCCCAGCATCATGGCTTTCTCAAGTGAATCCTCTCTTTTCATTTGATGTCCAAAGTGCTTCAGCTTTACTATTTGACCTTCTAAGGAGCAGTCAGGGTTGATTTCTTCTAAGATTGACCTATTTGTTCTCCTCGCTGTCCAGGCAGCATACGAAGGAAAATCAATCAATCTGTTGTTGTTGTTGTTGGCGGCGGCGGCGGCGGCATCATCATCATCATCATCATTGTCATGGGAGACATCTTTTCCCACGTTTCTCAAAGCTGGAGGTTGTAGTTTCACTGGGTTTCAAAAATAATTTCCTCTCTATGACACAAGACTGTCTCACAAGACAGCTTGTTTCCAGTTCAGCATAACCTTTATCTCTTAGCTTGTTCTCTCCTGTTATGACTATAGGTCTCTCCACATGTGTAAACAAGGTCCCATGTTTTGGGAACTTGCTGTTTCAATAAGAGCGTACCCTGGTTGGTTAGGAGGTACCCCCACCTGACTGAAGAATCTCCATTTTGGAGAGAACAGGGGAAGTTCGCTTTTTGGATGTTTATGGGTTAACACAGGAGTGCCCAAACTTTTTGGGCCGGGGGCCAATCATGTGGTTCAGGGAGCCAGTCACTAAGGCCCGGGGGCTGGGTGCAGCCGCCAATGCCAATTCATCCGGCCCATGAAGCCCTAGTCGCTCCCGGAAGTGGAAGTAAAATGCGCCTGTACGGGAGCATTTTACTTCCACTTCCAGAAGCGACTAGGGCTTCGTGGGCCGGATGAATTGGCGTTGGGGGCCACACCTGGCCCCCGGGCCTTAGTTTGTGCACCACTGGGTTAACATCTATCCCTGGGGGATATTTTCCCTTTTCTTTTCTGTCATGATTACATAGGCTTTTATTCTGCCTTTGGACAGCTTTGTGCTACTGAACTTTGCTTATATTGTTTTATGGACTATGAACCTGATCAATAAACCTACGTTTGCTTCAACAATGTCTCTGCAGTGTTTCCCAAATGCTCGTTTTTGGACTTCAATTCCCAGAAGCCTAAGTCATTTCCCCAAAGCACTGATCAGCCAATGTACTGACTGAGGCTTCTGGGAATTGAAGTCCACTAGTGGGCTGTGTACCCCTTGTTGGGAACCACTGGACTAAAGGGTAAGAGAAGCAATGCATTCACACACAAGCCTCTGAATACGCTACCTGATTAAACCTCCTTGCAGAAGAGAAGCAGCTAAGTTGCATTGCTGGCTAGCTTGCCCCTGGAAGTTTTGGTTAAGGATGGCCAGAGCAGAGGGGGCCGGCTGGTTCCATGACAATCATCATCATTCAAGTGCCGTATCCGGATTCCGAATATTAGTCCTCATTAGGGCTATCACAAGGGACTGCAGTGGCTCAAGTGGTTAAGACGCTGAACTCGATGCTGAAAGGTCAGAGTTCGATTCCCGAGTACTGCATGACGGAGTGAGCTCCTGTCGTCTGTCCCAGCTCCTGCCTACCTAGCAGTTCGAAAGCAAGACATTGCAAGTAGAGAAATAGGTACCACTTCGGTGGGAAGGTAAACAGCGTTCTGTGCACTGCCACAATGTCCACAGAAAAGTCTGCAGATGCAGACAGCGCTGGCTCTTTGGCTATAAACGGAGATGAGCACCTATCCTACAGTTGGATATGACTGGCTTTTGAGCAAAGGCGACCTTTCCCTTTCCCTATGGCAATCAGCAATGAAGATTGTCCTGCAACAATATAATGCAGTGGCCTTCCATTTACCTTTCGCACTGCAGTGACACCATACCACTGATCCAGCTCCATGAGTCACTTTCTGTTCCGGAGGTCTATTGGCACACAAAGTCCTCATCAGCCCCTGGCAAGTATCAATGCCCTCCATCAAAATAGAGTCAATTCACTTGGGGACCCTCACCCTTCCCTATGGGCTTCACCACCCAAGGCTGCTAGTCCTCAGGGTTGTCAGATCCATAGGGAAGGGTAAGGGTCCCCAAGTGAACTGAATCCATTTTGATGGAGGGCATCAATACCGCTGCCTGACAATCTGCACTGAGTTATGGTTGACTGTATTACCATAGCAAGATAACCTAGCCAGACCTCAATCAGTAATAATAATAATAATAATAATAATAATAATAATAATAATAATAATAATAATAATAATAATAATAATAATAATAATAATAATAATAATAATAATAATAATAATAATTTATTATTATTATTTAGTGTCAGCAATTATTCTGGGTTGAAAGGGTTTTTGCGGAAGAAACGCTGCTCAGGGAACACCCAAACGAGGCTCCTTTCATGTCCCCAAGAGCTGAGACAGAGACGGGCACTCAGTCCATCATGCAGCACCCGGGTCTCGAACCGTCAACTTTGCCAGAATTCCTAGTAACAAGGCGAGCTTCTTAACCACGGAGCCACCGCAGCCCCACTTCAATCAGTAAGAAGGAAGCGCTATCAGCCACCCTTAGAACATCAGTCTTGGCTGAAACAAGTTCAGCAGAGGCTAAAGCAGGAGTTTAAGCCTTAAAAGTGTATATACACTGCATTGTTAACCCTAGGGTTTGTGTCGTATATTTGATGTATTTTCTGCTGAGCGCACAAGCTTGGGTACGTTTGGCCATTTCTGGCGGTCTGCAAGAAAGATTGCTCACCATTATGCTTCCATGGGTGTTGCATGAGCCTCTTCTGGTAAAGCATTTTGTGCATCTACAAATTGAAAGATTAGATTTTGGATAGCTCCCCTCGCCCCTAATTGAGCACTGAATTTCTCTTAAGTCCTATTCCTGATGTTTCCAACAGGTTTAACAGATGCCCGGTTTGACCGTGTTGTTTTTGTGCACTGTATGTTTCCCGCCGTGAGCCAGAAATTGCAAGAAATGTCACGGAGGCGCTCACATCTCAAGTTCCACTGCAATCGATGGATGACCATTACACTCCCTTGTAGGTTGGTGAAAATAAGGGTTGTCTTCAAAGTCTCATTCTTTTTATCCCCTGATGATGATGATGGACATGGGGACAGCACACCACAAGCCGTGGGCACAAACAACTACACAAAGGCAGCTGGGATTTTATTGTCAGCTTCTGGTGAACCGCCTTGTATCTGGACATAGCTTTGCTCCACGTCACCTCCTCTTTGACTCCTGAATGGTCACATCGTTCTTAAGGTCAAGAAAAGTGCAAACTTTTGTTTCTACCCCCTAAAACATTCTCTGTATAAAGGCCACTTTGAAAGGGTCCGGAAGGTGAACAAGAAACAGACACAATTTTGTTTTGCGAAGATCTCTTAGGAAAACGACTTTTAAAATATGACCAGCAAGAAAACGTCCCTTCCACGTTCCCTATGCAGTGGCTCAGTGGTTAAGAAGCTCACCTTGTTAGCTGGAAGGCAGGCAAGTCGGCAAGTCGAGACCCGGGTACTGTATGACGCTTTGAACGCCCGTCTCTGTCCCAGCTCCTGCCAACCAAGCAGGTCGAAAGCAAGACATTGCAAGTAGATAAATAGGGACCGCTTCGGTGGGGAAAAGATCTTGGGGACATGAAAGGAGCATCATTTGGCATCCCATGAGCGGAGTTTCTCTACCAAAAGTCCTTTCAACCCAGAATAATTTCTGACATGAAATAATAATTAGTCCAAATTAAGGGTAGAAGACTGGATCTAGCAATGCTCCATAACTTTGGGTTAAAATTTTATCAGCAGCTTTGGCTGACTAAACCGATCAATTGAATAGAAAATGTATCTTAAGTTGCGTTTGAAATAAGTTGTTTTTAAAATTAGAATGAGAGTTGCCATTCAGGAGAAAGGGGGGGGGTGTTAATTGCCACTAAAATCACTGCAGATTGTGGTTTAGTTAGAATCCAACTGAAGACCATGAGAAAACACCTTCTAGTCCAGGGTCCTGGTTAGAGAGGAAACTAAAGTTTGTGATATTTGACAAGAAACAGAAGAAGACACAATCTCTTCCTCTAACATGGGCTAGGACTTGGGAGGCCTCTAGGCTTTATTCAGCCTTGCAAATTTTGCTCCTTCAAAAACATTCAAAATTTAAAAAATACAAATAAAGCATAACTATATGTTCAATAGTCTTCCCAGTAGTAATGTATGAGAGCTGGACCACTTGGAAAGCTGAGTGCAGAAGAATAGATGCCTTTGAGATGTGGTGCTGGAGGAGAGTTTTGAGAGTCCCCTGGACTGCGAGGAGAACAAATAGGTCAATCTTAGAAGAAATCAATTCTGACTGCTCCTTAGAAGGGCAAATAGTAAAGATGAAGCTAAAGTACTTTGGACATCAAATGAGAAGAGAGGACTCACTGGAGAAGGCCCTGATGATGGGAAAGATTGAAGGGAAAAGAACAGCGGAAGAGGATGAGATGGGTAGAAGGCATCATTGATAGACTACAGAGGATGGCAGATGACACAGGTGTCTGGCTTGCTGTGGTCCATGGGGTCATAAAAGATTGGAATTGACTGTGAGACTGAACAGCAGCAATAACAACAGCAACAAGAACAACAAGAACATTTTCAATTGAGGGCAAGCAGATTCCATGGGAATATTGAGGAAGAGTGCAGTAGAAAGGGGGCTATCTATAAAAGTTTATAATCCATTTGAGACAGATGAAGATCTCTTTTCCTTTTTTTTTTAATTTTCCACGTTATATGAAAGAAACCAACAACAACAAAAACATTAGACATTACAATACAATACAGCACCAAAAAAATAAAAATAAAAAGGACATACAGCAAATAAATATATTCACCCACACCCGACCCTCCACCTCCCATAGTCCCATAATAACATAACATAAAACCCAATCACCCACCCAGGAACCTTTCACCTTTCTATCATCTTCACACCCCTATCCTTCCATTGAAGGACCGCCTCCGAGTGTCGAAGAAGGGGAGGGAGACCGGGACTAGAGCGGGTTCATACCGATGTTTAAAAATATCAAATAAGTCCAATTGAAAGAAGATCTCTTTTCTGTAGTGAAAGAAAGCCATGTGGCCTTTACACAATACAAATGCAGGAGAGGTGATCTCTTTATTAGACCACTAAAATGCTCAAACAATCAGTGGGCTTTCATGGGTCAAAGTCCACCTCCTCAGGCCATACACTGCTATCTTGTGGATAACATAGAGGATTGCAAAAATGCAAAAGTTTCAGTAAAATTGCCCCACCCAGCTCTATGTAAAACAATAGTAGAGGCAGTTCAAGGTAAACAGAATCCCAGGACAGTCTGAGATGCTATAGAGCTTCCTGCATGCCTAAATATGGTATGAACAGGAAGTTAAGAGATTCTGGTTTACATTACATGAAACCATTTTTTATTAATTTTTTGACATAATTGCTAATGAAATAGAGTGAAAGGGTTAAGTCTACTGTGTCTTTTTGGCAGAAAGGAAAGATGCATTTTAAACCAAACTGCAGTTCCCAGCCTTTTTACTGCTGAGGCCCAGACAGAGAGGGGTGGGGGGCTTGCCCATGCCCCTTTCAAATAGCAGTTTGAAATCTTTATAATTTTATTTAAAATCACTCCTTATCTTACTTGCAAGTAAATCATGGTACAGTGTATTTTTTGTGGACCTTAAAGTGGATGGCAAATTTAAATAATGAGAGGAGTATTTTTAATAGGAATAAGAGCAGTGATGGGATGTAACAGGTTCTCACCAGTTCGCCAGAACCGGTAGTAACTTTTCCCAGTGTCCCAGAGAACCAGTAGCAGTTTTTTGGGGGAACCACCTTCGGGGCTTACCTTTTCACTGGTTCCCCCACTGCGCATGTGCACCAAGCACTTGGTGTGCATGCACGCCTGCAGTGCTTGGCGCGTATGCACGGCCTCCTTGCTGTCCTCCCAAGCGGGGAGGAGGAAGAGAAGCTGCTAGCCTGAAGCTCCCTATAGCCTGCTCCCCAGGGTAAGTGACTCACGTTTGGGTATGGTGTGTCTGTGTGTATTTTAATGTGTATTTAATACCTTTACCTATATTGACGTACTACCACAGTTCCTAAAAAGGCCTGGCGGCCTGGCTTGGGATTTTTAAGCAAAGTCTTGGAGTTACCTCATCAATAAGCTACACCTGTGCTGTTCCAATTGTTGTTCCAATTGGAGAACCCTTAAGGAGGTACAGCTGATTCACATTTACATTAAGGCATATTATCCTAGAGAACTGGTTAGGCAAAGACGTAGTACCTAACTTCTTTAACTGTTGAAAAGTTGAAAAGTGCCAAAATGAAGCCATCTTGTGGTGAGTTCATTCTATAGTTCCTTCCATCTGACCTAGTGTGAGAAAGATTAGCCAGACTAAGCTTTAAGCTCTGGTTTAAAAGCTCTGTTTGATTTGTTTTTGGGGTGGGTGTATTTTAATGTATTATTTATTTATTTAATTTATGTGTTTGTGTTGTGGGTGGGTTGAGGTGTGTGTGTGTGTGTAAGAGAGAGAGAGAGAGAGAGAGACCACTTATTTTATTTATTATTATTATTTTTATTTATTTTTTAATTTTTCTTTGGCACCGCCCATGACATCATGATGTTAGCTCCATCCACACTGTGATGACATCACGGTGGGGTAGTAAAATTGACATTCCACCACTGAATAAGAGTATATATAAATAATAATAATAATAAGGGTAATTTCAGATTTGAGGTTACATTAACAATTGTGACAGAATTTGAAGGTACCAAAGAAGAGTTAAGACTATATTTATTTATTTGTTTTCACATTTATATATCGCCCTATTTGCGAGTGACTCATTTATTTATTTATTTATTTAATTTATGGGTTTGTGTTGTGGGTGGGTTGAGGTGTGTGTGTGTGAGAGAGAGGGTGGCTATTGAGCAAGGGCAACCTTAACCCTTGCCTTTACCTAAGGAATATAAATCATCCCTGGACTGCCAAAATGAAGCCACTTTCTTGGCTTTGCCATTGGCCAAACTTAAATCCTCCTCGGTCCATGTTTCTGGCAGTCATCAACAAACCAGCAAATGAGACGGATCGTGTATCTCTCCAAATTCACACAGTATGTTGTTGTCTGCTGGCAGCCCACACTTGAGCATGTTGGTCTTGCATTGAGGGACTCCCACCCTCAGCCTATTCAGGGTCCTTCAAGTGGCAAAAAAGACACCCCAGGGTAAAGATATCCAATTGAGGCAGAGTCAAAGGCAAAGCCTAAAGAAAGAGGGTCAGATGGAATCCTTGAAATGAGGTCTGCGCAAAAAATCAGAAAGTGTCCGAAGTTTGCCAAGAAGTTTGCCAAGCGTCCGAAGTTTGCCAAGGCACAAGAAGACAACTTTGGGCTCAGATCAACTTGGGTTTAGATCTTCGCAGGAAGGACCGGCAAGAGTCGGGTCTTCCCGAGTGGGGCGGGGTATTAAATGCGAACAAATAAATAAATAAATAAAATAAAGAGGAGTTAAACAAGCTCAAAGAGCGTCAAGGTTTTGAAAATAAGTTAGTTGCGGAGAAAGGCAATCAATGGCAAAGCCCAAGTTCATGAATTGGCATGCTTTCTTTGTATGTGGTTTAGTTGGAGGAATTTAAGAATGCACTCATCTGTGATGGCAAAAGATTATCTCTTTTCTTCACAAAGTCTTGTGGGGTTTTTTTGGGTTTTATTCTGTCTTGGAGAAACCTTGTGAAGCCTCTCTGAAGCCTTAGGCCTCTTATTATTTTGTCTCTGCAATACGCAGAGTTTGTCATGAAACTCCAGTTCCTATTAAGGCAATCATGTATGGCGCACTGAATCTGAATGCAGCATTTTAAAATGCCTCACTGTGTAATTGTGTGAGCTGACAAGGACCGGCGGTAAGCTATTTCTAATGTGTTTGAATTTGCCCATAAATAAAAGTAGGAATAGCACCGCAGTCAGAAAGGGACTACAGTGGCTTAGTGGTTAAGATGCTGAACTTGATGACTGGACGGTCGGCGGGTCGGCAGTTCGAGACCTGAGTCCTGCCTGATGGAGTGAGCCCCTGCCTCTGTCCCAGCTCCTGCCAACCTAGCAGTTCAAAAGCAAGAAATTGCAAGCAGATACACAGGTACCACTTCGTTGGGAAGGTTAAACAGCGTTCTGTGCACTCCGGTATTTAGACATGCCTGCCACAGGACCACGGAAATGTCTGCAAACACAGACAGCGCCGGCTCTTTGGCTATAAACAGAGATGAGCTCTGAACCCTAGAGTCAGATATGGGTGGCTATCGAGCAAGGGCAGCCTTAACCCTTACCTTTACCTAAGGAATGTAAATCATCCTTGGAAGGTGCAGTTAAAAGAGAATGCAGTGACTGCTTTTCTTCCTCTAAGCCTGATATATATATATATTTGCAGTGTTTTCCTTGCATTTTTTAGAATTGTGCCTCCTGCCTGGATGCCTTGATTGAGTTCATGGTAAATGCAATTTTAACCTCTAACCACATGGGGGTAGTCATTGTCCATCTCTTCAAACGTTTTTGTTGTTCAGTTGCACAGTCGATTCCGACCCTTTGCAATGACCCCATGGACCACTGTCCTCCAGGCACTTCTGTCCTCCACCCTCCTCCTCAACTTGCTCAGCTCTGTGCCCATTGTGTCTACAATACCATCTAGCCATCTCATTTTGGGCCGTCCCCTTCCTCTTTTGCCCTCCACCTTTCCCAGCATCAAGGCTTTCTCAAGCGAATCCTCTCTTCTCATTTGATGTCCAAAGTACTTTAGCTTCATCTTTACTATTTGACCTTCTAAGGAGCAGTCAGGGTTGATTTCTTCTAAGATTGACCTATTTGTTCTCCTCGCTGTCCAGGGGACTCTCAAAACTTTCCTCCAACACCACATTTCAAAGGCATCTATTCTTCTGCGCTCAGCTTTCCTAATAGTCCAGCTCTCACACCCATACATTGCCACAGGGAATACCATTGCTTTGACTATACGAATCTTTGTTTGCAATGTGATGTCTCTACTTTTCACTCTGTTCCCCAGGTTTCTCATTGCTTGCCTCCCAAGAATCAGTCGCCTTTTTATTTCAAGGCTGCAATCTCCATCTGCAGTGATCTTTGATCCTAGGAAAGGAAAGTCTGTCACTGCTTCTACTTCTTCCCCATCTATTTCCCAGGGACTGAGAGGGCCTGTGGCCATGATCTTGGTTTTGTTTTCTTAATTACTGAGCATCAGTCTTAAAAGAAGACCTAAATGTGTAGACTTGGGACCTACACAGAACATCTCGGTGGCCATTGGTTGTTCATTGGTTTTGCTTTGACTCTGTATATTTGGGCATTGGTATTAAAAGGTAACAAGACAGCCTTTAAACACAAGGGTTCTTTATATTTCATTAGAATTAATTTCTTATTATTGTTCCTTTCATACCAGAGGTTGGATGTTGTCATGACCAATCAGACATTAAATGGAAGAGCTTTGAACAGTATTATGGTGCTGTATCCAAATTTCCCAGGTTCTTTATCCAAGATCATCTTCTTCCTTTACTGCTCTTATATTTTTTAGATGGAATGATCAGATGGAACAATCTGTACCATCCATTTCCCCCCTAATTATTCTGGCTTTTTACATTTTACATGCTACATGATTTCTTTGTGTTTATTCATTTCTTTGCATTTATCACCATCTTGATTTAAGACATTCCTAGCATCCTGTGATAAATCTAAGAGTAAGATGCCTCCGACGGTTTTTAAAAATACTGTCTAAAAAGTCCAAAACTCTGTGCCATGCAATAATATGGAGAATACATAACACTGTGCAACACTGGCAAAGCTAGTGTTTCTATTGCATATCACATTCTTACAGAAACTAGTAAAGGTAAAGGTTTCCCTTGCTCGAAAGCCAGTCGTATCTGACTCTAGGGGTCAGTGCTCATCTCTGTTTCTAAGCCGAAGAGCCAGCACTGTCTGCTTCTCCAGACGTTTTGATGGTCATGTGGCAGGCATGACTAGACACCGGAGCGCATGGAACGCTGTTACCTTCCCACCAAACTGGTCCCTATTCATCTACTTGCAATTTCTTGCTTTCAAACTGCTAGGCTGGCAGGAGCTGGGACAGAGACGGGAGCTCATTCCGTCCTGCAGTACTCGGGAATCGAACTGCTGACCTTCCACCTCCCAGTCAGCGTCTTAGTGACTTGAGCCACTGCAGTCCCTACAGAAACTACTGCAAGCTATTTTTGTCCTGTTCGAAAATGTTATTAAAATAGGCAAACAATCATATTGTGTACTTACATCAGCACAACTCTGCCTGTGTAGCTCTCAGCAGCAAATTGCTACATGTTAAGTAATCATTGTGGGCATCTCCTATCACGCATCAAGTTACGCAACTGGTGTGCTATAAGAAATGCATGTGCCAGTTCCTTAACTTGCTGCACTTTTATGCTGATGGAGTCACACAAGTTTAGCTAACAGGGTTCTAGCTATTGTATGTTGCTGTTATTTTGTCAAATAATATCTGGCTTCTTCTTCTTTCATGTCCTTATTAAACCTTGGACTGCGAAAATGAAGCCTCTTTCTTGGCTTTGTCATTGGTCAAACTTATCTCCTCATTGGTGCGTGTTTCTGGCAGTAATTGGCAGACTGGTAAAATGAGCTGGATTCTGTATCGCTCTACATTCACAGGGCGTGTTGTTGTTTGCAATGTGCTTGAGCACATTGCTCTTACATTTAGGCACTCCAACCTTCATCTTATTTAGGCTCCTCCAAGTGATGTAGGAAAGGTTGAGTTCCTCAACCATCTCCTCCTTCCATGTTGTTCCTTGTCCGGTGAGCTCCTTCCTCCATCTCCTAATTTGATTTTGCATTTGGTCGTCCTTGCTTCCTTCGGCTACGCCGGATTTGTTGTAAGGAGAAAGAAAGGTATGACACTCCAGCCTGAGTATCTGAGACCAGTGGTTCATAAATTCTTACACTTATCACTCTTATCAATTAAATTAAGACCCGTTTCTCCAGGAGCAGTGTGTGAGCTTGTTTATACTTTAATGCTTTGTCACAGACATAGGGTAACTGTATTTATCTTTCATGTTAAGGTGGTGAACAGACGATACAGCCTTAGGAGACACGCAGTGTGTCCTCAGTTACTCATGATGTGCCAAAAGGTCAGAGATGAATAATCTATAGCAAATGAGGCCAGTAGGAGTTGACCTTTTCGAGAAAACACAAGGATTAAAAGTGAATGAATTTCCAGGAATAGCTCTGAAAACACTATGTGCAACCTAGACCACTCGTGCGCCAGGACAGCGTTGTCTGTACTACTGATTTATTCACTCAAAAAGACTCCCAGAGCACTTTGGGGGGGGGGGGAGATGATACAGTGGGACGTTGATTTACGAACGCCTTGGCTAATGTAATTTTCGGTTTACGGATGAAAATCCATTGAAAATAACGTCTCGGTTTACAAATTTAATTGCGAAAAATTCATAAACTGAAACAAAGTTTCCCATAGGGATGCATTAAAAACCAATCAATCCCTTCCAGAGATCAGAAAAAAAAGATTTTTTCAATGCATTCCGATGGGAAACCGCATTTCGGTTTATGAATTTTTCACAATATGAAACGTTCCCGGAGACCGCATTAAATTTATAAACTGAGGTACCACTGTACACGAGGTTTACAATCTCATAAACAAGATGTTCATCAATAAGAGATGAGGTACAGTAATACTTCGGATAACGTTTACCTCGGATAACACTAAAATCGCATAACGTTAAGTAATCTGGGGAGGAGAATTGGATCGAATAACGTTAAGGTCCTATGGGATGGATCGGATAACGTTATCTGATCCATCCCATAGGATTTTAACATGGATCGGATAACACTAAAAATTGGATAACACCAAGACTTGTGGAACCAAGGCTTAGCGTTATCCGAGGTATTACTGTATACAGAAAGAGCCTCCTTAAAGATCATGGTATTTCTGAACCACAATGGGGTATACCCTAGTAATGGCAGAACCTTGGGTTGCCAGCTAATCTTTCTCACACTGAGTCAGGCGAAAGGAACTGCAGGATGAATTCACCAAAGAAGTGCCTTCATTTTGGCAGGTTCACGTCTGGGTTAGACATGAAAGAAGATCAATAAGAGATGTTTTTGTGTGGTATGACTTGATTTTTAGATGGTAAATCTTGAGGCATCATCTGAAGAAAGGAAGACAAAAATTGTTGGTAACAGATTATACAAAACCAGTAGGTGCTGTTGCCTTACTTTTTCTGCACAGCGGTAGAGCTGCACCGGTGGAACTTCCACTGTGTTAACTGTGCTGGATTTGCAAATGAAAAACAAGCTAATTTGAGGCCATTTTTTTCCCCTGCTTAGGCATCCTCTGCAGAAATCTTTCTCCGCTGGCAAGGGTATCTTCTTGCTAAATTTACAATATGCTATAATAATTATTTATTAATTAGTTCAAATTCATATTGCCACCCACTTGCCATGGCGATTCAGGGCGGTTTACAGGCAATACATTACATTACAATACAATAATAATTCTGTGTCAGAAATTATTCTTGGTTGAAAGGATTTTTGCTGGAGGAACTCAGCTCAGGGGACGCCCGAATGAGGCTCCTTTCATATCCCAGAGATCTTCTTCCCACTGAAGTGGTCCCTATTTATTTACTTACAATTTCTTGCTTGTAAACTGCAGGAGCTGGGACAGAGACGGGTGCTCAATCCATCATGCAGTACTCAGGTCTCAAACTGCTGACTTGCCAGCTTTCCAGCTAACAAGGCAGGCTTTTTAACCACTCAGGCACCACATTCCCTTACAATATGCTAAACTTGCACTATATATATTACAAAGCTTTGTTTAATTTTGTTTCTTTGTGTAAATTTGAGTGAGATATGGAAATTTTTAACTACTACTTGATATTGATGTTTATTGAATTTTTTTGTTACTGTAATGGTATCTATGCTTTGGTATTCTGTAATGTTGATATCGACTATTATGATTTATTGATATGTTGTGTCTAGGAACTTGTAACTGTAATTTTATATGTGTTGTAAACCGCCCTGAGTTGGCTCTGCCAAGTAGGGCGGTATAGTAAAAGGTAAAGGTTTCCCTTGCTCGAAAGCCAGTCGTATCTGACTCTAGGGGTCAGTGCTCATCTCTGTTTCTAAGCCGAAGAGCCAGCGCTGTCTGCTTCTGCAAACATTTCCATGGTCATGTGGCAGGCATGACTAGACACCGGGGCGCACAGAATGCTGTTTACCTTCCCACCAAAGTGGTCCCTATTTATCTACTTGCAATTTCTTGCTTTCGAACTGCTAGGTTGGCAGGAGAGGGCGGTATAGAAATTGAAATAGAAATTGAAATATAATAATAATAATAAAAAAGCTGCTTAGGAAATGGACTTGTAAAGGTCAAGGATGTTCAAAAGCCAGCTGTATCTGACTGTAGGCTTCATTGCTCATCTGTTTCAAAGCCGAAGAGCCAGCGAAACTAGTGAAGGTAAAGGTTTCCCTTGCTCGAAAGCCAGTCGTATCCGACTCTAGGGTTCAGTGCTCATCTCTGTTTCTAAGCCGAAGAGCCAGCGCTGTCTGCTTCTGCAGACGTTTCCATGGTCATGTGGCAGGCACGGAACGCTGTTCACTTTCCCGCCGAAGTGGTCCCTATTTATCTACTTATTAACTTGGGCTATGCAAAAAAAATAATAATATATATTTTGGTTTTTAAGACCAGAAAAAAACTGCAGCTTCTCCACCTTTATACTATTTAATTTCAATTTATTATCCTTTTGCATCGCCTGTGTTCCATACTCTGGAACGTATAACCACAATTATAAAATATACAGATGCTAAAAAAAAAACCAAGCATAATATACGTAATTTATTTATTTAAAATGATTGAATGAATGAAAAAGGCATTAAACAATATTAAAGAAAGCACTCCCACAATTAAATGCATTTTATAAAACACGAGCGTGGATAAGGAAATATATGTGCGACGGGGGAAGAAATATTATTTTAAAAACTCAGATTTTTAGAAACCTGAACCGTATTTAAGTTAAATAAGTTTGAAGCTCTTTCAGCCACATGAGGAGGCTGAGAGTAGCGCGCTTTCTGCGCATGCGCCCGTTTCAAACCGCCTCTTCTTTAAACCCCGCCCCTCCCTTGCCAGCCGCGGAGGGAGGGAGGGAGGGAGAGAGAACAAACGCGCACGCGCGGCTCTCCCTCTCACACACACCGCCTCCCTTTTTTTCCTCTCTCTCTCCTGCGCACGCGCTCTGCGGTCCGCGCGCGCTCTCATTCAGGCGCGAAAGTTCTCTCCCTCCCTCCCCCCCCTCCTCCTTACCTAACCAATCGCCATTTTGGAGAAAAGTGGGCGTGTCCCCCTTGCTCCGGCGCATGCGCTTCGCGCCCCCCCGGTCTCTCCGGCGTTATGAAGGGCTTTGGCGCGGAGACGGAAGGGCGTCTGCGCGCGCCTGACGTCACGCGCGCCGGCCTCGCTTGCGGGACGCGCTTGCGTCACGGGCACCCGGGGGGGGGGCTCGCAACGTCCTCTCTCTCTCCTCTCTCGGCCCACTCCGAATGGAAAGGGAAGGTCCAAAGCCGGCCAAAGCCTGAGGCGAGGCGCGTGAGGGACCCGCTGCCGCCTCCGGTTACCCGCCCTGGTGAGTGAGTGAGTGAGTGAGGCCCGTGGGTGGCGCCCCCCTCAGGCAAGGCCCACGGTTGCCATGGGAACCACTCCTCCCTTCCCCTCAGGCCCAGGCCTCCTCCTCCTCCTCTTCTCACCCCCCCAACCCCACATACAAACACTGGGGACCCCTTGGTTATTCCCACCCACCCCCTCTTGGGGGGGGGGGTCCTCACCCCCGAGGTTCCCTCCTTGGGAGAAGGAGGACCAGGTCTTCCCTCATGATGGCTGTTGGGGTGGGGGCCCCCCAGACGCAGCCCCCCTCACTCACTCGTCCATCTCCTCCCTCCCCAATTGGGTCCTCTCTGGGGAGGAAGGGAAGAGGGGGGGTCTTCCCCCCCCTTTCCTGGGTTGGACGCGGGGTCTTCTTCAGCTCAAGGGTCCCTTCTGGGTCTTGGGGGGGTCTTGGCCCCCTTCCTGACCAACATAAAAGGCCAGAAGGCTTCTTGCTAACCACTACCCCCGAAATCTCCCCCCCCCTTTTCCAGTCTTGGGCGCGGGGTCTTCCTCAGCTCAAGGATCTCCTCTGGGGATTGTGGGGAGGGGGTCTTGTCAATGGGGTACACTTGTTATTATTATTATTATTGAATCAAAATAAAAGGCCAGAATCCTCCCCCCCCCAAATCCCCCCCTTTCCAGGCTTGGGTTCTGGGTCTTCCTCAGCTCAAGGGTCCCTTCTGGGTCTTGGGGGGGGGTCTTGGCCCCCTTCCTGACCAACATAAAAGGCTTCTTGCTAACCACTACCCCCGAAATCTCCCCCCACCCCTTTCCAGTCTTGGGCGCGGGGTCTTCCTCAGCTCAAGGATCTCCTCTGGGGATTGTGGGGAGGGGGTCTTGTCAATGGGGTACCCTTGTTGTTGTTGTTGTTGTTGTTGTTGTTATTGAATCAAAATAAAAGGCCAGAATCCTCCCCCCCAATCCCCCCCTTTCCAGGCTTGGGTTCTGGGTCTTCCTTAGCTCAAGGGTCCCTTCTGGGTCTTGGGGGGGGGGTCTTGGCCCCCTTCCTGACCAACATAAAAGGCTTCTTGCTAACCACTACCCCCAAAACCTCCCCCCCCCTTTCCAGTCTTGGGCGCGGGGTCTTCCTCAGCTCAAGGATCTCCTCTGGGGATTGTGGGGAGGGGGTCTTGTCAATGGGGTACCCTTATTATTGCTGCTGCTGCTGTTGTTGTTATTGTTATTATTATTATTGAATCAAAATAAAAGGCCAGAAGGCTTCTTGTAATCCCCCCCCAAAAAATCTCCCCCCTTTCCAGGCTTGGGTGCCCACGGGTCTTCCTCAGCTTAAGGGTCTCCTCTGGGGATTGTGGGGAGGGGGTCTTATCAATAGAGGATTATTATTATTATTATTATTATTATTATTATTATTATTATTATTATTATTATTATTATTATTATTATTATTATTATTATTGTGCCAAAATAAAAGGCTAGACAGCTTCTCTCTCACACACACGCGCACCCATACAAAATCATTTTCGTTGCTGCCTGTCAGAAACCTCTCTTTCAAGCCGGACCTGGAGGCAAATAAGGCAGGGAGCAGGGTTAGCATCTTCTTTTAAAGTCCTTGCCTTGTGGTTCTCTTCCAAGGAAGCTCAAGAAGAGAGTGTGTGTGTGTGTGGGGGGGAATTCCCCTTTTCCTGCTTTCTATTTGGTTATCTTAGCACCTAGAGAGGTAGGTTGGTGAGAGAAGGCTGGGCAAAGAGTTTGGAGTTGGGTCTCTCCACTTTTAGTGTCACATAAGTAAAACCCTGCATGATGGGAAAGGGGGACAGAGAGAAAGAGAAAGCCCTGGTTCAGAGGAAATCGCATGAAGTTCAGGGAGGCTTATTTCCTCGTAAAAATGCACAGCATGTCACTGGTGGATGTGATCCATTGAAAAATCTGGTTTCCCTCTCCATCTTTTGAATATTTGCTTAGAAATAAAATCTATTGTTCAGGAGGCCGCCTCATTGAAGGTATGTATTTCATGTACTCTTCATAAATGTGCAAAGGGGTAGCTAATAAATATATTTAAGAGTAGTTCAGGATTGCTTTAGCTTAATGGTTAAGACGCTGAAATTAACAACTGGCAGGTCAGCATTTCAAGACCTGAGTGCTGCACAATGGAGGGTGCTCCTGTCTCTGTCCCAGCTCCTGCCAACCGAGCAGTTCGAAAGCAAGAAATTGAGAGTAGATAAATAGGTACCACTTTGGAGGAAAAGGTAACAGCATTCTGTGCGCGTTACCTAGTCATGTCTGCCACATTACCACGGAAACGCCTGCAGACGCACACAGCACTGGTTCATTGGCTGTAAATGGAGATGAGTGCCAACCCCCTAGAGTCAGAAACGGCTGGCTTTTGAGGGTAACCCTAAGAGTAGCTCTGAGCAGAATATTTGTGAATACAGTAAAACCCTGTATAACTATTTTAATTCGTTCTATAGGTCTGTTTGCTATGTGGGGTTTTTGTTGTACGATTTTTCCTACGGAGAAAAAAATCGTACAACGATTTTTTTCGCTAAGCAGTTTTCCCCATTGAATATTCATTGTACAATTTTTTCCATAGGAAAAATCATTATGCGGGGTGCCATTTTTTTTAAAAAAAATGTTCATTATGTGATTTTTTTCGCTATAGGGGGTGTTCGTTATAAGAGGTTCCACTGTATCTAGCTTTGTGGAAGAATTTGTTGCTTTGCAACAGTGTTAACAAGGTAGACCGTTATTCTCTGTGTGTTGCAGATCAAAGGGTGAGAGAACATTGTTTTGCTTTGCTTCCATAGACATAGAAAACACTTGAATTTGGACACTACAGCTGCTAAATTGTGTCATTGGTTTCCACTTAAAAAAGGGGGGTTGTGCCTCAAATGGATGTCCTGTATT
Organism: Furcifer pardalis; assembly: GCA_030440675.1. Lineage (NCBI taxonomy): Eukaryota > Metazoa > Chordata > Lepidosauria > Squamata > Chamaeleonidae > Furcifer > Furcifer pardalis. The sequence continues at coordinate 33,342,782 of CP126899.1, read as the reverse complement.
CTCGACCTCTCACACATTAAGGGGGAACACATTTAATGTATCAATCAGTTAGGATGAGAAGTTTGGGGAGATAGCTTCAGCAATATTTCTGTCATTAATATCTGGCTTTCTCTGCTCAGTAATAAAAAGAAATCTTCTGTATTGGACCTAAGCCAGCATCCAGTTTAAGATACTGTATAGCTTTTCAAACATCTGCAAGAAACCCCAATGCAAGTGAGGGAAGTACAGGCTTTTATCGATGTTTCCCAGCTATTAGTAGTCAGAAGTATGTTACTGTATCTTTGGATACTTTTTAAAAAGTTGAATAGCCTTCGTCACTAGAAGCTACTGTTAGCCTTGCCCTTTGTGAACCTAATTCTCATCTAAAGTCTTTTTTTGTTGATGGCCATTGTCATGTCTATGGGAGCAAATGCTGCAGTTTAGTCATTCATTGTATGACACAGTTCCTTTGTCCATCCTGAATCTTCCATCATTCCATTCTGTTGGATGATCCTAATTGCTGCTGTTATTAAGGGAAGAGGAAAACTTACACTTCTTCTGATTTCTCCACACTATGCATAATTTTGCATGTTTCTATTATGTCATGCCTCTGTTGCCTCTCCCCTACAAAAAAACCCTATAGCCTTGCTAGTTTCAAATACTGTATAATCTTTGATTATGAGCAAGTTGCCCCAGTCGATTGATAATTTTGTCTGTCCCATATTGCACCTTTCCTATTCAGTCAGTATCCCCTTTGAGTTGGAGATCTGAGCTTCATAGTATTTTCAAGTATGAATGAATTCATATGAGGTTATCTTGATATTGGCAGTTTTGTTTTTGACTAGTATTTCTGACTTAAATATTGCATGTGTCTCTAGCTCAGGGGTAGGCAACCTACAACTCGTGGGCCAGATCTGGCCCATAATGTCAAATAATCTGTCCACTGCTGGAATCAGCCATGGATCCGTTTACAGCAGCCATAAATGGCAGGAGGGGACAACCACCAGTCCAGCCCTCTCAACTCAGAGTGTGACCCAGCCCCAGACTTTAAAAGGTTGGCAACCAGTACTCTACTATTTTTTTAAGACAGGGAAGGCAAAATCATCTGTTTTTTAAATAATAAAGTCCAAACAGATGTTTTTACCTTCCCTGCCTTAAAAAAAAAGTCACAGCAAAAGAGGTATAATATTTAAGTCAGAATAATTCCTGGTCAGAAACAAAACTGACTTTAATAATAAAGTCTTTGTGGATATCTGTGAATATTCTGTTAAATGTAATGCTAGCACACTGACTTTGAATAATATGAAGCAGAAGAATGAATGTTTGTGTGTTGGGTGACGTCTCCCAGAATTCCCAGGTAACTATGGAGTTGTTCAAAACCATAAATCTGCACACCTGTAATACAAAGATTCTCAGTGGCTTACAGAGCACATTAACATTTGTGCTTTGTACATTTTGCCCATATGGCACTCTTTATGTGAGGTTTTACCATATAAAGTTCAAGATCCATTTAACTGGCTGATCTATTCAAAGCACTATTGAGTCATATGTCAGGCAAGCAACAGCTGGAAAGATAAGTGGTTCATAGGAGTTTGGGTTGCCATCATAGAAATGGCAATACAGTACAGTCAACCCCCCCCCCCCGACTTACAATTGCCTTGAGTTACATAAAATTTGACTTGCATATTGATTTTGTGCGAAAACCATGTCCCGATTTACACGCTTTCCTATGGATTTCCTTTGAGTTACATAAAGATTCTTTTTCCTATGGGTTTGTTTTTGCTTCAATTTACATAAAAATTTCATTTTTCCTATGGCTTTGCTTCGAGTTACTGTACATAAAAATTCAATGTAAGCAAAAGCCTATGGAACAGACTTTTCGTAAATAGGGGTTTTACTGTATAGTGAATAACTCATTATCTTATAACACTTTTTACTTGTTTGATTGCCAGCAGTTGTGCCCTTAATACACAATCTAGTCTTAATACACAATTTACAAATACACAATCTAGTCTTAATACACAATTTACAAAGGTATTTTTTTAGATTTAGGTTTTCATCGGTTACCTATATTATTTGAAAGTCAATTTTTTATTCTTGAGTAAGATTTTTTAAAATTAAAATCCACTTCTGTTGACACAAATTAGAATGTATTCTGTTTTATGTCAATTCAGTACAGCAAATTCAGACAGCAGGAATTGGTGTGTGGATTATATATCTGTGTATACATTTCCTGTTTTCTAGCCCCCAAAAGGCAGTTCAAGTCACATGGTTCTGCCCTGTGGATTTATGGCCATGGCATTAGCGTTCAAACCCCTAAGGGCCAGAATTTACTCTTAAGAACAGAATGCAGGACCTTGTGATCTCAACAACCAGCAAAAAAACTAGATTATTAACTCGGACATGGTGTCTGGTGGCCTCACATCACTGGTACAAAGCACTTATATGCCTCCCTGTAGCACTTAGTGGACTCTATAGGCGGTTTGCAGGTTAATTAGCATTTTGCCCCTAACATGCTAGGTACTCATTTTACCTTCATGGAGGAGTGTATTATCTTGGACAATGCATGCTTAAAAAGAAAAACTTTTTTGTACAGGCATAATCTGGCCTAAATTAAGAATAATAAACTCAGTTTTAAAAGTATTTAGCAAAGGATACACCAAGTTAATCATAGAAATTGAACAGAATTTCTATGCTGAGTAGACATTTCTTTGGAATAACAACATGCTGCATTGCACTGTTAGATTCCTACTAATTTTATTGGTTCTAGCATTTATTTAATTTCCCAAGAAAATCACTGGTTCTTCAAGGAGCTAAACTTTGGTCAAATTAACAATATCTAACAATATTTTGTTAATATGAGGATGACAACTCATACTAGAAGCAAATGTGCCATTTCCAGTCATTTGCTTTGTATTTTTGTCAACCAAACTTGGGATTTCCAGTTTAAAGTGATAATTTTCAGAAGTAATGCTAGTTTATGCCATTTCCGCTGCCAAAAACACTTTCTTGGTTTATGGACTGGAGCAACATCCATCTGTATATATTGCTAACCATTGGCTTTTTGTCTCAAGATCTCGTGTAAGTGCGGGAAATCTTGAACATTCTTTAATATACTTGCAAACAGAATCCTGTGAAATACAGAGAGGAAGCACATTAACATGCACGGCCTTTCGCAAAATGCCTCATCTTCTTCCCAAATTAGCATGCTGGGACTTGACGCTTGCAGCAGCTAAATGGAGCGTGACAGCAAACTCTTGAATTTCCCTCCTTCCCCTTGGTTTTAGGTGACATCACTGCCCCTTTCCCTCCCTGGGTGCTGAATAAAGTCTGCCATGGGGAAGGGGGATTTTCCAGACCTTTCCCCCCTCCATAGTTTAAGAATCTTCTCTTTAGAAAACTGCAGGGAGGCCACAAGTTGGGTTTAAGACACAATGAGCATTCATGGTGAGAAACGGTTGCATTTTTATCTTTGTTTGCCCCAAGAATGCCATAATCTGAAGAAACTTAAGTCTACATTATCATTACCAGAGGAGAGGTTACTTTCCAAACCAATTTTATTCTGCCAAAGTTCTCATGGTGATTAAATCCTTCTAAGGAAGCAGCACGCAGAAATGGGGGTGTTTTAAGGTCTTAACTGGTAAGCGTTTGATGTGACTCTTGTGTCTTCCTGCAAGGAAGATATTGAAGTCTAGGTTGCCATATAAAATCTTTGGGAAATATAATCATCTGCTTCTCACAGTGGCAGCCTTTATCTTGCAATCAGTTTGTGATCATTGTGTTGTTACAGCAGGTGTTTCTGGGGAAATGTTTGCTCCATTTATTGAAAGACAACACATTTGGTTATTTGAAACTTAATCAAAGGTTTTGTGTACAATAATGTGGGCAAGATTAGGTTTCCATAGTACAGTATAAGTTTAAAAAAACTAGTTACGGGTAGGGTATATGTTTGACAGATCTTGAACATTTTTGCTTTACTTCTCATAGTAAATTGTTTCTAGAGAGAGAGAGAGAGCCAAATGTGCGGGTAATTTCAAAACAAAGCTTATTGCCTCTTAAAGACTAACATGGCTGTTATGGTTTAAGATTTTGTCAATTATTTTTCACTTTGTCACCTGAATTAAATCTTGCAGGTCCTCATCCTGCCCTGTCTTCTTCCCCTGGCAGTTGGTGTATTATTATTATTATTATTATTATTATTATTATTATTATTATTATTATTATTATTATTATTATTATTATTATTATTATTATTATTATTATTATTATTATTATTATTATATGCCTCCCCACTCTGGGCGGCTAACAAAGAAATAGAGTACAGTATCACAAATTACAGTTACAAAGTATCACATTAACAAAAAATATTTCAAGAACAATTCATATTTCAAGAGCAATACACATTTCAAAGCAATTTCAAAGAGTTTGAAATAATAATGATGATGATGATGATAGTAATAGTAATAAGCAGGGAGGGAGAAAAACTAAATTGCAAAAACTCAGACTCGTCCACTTCCCTCCAGGCTGAACGACCGAGGGAAAAAGTCTGACACCAGTGGTGTCAGCTGTTCCTTCTTTCCCTCAAGGCATGCAGTTGATTTTTTACCCCTTGAATGCAACCTTTGGCACAATCCAGTTACATATGTCAGCTAGTGTAGAGTAATGACCATCGTGTACAGCCATTGCTGTGATGTGGAGAAGGTAGGGTTGCAAACTGTGAGGTGGAAAGAAACCTACAGAAAGTAGAGATGGGTAGATTGGTGAGTTTTTTTAAAAAACTAGATCTCCCAGAGAGCAAGGCACTAATTACGCTTTCATTGGCAGCCATTCACCCAATGGCTGTTGGGGGTGGACTGCCCTAACGTTCAGAAGACGATTAACAAATGCAGTTTGTAAAAAAAAAAAAAAAATCTCAGGTCAAGCTAGAAGTTGTACAGTGCGTTGCTCTATGTTTTATAATGTCTTCTTAAATGAAGAGCCACTTTAAGGTAAGTGTTCAGCAGCCGTATCCTATTGGTATATCTGCCTTCAAATTAATCCTGTTTACTGGAAGGTTGGTAGGTCAGCAGTTCAAGACTCGAGTGCTGTGCGACAGAGTGAGCGCCCGTCATCTGTCCCAGCTCCTGCCAACCTAGCAGTTCAAAAGCAAGAAATTGCAGGTAGATAAAGGGATGCCATTTTGGCAGGAAAGGCAACAGCGTCCGGTGTCTAGTTATACCGGTACCTACCACTTGACTGTGGAAACATCTGCAGATGCAGAAAGTTTGGCTGTAAACAGAGATGACCGAAAGGACTGACTTTCAAGCAAGGGAGATCTTGTCCTATACCCTATACTGGATAAAATATATGTTTAGCAAAAGGAGGAAAAAGCATATCATCCGTGTACACATTAGAGGATACCTTTAGTAGACCATGGGACTGTGCTGGCTCAAGTGTTTAAGGTGCTGAACTTGAAGTTGGCAGGTCAGTTTGAGATCCAAGTACTGCATGACGGAATGAGCTCCCGTCTCTGTCCCAGCTCCTGCCAACCTAGCAGTTCAAAACCAAGAAATTGCAAGTAGATAAATAGGGACCACTTCAGTGGGAAGGCAAACCACATTCCGTGCACTCTGGTGTCTAGGCATGCCTGCCACATGTTCATGGACACGTTTGCAAATGCGGACAGCACTGGCTCTTTAGCTATAAACAGAGGTGAACACTGAACCCTACAGTCAGATACGACAGGCTTTCGAGCAAATGCAACCTTAGGAGACCACAAACAAATGCTATCTTTCAGCCATGCTGCTACAGTGATATTGTGACCTTTATAATCCATGCCTTTATACATTTGTCCATAGACCTTAAATGCAATTAATAACTCATTATTTTAAAATATGTTTGCAAGAACAAAGCAGGGCAGAAGCAACTTGACAGCAAAAAGCTGTGGAGATAAGAATAGCCAGACAGCTGATATTGGAAAATTGTATCTCACTACTAAACTAGAATATTTTCTGTTGCTGCTTTAGGGTTTTAACACCTCAGTTTAACACTGTTGCCAGTCCCTACAAAATTAGATCTGTTGATTTCATAGAATTTATAGAAGTACAGTATTAACATTATTCAGCAGCCCATTCAGTGGGTCTTTCTAATTGAGGATAGCAGTAACAGACCTTTGAAGATTAGTGAAAAACACCCAAGTAAAACAACTTCATAAATTAAAAAAAAAGAGTTATGTTAATTCCATAGAAAATGCCTTGGGAATAGTAATGTCTGAAGTTGAAGCATTTTACAGTATTTCCTTTCTTGCCTCATCTTAACTTTTTGCTACATTTGCATTTCTGAAGTGTGAAAAATCCTTTTTGAGTTCTCTTTGTTGACCCACATCTGTTGCTATGAGTTAAATTCTCCAGTTGTTGCATCAACGAATGTGTGTACAAATTACCGAGTGGATTATAGTGAAATAAAAATAGTAAGGGGAAATCATAACTTGAAGCATGGCTGAAGAACTCCCAGGTGACTTGCAATAAAAAAAACCCCACCTCTCAAAAGTTGCATGATGGTATCTAGGCATAATTTCCTTTTTTAAGCCCCACACCTGAGATGGTTGTTTCTTTTTTGGATATGTGCACACATTGAGTGATATATTTTCCTGGAATGCATGCTAAAACTAGAAAAATGCAGTTCATATCATCAGGGTGAAAGGAATCCTACAAGGAAATATTACAATATTTGGGGACATTTATTCAGAAGAATTTTATTCATTCATTACATTTATATCCCACCCATCTTGCAATTGAAAGGGCATAGCAGAAGGTTAGACAATAATGCATGGTGTGTAGGAAAGCAGATTTCAGGCTTCTATGCTCCTCATAACCTAGTTGAAAAGAAATGGTAGGCCTGTTAGATTCTGAACAGCTATGTTTCAGTTTGTTAGATTAATGCATACAGTTTGTTGTTAACATGGATATTCCACAGTGGTGTGAATGAAGTCATCAGCTCTTAGTGGTCAGGCGTCATTTAATCCTGAATTGGTTTACAAAGGGGTTCCTGCATCAAAATGTGGCACCATATGGTATTCCTGTTTGAGGTGCCTGCCAACAAAATCTCTTTCCAGGATTTCTTGTTCCATTTTCATACCCAACTGGTACCCCATGACACAAGTGGCTGGGGTGGCTCAGTGGCTAAGAAGCTCACCTTGTTAGCTGGAAGGCCAACAAGTTGGCAGTTCAAATCCTGGGTACTGCATGACGGTTTGAAAACCCGTCTCTGTCCCAGCTGCTGCCAACCTAGCAGTTTAAAAACAAGAAATTGCAAGTAGATAAACAGGGATCACTTCGGCAGGAAAAGATTTTAGGGACATGAAAGGAGCCTCATTCGGGCATCCCCTGAGCGGAGTTTTTCCAGCAAAAATCCTTTCAGCCCAGAATAATTTCTGACATGAAGTTATTTACTCCATTACATCTCCTTCATCATCCTAAGGCCACTGAGTTTGTCTTTAGGATCTGGTTGTAGAGAGTCCTTAGGTTGTTTTTTAAAGCTCTTTTGGGGTGTGGGGGTCAGATATATTTTTGCAAACCTCACAGTCTCCAGGAATGCTTAGAACTCTGTTTCGTCCATTAGGTTGTATCATTTGAATTATGTATGCATTCATGATGTGGTGAAGAGTTTACTATTGCTCCTACTACTACTTCAAGTGCTGTATCACTCGGGTCTCGAACTGCTGACCTGCCAACCTTCCAGTCTTCAAATTCAATGTCTTAGCCACTAAGCCACCGCAGGCCACTTGTGATAAGGAATGCTAAAGAATCGCTGGAGTAGAGGGAGGCTATATGGATCTTTTATTTTTCTTTGCAGCGTTGGCAAAGATTGAAGTGGCATTCGTCAGGCAGTCTTAAAAATCATGTCAGCTTCCGTCGGACAGAAGAAGGGTCCTGGGAGGCAGCGCAAATGTGGTTTCTGCAGATCCAACAGAGATAACGAATGTGGGCAGCTACTGCTCTCTGAAAACCAGAAGGTGGCAGCACATCATAAATGTATGGTAAGTGTCACAAAGGATGTTCTCAGAGCCCTTCTTTGGGAACTTGGGTACCAAAAGGAGTAGAATGTGGGTCTTCTCCCCCCCCCCCCCAGCATAAGATAATTTTCTTTTCAACTGGATCCATGGCTATTTATTCTTCCTCTTCCATATCCGAATCCAAATATTGGCGATCCTCATAGTGATCAGCCATGAAGACTATACTGAGAATATGATGCAGTGGCCTTTCATCTGCCTTCTGCATTGCAGTTCCATGATTCTGGTCCTTAACCCATTTGGCACACAAAGTCCTCCTCAGCCCCAGACCAGGATGGATGAAGCTGCTGCTGCTTCTCCATCAAGATGGGTTCAAGTGGGATTTAATCCACTTGGGGACCCTCACCCTTTCCTGTGGATTTCAGCACCCAAGGCCATTAGTCCTTAGGGTTGTCAGGTTAGTTAACCGCTGCCTGACACTCGGCTTTGAGTCGCTGGCAGTATGGTCTACTCCAGGGATTCTCAATCTGTGGCCCGTGGGCTGGATGTGGTCCTCGGCACCATTTCATGTGGCCCACCACCACCACCTCCACCACACCCGGAAGTGCCATGTGGTGAAGGAAGGGCAAAATGGCCATTCAGCCCCTGAAGCTGTCTGAGGGAGCATGACCTGGCCCCCAGCTTTAAAAGGTTGAGAACTCCTGGTCTGCTCTTATTACCATAGTAGGATAGCCTGGCCAGACAGACATGACTATTTTATCCTACCTTTTAATTGGTCAGGGTTGATGTACTTGAAAGTAAATCCTGCTAGATTCACAGGTCTCATTTCTGACTAAGCACATGTCCAGGATGGGACTGTACTTTCATTGATTTAAAGCGCATGGGGTGCTCCATTAGTGGAGACATTGAAACCATAGAACTCGTTCTCTGCACCTGTCCTCTTTATAAAGACATCTGGAACAACTTCATATCTCTGTTGCTTTCCAATATCCTGGCCAGTCAAAACAGCACATATACTCACAGGTTGCTACCTGATGAAAGCCCCACCTTCATCCACAACACTGCCATGTTCTACGCCACAGCGTGTACGATCGGAAGAACAATCCTGGCAGGTCCTTCAGCCAAATAAACTATCAGCACAACATTATAGGCTTAGTAGTAGTTATAATACTAGCAATCTTAAGTACAGTAAAACCTCATATAACACTAAAACCTGGTTCCACAAGTCTTCGTGTTATATGATTTTTAGTGTTATCTGATCCTCTATGGGATCCATAGAGATACATTGTAACCACACAGGCTTTCGCGGTTGTTATCTGAAGCATCCCATAGGATCTTAATGTTATCTGATGCAATTCTTCCCCCCAGATTCCTTGATGTTATGCGATTTTAGTGTTATTCGATACTAATGTTATATGAGGTATTACTGTACTGTACTAATTTTATTGTTTTTTTTTTTAAACTCTGAGCAGAAACTCTCCTTTTGAAAAATATATTTTACATACCCTCTTTTCAACTTATGTTTTGCTGTACTATCCTGTTCTTGGACCGTAATAAAGATTTGATTTGATTTAAACTGCAACATGGGAAAAGGCACATTATTTCAGAGACATGGCTTGATTTATCCATTGAAGCCAAGGGGAAAAAAGAGGATGGTATTGTGGTACCTGAATGACTAAGAAACACTTTATAACAGGGGTTCCCAAACTTTTTGGGCCATGGGCCAGTCACATGGCTGAGCGAGCCAGTCACGTGGTTCCTCCCACTGAAAGCAGAAGTAAAACATGCCCATACATGTCATTTACGGCAGCGTTTTGCACATACACGGGCATGTTTTACTTCTGCTTCCGGGAGCAACAAAGGGCAGTACAGGCTGGATGATTTGACACCATGGGCCAGATTCATCCCGCAGGCTGTACTTTGGCCACCCCTGCATTATAACATCAGCTTTCGGGATAAGAGTCTTATTGTATCCGGGTGGAAGTCTGCTCCATGAAAGATTATATCACATCAAATTTTCCAGAATTTAAAGAGCTACGATACTTTCTCTTACTCATCACTTCTGCCCACAGGTCACATTAAGAACACACTATCAGATGGGGGGGGGGGGATCATATTTTTATTTATTTTCTTATTCCCAGTCCTTATTTTAGCAAGCCTTGAAATCACAGCATGCTATTTTTGTGTGCCTAGCTTTTTTCTTCTGCGTTGGTATCTTCACACTCGGATAACGAGAGCCTCGGAGGGTTTTCCATTGAAGATGTACAGAAAGAAATGAAAAGAGGTACCAAGCTGGTGAGTTATCCTTTCTAAGTCACAGAAATATTGTGGTTGAATTCATTACAAATTACACTCCATCACCAAAATAAAAAATAAAAAAATTGTCTGCTATTTGGTCTAATCCAGTGTTTCCCAAATGCTGGTTTTTGGACTTCAATTCCCAGAAGCCTAAGTCATTTCCCCAAAGCACTGATCAGCCAATGTACTGACGTAGGCTTCTGGGAATTGAAGTCCACTAGTGGGCTGTGTACCCCTTGTTGGGAACCATTCTAATCCATGTGTTCTATACTAAATCAAGTGCGTTGAATCCAAATCTGAAGTCCAATTCTGCCCAGGATGTCAGGATCTTAAGTTAGCAAATCTCACCCTCTTGGTTAGGTTCTTGTATTGCTCACGCAGGGTATATTTGCCACAAATGTAGCAAAAATTGTCCGGTTTATTAACACAGTTGCACCTAATCATTGTTAGGGGGACCGGGACGGGAAGGGACTTAACCCTGAGGTGTCAATCTTCCCTGTATTGGAAGGAGTGAATCCTAGTCCAATTGAATTCTAAGATTTCTGGCGTTTTCTTAAAGTTGAGTTTTTTTCCTGTTCACTGGTTATAATAAAGAAATTGGGAGTTAAGAAAGATGTGTTCTCCATCAGGGTAAGGAGGGTCCAAAAATGATTGACATATGATCCTGCCTCAGGGGTAATTTATTTAATTTAACTCCGCTGATTTCCCTTTCTCATTTTTTAAATAACAAAAGTGAAGTGTTGCTATAAAAGGTGAATTTAACCTGATCCTTTCCCTTCATCTGGTTATCTCTTGTGTCTTAACTTTTGTTAGCAAGGCAAGAAGTCCTAATGGGACGTCATGGTTGTTTGTCTTTTCCCCCCTTCCAGAAGTGTTCTTTATGCCACTGTCCGGGCGCTACCATCGGTTGTGATGTGAAAACCTGCCACAAAACGTATCACTATTATTGTGCGCTGCACGACAAAGCCCATATCCGAGAGAAACCTTCTCAAGGCATTTACATGTAACTATGGTTGTATGTCTTTATTAAAATTCATTGACATAATGGCGTTTTGAATGCTAGAGTTCCTATACTGTGAAGGCCACCGTCTTAAACTGTGTCTAATGCATTAAACAGTTCCCTGTCAAGACTGATATTTCCTCTCTCTGATGTTCTGTCCTTAGGATACTATGTCGAAAACACAAGCAGGCGCCTCACAACTCTGAAGGTAAAAAAAGGTTCAAGCAAGTCCTCTGTTTTAACTGGATTTTATTCAGACACTTTTGCATTCTATTGTTTTCTTAATAAAAGGAAGCGGAATGTTAGATTCTAAGTTTGAATCTCCTTGCTCTCAAGCAGAAATGAAAAGAGTCCTGGTGGTTTAGGCTAGAAAGACCAGCTGAAGGCAACAGTTATGGCTACTGCTTGTACACACACCCCGCCCCAACAACTGTAATTCAGATGTCCCACTGCCCCTAAAATCCCTGGTTGATAGTGGCCATTGCAGAAGTGTTTATAATCATTGCTCCCTGTGAGAAGATGCTATGACAGTGATGGTGAACCTTTTTAGAGACCGAGTGCTCAATCGCAACAGTCTACCGTCTGCATTGCAGAAGTGAGCAGCAGTGAACTCTGTGCTGGGTGGAGGGAGGTAGTGCTCCCATTGGGCTCTTAGGCAGAGGGGTGGGGTGAACTATGTGCTGGGGCAATGGCACCCATGCACACAGAGCGGGCTCTAAGTGTGCCATAGGTTCATCACTGTCTTAGAGGAACTGTCATCTCCATGCTTTGGGCTTTCTCCTTAATACTTAATATCAAGTGAGTAGATTTTCAGTAACTTCCCTGTTAAAACGAATACTGAGCATTGCAAGTAGGTGTGTGTTTTCATCATTGACTGTTCTGGGCACCTGTAAGGTCTGCTCGTATATATCAGAAGTGAGTGGGGGAGAATGTCAGCAGGAACGAGCTGTCCCTGTTAGCACGAAATGAGTTTGGTTAATTAATTTGGAATGTACTTTCCGTTGATATTACAACATAAATGGGACCAGTGATTCTTGTTTTTTTAAAAAAGCTTTTTCATGTGGGTGCAGCCCAATAAGTTATCTCCTATAATTGGAGTGGAGAGGCATTTCCTTTCTAGAGTACACTACAGGAATGTGTAAAATAATTCAAACTGTTGGAAGTTCCATTTCTGCACAAACTATAAAAATGAACACACGCACACAAAGTCTTGTGCCTGGTTTTTATAGATTGATTTTAGCTTGAGTTTTCACATTTATGTAGACCACAGGTTCTCAACCTACAGCCCATGGGCCAGATCCGGCCTGCAGCACCAACTCAATCATCGTGTGACCTTGTTCTAGCCGCTGCTGTTGCCAGTAGTCTGAGGATGTGAACCCCCCCCCCAGCTTAAAAAGGTTGTTTTGTTGTTGTTCAGTCACGCAGTCAATTCCAACCCTTTGCAACCCCATGGACCATTGCCCGCCAGGCGCTTCTGTTCTCCACCCTCCTCAACTCGCTCAGCTTTGTGCCCGTTGTCTACAATACCATCTAGACATCTCATTTTTGGCCGTCCCCTTCTTCTTTTGCCCTCAACCTTTCCCAGCATCAAGACTTTCTCAAGTGAATCCTCTCTTCTCATTTGATGTCCAAAGTACTTTAGCTTCATCTTTACTATTTGACCTTCTAAGGAGCAGTCAGGGTTGATGTCTTCTAAGATTGACCTTTTTCTTCTCTTCACTGTCCAGGGTATCCTCAAAACTCTCCTCTAATACCACATCTCAAAGGCCTCTATTCTTCTGTGCTCAGCTTTTCTTATGGTCCAACTGTCATAGCCATACATTACTACTGGAAATACCATTGCTTTGACTATGGAGACTTTTGTTTGCAATGTGATGTCTCTACTTTTCGCTATGTTCCCCAGGTTTCTCATAGCTTGCCTCCCAAGCGTCTGTCGCCTTTTTATTTCATGGCTGCAATCACCATCTGCAGTGAGCTTTGATCCTAGGAAAGTAAAATCTGCCACTGCTTCTACTTCTTCCCCATCTATTTTCTAGGGACTGAGAGGGCCTGTGGCCATTATCTTGGTTTTCTTGATGTTGAGTCTCAAGCCAGTTTTTGCACTCTCCTCTTTCAACCTAAGCAGGAGCTTCTTTAGGCCTTCCTCACTTTCTGCCATTAGGGTGGTATCATCTGCGTATCTCAAGTTGTTGATGGTTTTCCCAGCAATTTTGATTCCAACTTGTGATCCCTCCATCCCTGCATTGTGCATTATGTGCTCTGTGTATAAGTTGAATACGCATGGTGACAAAATGAAGCCTTGTCTTACTCCTTTTCCTATTCCAAACCACTCTGCCATTCCGTATTTTGTCCTAACTGTTGCTTCTTGATTCATGTACAGATTTCTCATGAGACCTATAATGTTTTCTGGTATTCCCATCTCTTTAATTACTTGCCACATTTTGTTGTGATCCACACAGTCAAAGGCCTTGGTATAGTCAATGAAACAGAAGTAGACTTGTTTCTGATATTCCTTTGTTTTCTCCATGATCCAGCATATGTTGGCAGTGTGGTCTCTAGTCCCCCTGCCTCTTCTGAACCCCGCCTCCACTTCTCTCTCCACGTGCTGCTGCAGTCTATCCTTTATTATCTTAAGTATCACCTTGCTAGCATGTGGAATGAGTGCAATTGTTCGATAATAATTTGAACATTCTTTGGCATTACCCTTTTTTGGGATTGGAACTTATGCTGATCTTTTCCAATCCTGTGGCCATTGTTGTGCTTTCCAAATCTGCTGGCATATAGAATGCAATCATTTGATTCCATCATCTTGCAGGGCTTTGAATAATTCAGCTGGGACACCATCATCTCCATTGGCTTTGTTATTTGCATCACTATTTAGGGCCTTCCTGACTTGATTCCCTAGGATGTCAGGCTTGAGTTCAAAGTTCTCATCAATGTGGTTATCAGAGGTGTTGAAGTCCTCTACAAGTTCCTGGACGTGACAAGGGCTTCACGGCCAGATGAATTTGCATCGGGGGCCGGATTCAGCCTATGGGCCATAGTTTGGACACCCCTGCTATAAGTCATGGAACTTCACACTAAAATATATACAGTAAAACCTTGAATAAAGAGTGCCTTGCTTAGAGAGTAACTCGCTTAAAGAGCAAAATTTTATCTGAATGGTCACCTCGCTTAACAAATAAAACCAAGCAAAAACTCGCTTAACACTAAATTGGGGTTTGCAATCCCCCCTCCGCCAGAAGTTACAATTGGTCACTTACAATGGTGTTTCACTTACAGAGCAAACTCGTTTAAAGAGCAATCCCGTGGGACGCATTATGCTCTTTAAGCGAGGTACTGCTGTAAATAGGATTAGTCTTAAAAGTGCCTTTGGTTGTCTTTTAAAAAATATATGTATGGTGTTTTTCTCTCGACAGATTTAGAAGACGGTCTAAACGAACACGAATTGGAACCATCGGAAACATCCCCTCCTAAAAAGAGGGGACGTAAAGGAAGGCCGAGAAAAATTACTCTCAAAGGGCAGTCAGAAGACGCGCGGTCAACATCTTCTCACGGCACAGATGACATAGAAAGTAGTTCTTATGTAAGCAATTTGTAGGCTTTGAAGATATAGAACAGGGGTTCTCAACATGTGGCCTGTGGGCCAGAACCAAATAATCTGCCCCCTGACCTCACTCCAGCTGCCAGCACCGGAATTGGCTGTGGACTCTTTTATGGCTGTTTTAAACGCATTTGCTACAGCTGTAAATGAATCCACTTCCATTGTAAACGCACTTACAACAGCCACGGACACGTTTTACAGCAGGGGAGCCACCAGTCAGGCCGCTCAGCTGTCTGAAGGGGCGTGGGCCGGCTCGTGGCTAAAAAAAGGTTGAGAACCCATGACAGAGAAGGTCTCTGCTTTGACGCAAATGTGTTTTAGTTTCCTTCTGATTAAACCGTTTCCTCCCCTGTTCTGATCTGTTATTTTAGAAAAGTCTTTTTCTTTCAGAGAGACCGGTCGCCCCACAGAAGCAGTCCCAACGACACAAAACCTAAGTGTGGATTCTGTCACGCAGGTGAAGAAGAAAATGAGGCTAGAGGGAAGCTTCATATATTTAACGCCAAAAAGGCTGCAGCACATTACAAGTGTATGGTGAGAAAGTTCGCTTTGCCCTCTCTCTTCTGCTACTTACTGCTGCCCAGGTTTTCAGTCCAGGGGCTCAAGTAGTGACTTCCATCACTGCTTCCTCTTGAGATTAACACGGTGAGCAGAGCTTTTCCCTTTTGAAGGGAGAACGTGTGCTGTATCTGTGAGCCATGTCACGCCCACTGAGGTCTTTGATCTCCATGTCTCTGGTGCTCGAAAGCCAGTCATATCCGACTGGAGCTGGGGTGTTCAAACTACGGCCTGTGGGCCAGATCCGGTCCAATGCCAATTCATCCTGCCTACACCACCCTTGCCGCTCCCGGAAGCAGAAGGAAAACGCGCCCCCTACCAACATTTTCCACTTCCGGGAGCGGCAAGGGCAGTGGAGGCCAGATGAATTGGCATCGCATCGGAACGGGCCTCTGGGCCGTAGTTTGGGCACCCTTGGTTTAAGCAGAGAAAATGGCAACTTAAAATCTTTATCTCATCCCATTGGAAAACAGATTGCAAGGCATGTTTTACTTCCGCTTCCAGTGGGAGGAACCATGTGACCGGCCCACAGCCCAAAAATTTTGGGCACCCCTGGATTCAAGTGCAGTGCTCATCTCCATATACAGCCAAAGAACCAGTGCTGCTCTGTGTCTGCAGACGTTTCTGTGGTCATGTGATGGGCATGACTAAACACCAGATTGCACAGAATGTTGTTACATTTCCTGCTGAAGCGACACCTATTATATCTACTTGCAATTTCTTGCTTTTGCACCGCTAGGTTGGCAGGAGCTGGGACAGATGACAGGAGCTCACTCCGTCATGCAGCACTCAGGTCTCAAACTGCTGACCTGCCGACCTTCCAGTTGTCAAGTTCAGCACATTAACCATTAAGCCACCACAACCATAGTCATCACCTAACTTCCTTCAAATAAACATGTGGCCAGAATTATCTACATTCCTTACCTTCTGCCTCTTCTCTTTGTAGTTGTTTTCTTCTGGCACCGTACAACTGACAACAACGTCAAGGGCAGAGTTTGGAGATTTTGATATTAAGACAGTTCTTCAAGAAATCAAACGGGGGAAAAGAATGGTAAGGCTTTCTACTTTCGACGGATCTGGTTTTTAATGCCAAACTTTCTCCAAGGATATGACAATTCCACATGATTCCTTACATTCTCACAGATGTTATTACATTGAGATCAGGAATGATCGAAATGACCCCATGTTTGTTTTTGTTTGACCCCAGCTTCTTGGATTTGTCCTTCCTTCTAGCCAAAGCATAAAGCTTGGAGATTTGTGCCCTGACCAAACCAGGCGTTTCAAGCCGGGAACCGGGTCACACTCTCTCAGTCAGCTTTGAGGGCCGGATGGCCATTCCCCCTGCCTGCATGATAGGGCAGCCATTTTGTCCCAACAGCATTAAGGGCTGTCCATTTTGTTTCTCAAATGCCCTTGGAGGGGTGGGGGGGCCCATGTGAAATGGTACCGTGGGCTGGATCCGGCCCACGTGCCTTAGGTTGGGAACCCCTGGACTAGACAGTGTCTCATTCCATAATGGCGTTTTAGCCTAGGAAATCTTGAGAATTGTTATTTTATGAGAATGTATAAATGGACCAAATAAACACACCAAACATTCTGCAAAATCCTGACACAAGCTTTCTGGCATCCTGCACTGCAGTAATGCCTTGGCCACGCATCATTCTGTTTGTGTTCTCTTTGCAAAGTTTACTGGAAAGGCAGTCTTCTGATACAGGGAACTAAATGCTAAAAAATGGAAGTAATCGCTCAGTCCACACTCACCATCTCTCCCTGCCCCACTTTTTAACAGAAGTGTACGCTTTGTAATCAGTCGGGAGCTACTATTGGGTGTGAAATTAAAGCTTGCATCAAGACCTACCATTACCACTGTGGAGTAGAAGACAAAGCAAAATACATTGAGAATATGTCGCGAGGAATTTACAAGTAAGTGTTCCCTGTTTTGTTTTGTTTTTTTGGTTCCAAATGCCTTTGACTTCCAATAGGTAGGCACATACCAGACGCTGACAGATCACAGTACTAGCTGTACGTCTTTTGAACTGGGAAGGATATTCATGCATATTCAGGCCAAGAAAGTGCAGCAGTAGCCCTTTCTATTGGAAGCTAATGTCCTCTTGGCCAATGTAGACTTGACAATGGGCCAGTTACTCTCCCAGGAAGAATAGCCCACAGACATTAATTTGGGAGCTGGTTTGATCAGATCAGAAGCCTCTCTGACTTAACACAAATCTGCTTAGTTCTCTCGGCACATGCTGCTACTTCTCTCCTTATCTTAGGTGGAGCAATACCGACAAGTGGGTCTATTACTCTAGAGGTAGATAAGTCTGCCTTTGTGATCTCTAGTTCATTAAACATTTCTAGGACCATTCACAGTAATTCATAAAACGACCACTCAGACAACTTCAAATAGTTTTCAAGCACATGAAGTTCCTGGAGGGAGTGAAGTTGATGTCATGGGTTGTGTTTTGGTTGAGTTGCTTCTCCTCCTCTGTGCCATTGCTTTGCCTTTAGGCTTTACTGTAAAAACCATAGTGGGAACGATGAACGAGATGAGGAAGATGAGGAACGAGAAAGCAAAAGCCGCGAGAAATCCGTTGTTGGCCATGGTGGAGTTCCTCAACAGCAGCAAATCAATGGAAACTAGGTATGGAAGTTTTCACCTTCCGCCCTTCTTCTAAGACACCACTGTAAAATTGATGTAGTTGTGTAAGTGGTAAGACATTTTAAACTCAGCATATGCCAATAAGTGGTGTTTGGGTTTTGTTTATTTCTTTTCTTTTTAAAACTGGAGCCCTCTTGCACCACCAGTGGGAATATTTATCAAATTCAGCAAACTTTAAAGAAGACGCTGCATCCCTGCTAATAAAACATAGCTCTCTTATTCAATTTGGCAATATGCTTTCCTCTTTTATTCTCAACTATTTTCAAAATCTCCTCTCCCCCCTCCCCCCCAAGCCATTTTTTTTTGTACAGGTCCAAGTAACAGAGTTAAACTGGGAACGAATAAGACGTCTGTAATTACAAATGTTTGACTTTTCTTTTCCATGCTTTATAAAGTCAGAAAAGGGTCAGTATTTTCTTTTTACTGCCTGTTAGAAATGACATTTAGCTGCCTGGGAAAAATGTTTGAGCCTTCAATGAACAGTAGAGGGTTGGTTTTTGTTTGTTTCTTTGGTTTTTTTTTTTTCATGTTAATACTATGTGTAGTTAGACTGCAGTGTTCTGGAAGAAAGAGAAAACTACACCTCACAAAATGCTATATAAATGAGAGATAATATGTGAAGTGTTAAAACCGGGGCAGACATTGAAACAGTAAATTCCTTTTTTTATTCCGGACTGAATAAAATGTCTAAGATGGGAATATGTTCAATGGATTTGTATGCCATATATTATCTGAATACTTGCAAAATGGATGCACAGATGTGGTAAGACCAAAGCAGCGAATGAGGCGTTTTGCGTTTATGTTCATGTGCAAAGTACAGAGGAAGCTGTTTGACATCTCCTTAGCAAAAGAAAGTCTAGGAAGAGAAAAGGCAAGAGAGAGAGAAAGGAATTCTACAGCTCCGGAAGGATGTTTCAATTCCTTAGGTTATCTCTGCAACGACGGTTTCGACTACCTAGCATTCCTAATTGGAGACTTCAGCTGCCCTCAACTATAAGCTGTGAGCATTGGTACTTTATGCCAAAGGGGCCGTGGTTTGTTCTCTTTCTACACCTGCACACGCACTTGGTAAACCCATCTCTTATTTCTTCTGCCTGCTTCATAAACAATCTGTGGCTCATTGCAACAGAAGAAGAGGTCCCTTGCTTCAGACAGCTGCAAACCTCCCCGTCCACCACCAACACCCACCACTTTAGATTTCCCAAATGATCCTTTTAACTCGCTAGGGAATTTAGCCACCTCTATCGGACATCATACCTCAAGTGCTCTGTGACGCGTGGAACACATCATGTTTTGTCCAAAATATATATAGAGATACACACAAAGAGAAAGAGATTCTGTATGATGTAAGAAGAATACAGAATAAGACTCCAGTTTGTTTGTTCTTTTTGGTAATGTTAAAAAAAAGGTCAGTATTTATTTTGGGTCTTTTGACCATTAGATGGGAATGTTCTAGTATTTGATTAAGTTTTTGTTTTTGCAAATCAAGTCAAATGCTGTTAAATCTACACAATGCTCTGTTGAAGCCTAACTACCTTGAAATTATGCCAAGTCTTAATATCCCAGGTATACTGTCCTAGAATACTGGTTACCTTTAGTACTTTCTTTCATAGGTCTAGACCAGGGGTCTGCAAACTTGGCTCTCCAAGTTCTTGGACTTCAGTTCCCAGAAGCCCAAGTCCGCATACCTGCTGATCAGGGTTTCTGGGAATTGAAGTTCTAGAACATCTGGAGAGCCAAGTTTGCAGACCCCTGGTCTAGTCAAACCTATTTTAAACACAAGGAGAAAGTCGTACTTGTTAGCAAACAAAGACATTTACTCTAGACATTGTTGTTATCTCTTAAATCGGAGGCCAAGCAGCAAATGGAAGTGTGACAGAATTGGATGGGAAAACTGCAAAGACTCAAGTGCAAAACTCTTTTTCATGATATGATCTGCTTCTAAAGCCTTGTTTAATTTCCTTTTTTAATTTTAAATCTTTTATTGTCTCTCTATTTTTTTAAATGCATTTCATTGTCTTGAGGGACTCAATTGTGTATAAGAACTTCAAAGACTCTCAAGTTGGAATTCAACCCATTTGGGTTTGAAAACTTTCTGGAAGAATGCCGTTTTAGTAGAAACATTGTGTATAAAAAAAATAAATCTGTTAACTGCTCTTACGCTATTGACCAATTTTTTTATTTTGTATTGTAACTTTCAAGATTAAAGGCGCAACTTGTACTGAAATAATTTCACCAGGCTGTGGATTTCTTCAAAGCCATTTGGTGTCTCTCTGGTCTTTTGATGTTCTATAACTGGTGGTATGTTTCATCACAGTGGTGGCGAATCTATGGCACGCGTGTCAGAGGGGGCACTCGGAGACCTATCTGTGGGCATGCACGCTGCCGCCCCAGCACAGAGTTTTATCAGTACAGTAAAACCTCACATAAAGAGCACCTTGCTTAGAGACTAACTCGCTTAAAGAACAGCATTTTCTCTGAATGGTCGGCTTGCTTAACAACTAAAACAAACCAAAAACTCCCTTAACAAATAAATCGGGGTTCACAATCCCTCCCACATTTGGTCACTTACAGTGGTGTTTCGCTTAAAGAACAAACTCATTTAAAGAGCAATCCCATGGAACGCATTATGCTCTTTAAGCGAGGTACCACTGTATTAGATTTCTTTATTTCTGTCACAACGCCTATGAAGGGGTAGACCAAATTACAGCATGTACAGTGAGAAATGAAGAAGCTGCGTCAGCTACAGTAAAGAGTTCATGGATTGGGAGTGGCGATAGAACAGACATTTCATCTGCTGTACATGTCCGTCTAAGGGGACGCTGAATGCAATACTGTCACTAGATATGAGGAAACAGGTGGGTCTTTTAGCACACTCAACACGCGTCCTTAAAGGCCTCTAAAACTCCTAAACGGTGCTCTGAACTGGCGCAAGAAAGCAATTTCATAGTTGAGAGCTATATGCTTCAAATCACTTGTCCTGGCAGCCAGTTTCTGAATACTTTGGGGGGGAAGAAGAATTAGAACAAGTGTGACAATTCATAAATAATTACAACAATTTTGTGTCAGAAATTAATCTGGGTTGAAAGGATTTTTGCGGGAGAAACTGCTCAGGGAATGCCCAAGTGGGGCTCCTTTCATGCTCCCAAGAACTGGGACAGAGATGGGCGCTCAATCCTATGGCCTATGTACACCGCCCAGAGGGCAGTATATAAATCTATTAAATAAATAAATACAATTCGTCATGCATTACCCGGGTTGTGAACTGCTAATTTGCCAGTCTTCCAACCAATTGAGGGGAGCTTCTTAACCACTGAGCCGCTGCAGTCCCTAATGAATCGCAAGCTTTTTAAAATAAGCGTCTGAAGGTCTTACCAGGACATAGTTTTTAGTGTGGTGTCTCCATTTTAGCATGCTAAACGTAAGCTGTGCTTCTCCGAGGCAGCCAAACAAATCCAGCCTGAAGATTACATGGTTAAATTATAGATTAAGTGGTTAAATTATGACTGGCACATCATGAGAAGAACTGACAGGCGAAGTATGGAGAAATTGCTCTCTCCAAATATCGCTCTTAAGCATGGCTGGTACTGTAACTATGGAGCAGGGAATTCTGACAGCTGGTACTGTAACTATGGAGCAGGGAATTCTGACAGCTGTCATCTAGGAATGTGCCTTCTCCATGTGTTGCAGTCTCTGCCTACCAGGCTAAGGGTGGGGTAGTTCCTTTTGAGAAACCACACTTAATGCATCCTCCACAGAGACGAATTTAGATAATTTAACCCATCTTCGTTTTGCACATGAGTTCCATCTGAAAACGCCGCCTTTGAATCTGGTTGTGTCTGACTTTAGGGGTGGTGTTCATATCAGTTTACAGCCAAAGAGCCAGTGTCATCTGCAGAAGTCTCCATGGTTATGTGGCAGGCAGGCAGGACTAGATGCCAAAGAGTGGAACGCTGTTACCTTTCCTGCCAAAGAGGTACCTTTTTATCTACTTGCAATTGAACTGCTAGGTTGGCAGGAGCTGGGACAGACGATGGACACTCACTCTGTTGCACAGCACTTGGGTCTCAAACTGCTGGCCTCCCAACCATGTTCAGTGTCTTCACCGCTAAGCCACCACATGTCTTAACAAGCGGACATGAAAAATACAGGTACCTTAACTTGCCTCAGCAAATGTTTCAGAACCTGGGAGAGTGATGCCCTCTCTTGTGTTGCTTCCAAGATGCCTGAGCTAGCCTTTAAAAATACTTACTCTTTTCTGACTGGAAAACACAATTCGCTCATTCTCTTACTCAGCAAAAGCTGGAGGGTCTACTCTTACCATAGGACAGGGGTGCCGAAACTATGGCCTGGGGCCCGGATGCAGCCTGCGGGCATAGTGACCAGCCCTTTGAACCACATGACTGGCCCACGGCCTGAAAAGTTTGGGCACCCCTGCATTAGGAGGATAACCTGGCCTGACTTCTACTGCTTGTGAGTTCTTTTTCAGTTGCCCTTCAGTTTGCGGAGGAAAACAACGTCAAGCTGACACACAGCTGAGAATCCCAAAGGTTATGTGAGTTTCTCCTGTTCTTGACTTCTGTAGCACTGGACACATCGATAACAAGAAGTGTTCTTCAGAGGGTAGCCACACCTACAGCAGGAAGAACATTTTGTATGCATCCGTTGCTAGCGTTAACGTCCTTGCATACTGATTTCCCAAACATCGTTTGTTTGCCATCTCTTTTAAATAACATTAATCCAACAGTTTTTACCAGATGACATTGATGACAGCTGTGAGGATCTGTCTGTCTCAAAAAATACCATAAGTCACTGGGACCCACAGAGCATGGAACTTTCCAGCCCCTGTGAACGTTACAGACCTTAAGCATTCATGTTAATTTAACTTCCTCTTTAAGCTGTGTTAATGCACCAGAGTAGCTGATAGTAGTGGAAATAATTTATTGTGGATTAAGTTAAAAATAGGATGAAATGTGTAATTTCAATAGAAAATTCTTTTAACTTTCTAATCACAGCCTGCACTAATTTTCCATCCTGTGCTAGTTGGAGGAAAGGATAAAGTTTATATAGTACTGGTATAAAAAGTGTTGCAGATAAATTAGTTTGATATGGAAATGCGTCACTAGTGAGTTGTTTTCCCTGCTACTTCCATTACTATTTATTTGATGCAGTAATTTAATTCCATAAATAATGGGACTTTCTAATGCCTGTGAAAGTTGTCACTACACTTTCCTGCTTATTTTGTATTCAGACTACAGGTATTTGTTAATTACTTTTCCTGCTCACTCCTAAACCAATGTACTGTATAATAAAGCAGACCTCAAAGACTGAAAATAAACTTTAAGGACAAATAGTTATGTAAATACGCTTTTGAATGCCCACTCAAAGTTTCCAGCTATTTTCCTCCGAGTAGAAATAAAAGTAATGATTAATCTGATCAAAAGACAACGAAAGCTGTACAGCATCCAAACAACCCACCTATAAGAGAGACATTTCTCAAGATGCTGTGAAATGTTTTCTTAAAATGCCCTAATTTTCAGGCTGTTAATGTCTTTTGGCCTTCTTTAGAGGGCTGAGGTGAAGGTCGCCCTTGCTCGAAAACCAGTCGTATCCATCTCTAGGGTTCAGTGCTCATCTCTACTTTTGATGACTTTTGATGACTTTTTAATTCTTGTTGATTTTTTATTGATATAGATTGTTTTATGTTTTTATTTCTTGTAAGCCGCTCAGAGTCGGGTCCTCCCGATTGGGGCGGGGTAACAAATGTAATTAATAATAATAATAATAATAATAATAATAATAATAATAATAATAATAATAATAATCTCTATAACCAGCGAGCCAGCGCTGGCTGCGTCTGCAGATGTTTCTGTAGACATGTGGAAGGCATGACTAGACATCGGAGCTCATGGAACGCCGTTTACCTTCCCACCCAAGTCCCTATTTATCTACTTGCAATGTCTTGCTTTCAAAGTGCTAGGTAGGCAGGAGCCGGGACAGAGATGGAAGCTCACTCCATCGTCGTGCAGTACTTGGGTCTCAAATTGCTGTCAAGTTCAGTGTCTTAACCACTAAGTGACCCCAGAGGGCTAAAGAAAACCTCTATATAGGATATAAATAGAGTAGTGTGTGAATTGTCAAAGGAGTGCAGTAAAAAAAAATTTAAGTTTCACTGTGTGTCGGCTTCTGGAATGATGCAGTTGTATTTTCATGTCAGGGAAAGTTCTTCTGAGCCTGAAGCCTCTTGGCTCCCATTGCATTTTCAAGTTTAAAACTAATCTTTTGAATTGAGCCCAGGCATAACTGGCAGACCGTGCAAATGACAGCGTAATTGCTTCTCTATTCCAGCACCAACACACAGCGCAATAATCTGGGGGGGGGGGGGGGGACGGTTCCAAAACGTGCATATTGGCATCAATTCTTTTGGTGTCCAGGGGGGGGGGAAAGGACTTGCCACTACGTATTCGGCCACCAAAACGTAACCACAAGAGCAGGAAACATTGCTTGTCATCTTAACATTTATTTATTTATTTAGATTTATATAAAGTTATATAACATAACTTTAATGTCACCTGGAGTCCCCTGCCTAGAAGGTTTTACAATCTAACAGTACAAGGTTTCACAATCTGCAGTGCGCTCGTTTTGCATCCAAAGCGAGCGCATGCCGAAAAGAATGGGAACATCATGTACAACTTGTGTGTCACCAATTTTCATGGAACTAAAGCTGCAGGAAACGGGCCGGTGCCAAGATGAAACTTTTATGAATAGGGGATAGTTTATTGCTTTTAAAAAAAAAACCCCACTGGTGTGTGTGTGTGGGGGGGGCTGCACACTGTCATCTGACGAAGTGGGCTGCTTGAGCCACAAAACCACACATCAAAAGTCCTTTTAGTGCCACAACATTTTTTGTTTAAACTTTTATTATTTTTATTCTCTGGTGAGGATCACGATACACACACACACTTTCTTGGTTGTTTCTGGGTTTTATTATACATTCGGGCCTGAAGTGACGGTTGGTTGGCGCCCTTCCTTCCCCTCCCCTCAGGGCCGCCATTTTGTACCCCGCCGGCCGGCGCTGTGAGGCGAAGGCGGACCACAGGCCGCAGCAGGCCTCGCCCAGGCCTAGCGGGGGGAGGCGCCGCCGCCTTGCCTGCCTACCCGCCGGGCTACCTGGCTCTCGCCGCTCCTCCTCCGAGGGGCGGGCGAGAGAGGCAAGCCGGGGCCGGGGCCGCGCCTTACAGGCGGGCGGGAGCCGTTTTGGGCGAAACGAAGACAAGAAGGGGGAAAAGAAGGGATCGAGGCGCCCATGGCCGGCCCGGAGTGCAACGCCGAAGGCAGCCCCGGCTCCTGCATCGTGGTGAGGGCCGGGGGTGGTGGTGGGGGGTTGGAAGGTTCTGGAAAGAAAAGGCCTGGGGTGGGGTGGGGGACATTTGGGGTTCACCTCAACATCCCCCCCCCAAAAAAAGGGGGTGAGAATTAGGGTTGGGGGTACGTATATAACATGGCGGAGGGGTCCCCCCCCCCTTCCATCCCTCTTTTTCAAGCCTAGCATATAGGGAGGATCATAAGAAACAGTCTATATATTTCTCTTCCCCCTTATATAGACACCCTGCAAATAAATAAGAATATATAAACATGGGGTGGTGGAGGTAATAATAATAATAATAATAATAATAATAATAATAATAATAATAATAATAATAATAATAATAATAATAATAATAATAATAATAGCAGCAGCTTTTACTGGCATCAAATGGTGGGGTAGTGGGAGGCTTAAAGAAGAAAGCCCTCCATCCCTCCCGTTCATGCTGGGTAGGGCATTTATTTATTTATTTATTTATTTATTTATTTATTTACACTTATAACCCACATGATATAGTCCAAGGGTGCCCAAACTACGGCCTGTGGGCCAGATCTGCCCCCCCATGCCAATTTATCTGGCCCACGGTACCCTCGTCGCTCCTGGAAGTGGAAGTACACCCATACGGAGCGGCGAGAGCAGCACAAGCTGGGTTAATTGGCATTGGGGGCCAGATCTGGCCCATGCGCCATAGTTTGGGCACCCCTGATATAGTCAGAGGAAGAATCGGGGGTTTTTTGGGAGGGGGTGTTAAACAAACAGGGCTTATTTCCCCCCCCCCCATTACATTTATAACCCATATTGTAACCTGATATGGTCAGATGAAGAATCAGGGGTTTTTTGGGGGGTGGTGGTTAAACAAACAGGGCTTATTTCCCCCCCCCCCATTACATTTATAACCCACATTGTAACCTGATATGGTCAGATGAAGAATGGGGGTTTTTGGGGGGGGGGGGTTGTTAAACAAACAGGGCTTATTCCCCCCCATTACATTTATAACCCACATTGTAACCTGATATGGTCAGATGAAGAATCGGGGGTTTTTTTTGGGGGGGGGTTGTTAAACAAACAGGGCTTATTCCCCCCCCCCCAATTACATTTATAACCCACATTGTAACCTGATATGGTCAGATGAAGAATTAGGGTGTTTTTTTTTGGGGGGGGGGGTTGTTAAACAAACAGGGCTTATTTCCCCCCCCCCCCAATTACATTTATAACCCACATTGTAACCTGATATGGTCAGATGAAGAATCAGGGTTTTTTTTTTTGGGGGGGGGGTTGTTGTTAAACAAGCAGGGCTTATTTCCCCCCCCCCACCCCCCCAATATAGACACCTCACAAATAAATGCTTGTATGGAAATGAAATTCAAGGAAAGTTTGGTCATATTTAAGGGGGTGGGGGGTGTTTGAGACAGGATTGCTAAGAGGTGAATAGGGTTGGGGGGGGGAGCCAGGCATCCCTCTTCTTCCCCCCACCCCAGAAAAGAGGGTGAGGATGAGGGGAAGGTTGGGGGTCCTTGGGAAGAAACCCCTCCATCCATCCCTTTCAAGCCTAGCATAGGGAGGGGGGGTATAAGAAACGGGGTGTCTTTCTCTCCCCCCCCAGACACCCCACAAATAAATGTTTGTATGGCAATGAGGCTGAAGGAAAGTTTGGTCTTATGGGGGGGGTTGAGACTGAGGACCCCTAAGGGGTGGATAGGGTTGGGAGGGAAGCCGGGCATCTCTTTTCGTCCCCCCACCCCAAAAAAGAGGATGGAAAGGAGGGGAGGGTTGGGGTATATAATATGGCAGCTTCTGAAGACATCCCTTTCCTTTCAAGCGGGGCATGGCATTGCCCCCCCCCCAATGTGTATTTAAGGTTCAGTGCTCATCTCTGTTTCAAAGCCGAAGAGCCAGCGCTGTCTGCTTCTGCAGATGTTTCCATGGTCATGTGGCAGGCATGACTAGACACCGGAGGGCACAGAACGCTGTTTACCTTGCCACCGAAGTGTTCCCTTTTTATCTACTTGCAATGTCTTGTTTTCGAACTGCTAGGCTGTCAGGAGCCTGGACAGAAACGGGAGTTCAATCCATCCTGCAGTACTCGGGAATCGAACGGCTGACCTCACGCCTTCCAGTCAGTGTCTTAGCCACTTGAGCCACTATAGTCCCTGCCCCCCAATATAGACACCCCCCCAATAAATAAATTGTGCCTTGATGGTGAGGAGGCTGAATGAAGGTTTGGCTGTATTGGGGTGGGTGGGTTAGAAAGGATTGGTTGGAGACTAAGGAATCCTAAGGGGTTAATAGGGTTGGAAGCCAAGCATTTCTCTTCCTCCTCCATTAAAAAAGGGGGGTGAGGAGAGGTATTGGGGTATTGCATTGGGGGGGGGCTAAAATGTGTATTTTATCACATTTTAAACTGATGGTCAGATAATCAGTTAATAATGGATACTGTGGGGAAGAAACCCCTCTCTTTCAAGCTTAGTATGGGGAAAGGGAGTCAAACAAGCAGGCCCTATCCACCCCATATAAGACACCCCCCAAATAAATAAGCAGTGCTTCAAAAGAGGAAGGTTGACCCTAGGTTTGCCCCACCACCACCCCGAAGGATTTTGTCCTGTGGGAATAATATCCAGTATCCTTTTTTAAATGTTATTTTAAAAAGTCATAGCAATAGCAATTACACTTCTATACTACTTAGTGGTAGTATAGCAGTTAAGACACTGAACTTGATGACTGGAAGGCCAGCAGTTCAAGACCCAAGTGCTGAATGACAGAGTGAGCCCCTGCCTTTGTCACAGCTCCTGCCAACCTAGTTGTTCAAAAGCAAGGGATTGCAAGTTGATAAATAGGTACCACTTCAGCAGGAAAGGTAATAGCATTCCATGTGCTTCGGCGTTTAAGTCATGGCTGCCACATGACTATGGAAATGTCTCCACCGATCTCTAGAGTTTGGTATGACTGGCTTTCGAGCAAAGGTGACTTTCCCCTCTGCATAATGCACAGTGCACACTCTGGGTGCTTCACAAGGTAATTAACACCCCCTCCCCCCATGCTGGGTACTCACTGATGATGGCAATATTCATTACCCCAGCAAAGTTCATAATAACAAGACGGGAGGATGATGATCAGGACTGCAGTGAGTCTACCAGCACAGGGCATGTTTCCTTTTTTGCACTTATCTCCCTATCCCAGCCTGGTGGTGTGAGCTTGTGATTAAACGAATGGGACAGAACTTGAATGACCTTCCAGGGTTATTTATCTGCTTAAAATGTGTAACTTGTATTTCTCGCCCAAAAGCAAAGGATTCAGAGTGGCCAACCTGAAGCTGCAATTTGCTAATGAAAGTCACAGTAAATAAAAACACACCCAGAGAGATTGGAAAGCCTTGCCCCCCCCACCCCCACCCCCCAAAAAAGGCAAGAGTTGGTAGGAGGCTATGGGGAATTTCAGGAGGTTGGGTTGAGAAAGGACTTCTTTTGCCCTGTTTTTGATGTGGAACACGGAGGAAATTGAAAGAGGGAATCTGGATTTGGTGGAGATTAAAAGTGAATTTGACTGGATGTGGTTTAAAAGGTGAGTATGTGACCATCACATTGCTTGTGTATGAGTGCTGTTTTCCTGGAAGGAATTCAGTGGGCCTGCTAGACTCTCTCTTACAGCAAACAGAGGCTTTTGGGTATGATCAACTTGTGATTCTTGTGGTATAAAAGAATTTGTGTTAAACTGTTTTGTGGTCAAAGAATGAAGTTTTTAAGTGGACGCTTGGGAATGATACAGTCTCAAGAGGTCTGAAGAAGAAAGGTGGAAACACCGTAAATATATGCTGTAAATGAAGATAGGAAAGAAAGATTGTCTATAGTAAAGGTCAAGGTCGCCCTTGCTCGAAAGCCAGCCGTTTCTGACTCTAGGGTTCAGTGCTCATCTCTATTTATAGCCAGAGAGCCAGCACTGTTTGTGTCTGCAGATGTTTCCATGGACACGTGGCAGGTGTGACTAGACGCGGAATGCTGTTTACCTTCCCACCAAAGTGGTCCCTATTTATCTACTTGCACTTTCTTGCTTCCGAACTGCTAAGTTGGCAGGAGATACTTGAGTATCGAACTCTGACCTTCCAGTTCTTCAAGTTCAGAATCTTAACCACTTGACCCACCACAGTCCCTAGGTTGTCTGTATATAGATCTATATGAGGAACCCACTAATTTATTTAAAAAAACCCTCTACTAAAATATCCCAAACAGGCAACTATTATTTCAGTTTTTGAAAATGCACATGGATAGGATTTGCATGTGCCAAACACGTGTGGAGATGAGTAGCTAACCTCCTACTCGAGGTCCGGAGGGCATTTCTGATGTGTCTTTGGTTTCTGTTAGGCGTCAGTTAATTGTGTCTTGAGTTTGTACCAAATGTAAAAGCCTTTGTTGCTAAAACTGAAAGTGAAGGCCGTTCTGAACAGGAAAAAGCAACTCTAACTTTGACATTTTTTCATTTAAAATGAACCTTTCTCTGACATCTTTCAAAATCCAGGCTAGGACCATGAAATCTGAAGCCAGATAAACTTTTCTTTGTACAGTATTTCATTATAATTTTTCTGCAGTTGTCTTTTTAAAGGTAAAGGTTTCCCCTTGCTCAAATGCCAGTTGTATCCAACTCTAGGGTTCAGTGGTCATCTCTGTTTCAAAGCCAAAAAGCCAGCACTGTCTGCTTCTGCAGACTTTTCCGTGGTCATGTGGCAGGCGTGACTAGACACCGGAGCGCACGGGACACTGTTTACCTTCCCACCAAAGTGGTCCCTATTGATTTACTTGCAGTTTCTTCCTTTGAAACTGCTAGGTTGGCAGGAGCTGGGACAAAGACGGGTACTCGGGAATCAAACTGCTGACCTCCCGCCCTCAAGTCAGTGTCTTAGCCACTTAAGCCCCTCCAGCCCCTTTTTACATGATACTTTTTACACAATGCTTATTGGTGGAGAGAACCAGGCAACGTGACAACACTAGGCATTGGGGGAAATATATCCCCTATATCTGTGATGGCGAACTTTGGCACTCCCGGTGTTCTTGGACTTCAAATCCCAGAAGGCCAAGTCTATCTGAATCTACACAAATGGGTTTACTGTGTGGATTCACAGAGACTTGGGCTTCTGGGAATTGAAGTCCAAGAACCCTTGGAGTGCGAAGGTTTGCCATCACTGCCCTATATATACTTGGCTGTCCACAACTCTGCATGGTTTGCCTCTTTCCCAGTGTGGAGTGTGTGTCCACATGTGTATTTTTAAGCTATTGTTATATACAGTAACTTTTCATTGTAAATGCTGCCTTTCTGCAGGGTCGTAACTTGTGTAGTGCAAAATTCCTTGTCCATTATAAACCTTATGTTTCTGGAATACCTTTTCCTTTGTCTTCAAGCAAGTCAGTAGGTCAAAGTACAAAGGTTACAAACCCTAATCTCTTTCAACAGGAAGTAGAAAGGATGAAGCTTCCCCCCCCCCCCCCCCATGTATGCAAAGCAAAAACTCTACAGATGGATTGTATTTTTGGATTTTGCAATTATCACACATTATGGAGCCTTTCCATTCTTGTGTTTTGGCTGCCTAGCAAGGATGTTTGATACTGTATATCTGACCTCATTTTTCTTCTTTTCAGATAGGGGACGATGAACAGGGTTATGACTTAGATTTGTTCTGTATACCAAAACATTATGCGGAAGATTTGGAAAAAGTTTACATTCCCCACGGACTTATTATGGACAGGTTGGTTGGACAAGGCAGGAACATTAAAAACCAGTTGTTTCCATGCAGACATTTGCATGTTTGTTTTAAAGAGGATTTTTTAAAAATGAAGCTGTTTACTTGTTTGTGAGGGGTGTTGTCTGTTTAAATCAGGGCTGCCCAAACTTTTCGGGGTGCAGGCCTGACACATGGTTCAGGGAGCTGGTCACTATAGCCCGGAGACCGGATCTGGCCCCTGAGGCCAATTCATCCGGCCCCCAAAGCCCTTGTCGCATTTTACTTCCTCTTCCTGCAGCAACAAGGGCTTTGTGGGCCGGATGAATTGGCATGGGGGCTGAATAGGGCCCTGGGGCTGTAGTTTGAGCACCCCTGGTTTAAATTTTCCCTTCTTGTTCCTTTTCTGCTGGAGATTGGATATCCTACGACAGTGGTGGCAAACCTATGGCATGCGGGCCAGAGGGGGCACATAGAGCCCATTCTGTGGGCACGTATGCCATCGCCCCAGCACAGAGTTCACCCTGCCCCTCTGCCCAGCAGTCCAATGGGAGTGTTTCCTCCTTCCCCCCAGCACAGAGTTCACCCCGCCCCTCTGCGTCATGGACAGCAGCCTGTTGAGTTTGGGCACTCCGTCTCTAAAAGGTTCGCCATCGCTGTCCTAGGATATAATGTCTCTAAACAATGAATGTCATATTGTATCCTTAGCAGGTGGAGGCAGTGAGGGGGCCACATTAAATGGTGCCACAGGCCGCATCTGGACCATGGGCCACAGGTTGAGAATCCCTGGTATAATGTAATGGATATAGAAAATCCATCTTATCGACATACTAACCCATAACAGCTTGAAATGATGTCTTGCCCATTCTTAATTGCATCCATTTCAGTTTCAAAATGACACAAGATGTCTCAGTGACACTTCTGTAAGTCAAGTTCAGGCTGCAGCATGCTCTGACGAATAATTGAAATTTTCTATCTGAAAAATCTGTATGTCTTATATCTTATTGCCTGTTGTCCAGAACGCTTCAAAGACAAAGATTTGCTTTGGCTCACGTTGTCCTATAAAATCAAGAGCATTTGGCAGCCCTGCTATTAGATTAACCTTGACAAGTGAGAAAAACCAGAAATGTCATTGACCGGTAAATAGTCCTGTTGGTTTTATCTTGCTGCGTGTATGTTGGGTACGATTGAGTGCTAATCCCAAACATAGTCAAGTACTAAACAGGTGACACCAAATAGCTGTTATTATTGTTCACTATTTACATAGTATTTCAGCCACAGGCTCTGTACAGTAAAATGGGTTTCCCCCTTTTCCGCAGGACAGAAAGATTGGCACGGGAGATAATGAAGAGCATGGGAGGACATCACATCGTCGCTCTCTGTGTTCTTAAGGGGGGCTATAAGTTCTTTGCTGACTTGCTGGATTATATCAAAGCTCTGAATCGAAACAGTGACAAGTCTATTCCGATGACTGTGGACTTCATCCGGCTGAAGAGCTACTGTGTAAGTGTACCTGCTGGTGTTTCCATGTTTCTGTTTGGCTTACGTAAAGGTAAAGGTCACCCTTGCTCAAAAGCCAGTCGTATCCAACTCTAGGGTTCAGTGCTCATCTTTGTTTATAGCCAAAGAGCCAGTGCTGTTTGCAGATGCTTCCGTGGACATGTGGCAGGCATGACTAGACACTGAAGTGCACGGAACACTGTTTACCTTCCCACCAAAGTAGTCTCTATTTATCTACTTGCCATCTCTTGCTTTCAAACTGCTCGGTTGGCAGCTGGGACAGAGATGGGAGTTCACTTTGTCATGCAGTACTCGGGTCTTGAACTGCTGGCCTGCCAGCCTTCCAGTCATCACGTTCAGCATCTTAACCACTAAGCTACTGTGGTTCCTCTGTTTGGCTTACCAGCAGCCATAATTTGTGACCATTCACCCCTCTTCCACCTTAGGTTCCCTGGGAGGAGTTTGGGATAAAGAAGGGGGCTTTCAATACACCGAGCTTTGGTGAAACTTCTTCCCAGATAGCCAGGAGGGAAGGAATAGCTGCTGAAGATTGCCAACCTAGCAGTTTGAGAGCCAGAAATTGCAAGTAGATAAATAGGGACCACTTCAGTGGGAAAGGCAACAGCATTCTGTGCACTCCGGTGTCTAGTCATGCCTGCCACATGTCCACGGAAACATCCGCAGAAACAAACAGCACTGGCTCTTTGGCTGTAAACAGATGAGCACTGAACGCTAGAGTTGGATACGACTGACTTTCCAGCAAGGGCAAACTTTACCTACGTCCATGTTCCAGTGAGCAGAGTTTTAAAATTAAAAGCTAACTTTCAAAACTACTTCTAGGGCCATTTAGGCAAGCTTGTTTTCACATTGGCATTTCCCTCGTAGTGCCAGAAATTCTGTGGAACAAAACTTGATTCCACAGGGAAAAGTCACAATTAGACGCCGTTGCAAGAATGCAACACTGCCATTGTTCTGGAAGTCAATATATTTAGGAGGCTTGTCAGGTCAGTTAAAGCTTTCGCTGAAATCCAGCTGTCCATCAGATTCGTAGGTGTCAAGCCTGTGGCTAGTACTTGGTTCTAAAGCAGGGGTGCCCAAACTTTTTGGGCCGTGGGCCGATCATGTGGTTCAGGGAGCCGGTCACTAAGGCCCGGGGGGCTGGGTGCAGCCCCCGGCGCCAATTCATCAGGCCCACAAAGCTCTCATCGCTCCTGAAAGCGGAAGTAAAATGCGCCCGTACGGCCAAATGAATTGGCACAGAGGGTCGCACCCGGGCCTTAGTTTGGGCACCACTCTTCTAAAGGGTTTGCTTGTCATTCCTTTGGGAAATTAGAAACTCTGCCTTATTTGTTCCTAACATTTCTTCATTACTCCGTAGAAGCTCATCTCAGGGCAACATTTCGCTGCTGCCAAAAAAAAAACATACTTGGGAGTATAAAGTATCCCACTCATGTAAGACAATCCTAAACCAAGAATATGGAAGGCAGCATCTGGGATGTATTATTTCTGTGATTAGGGTATTGTACCTCTATGATTTCTCTCTCCTTTACCTATGGATCCGATTAGGCTAACCAGGAAGGGAAGAGAAGATGTGGAAACCACTAAATTGGTAACATAATTTCATAATTCTATTGAGCTGACTGTGAAATTAGCAATTACGTTGTTTACAGAGTTTAGTAGGGTGGCGTTAAGGGGGTTTAGGAAGTTGAATATTACTGTTTCATCACTGATTAATATCCTTTTTTTAGAAAAAAAATTAAAACGCACACACATCAAGTTTTAGAAGCAGTCCTAACTAGGTTTGCCTAGCAGTTCACAAAAAGAAAGGAGTTTGTACAATGTCCTCCTGTTTCTTAAAATGGGACCGGAGCAAAGTGGCTTGTTTAGATTGTAGCTCTCAGAGTCCTCGGCTGATACTACCACCGGCCATTCTGGAGGCAGGATTTTCTCAGCTCACATCATCACGGGGTGGTAAAGGGGTGCACAGATGGACAGTCGGAAAGGATGCCCGCCAGTGTTCCCCAACCCTTAGTTTTTGGACTTCAATTCCCAGAAGCCTCAAGTCAGTTCTTCCAAAGCACCAATCAGCCAATGGACTGACTTAGGCTTCTGGGAACTGAAGAACCAAAGATCGGGAACACTGGGTCTATGAATCCACACGAATGGGTTTATTGTGTGTACGCATTCGTGTGGATTCACAGAGCAGTGTTTCCCAAACTTTGGATTTAGGAGCTCGATTCCTAGAAGCCTAAGTCAATTCCCCAAAGCACTAATCAGCCACGTAGGCTTCTAAGAATTGAAGTCCCCCTGTGGGGCCTGGGCCCCACATTGGGAACCATTGAGCTAGCTTAAGGCCACTTTGGTGGGAAAGTGGCAGAAACAAGACTTAAATCAAGCCTAGTAAGGAACTTGGGGAAAACTCAAAATACATGACCTGGACTGTACAGCCAACCTGGACGCTTTCTGCGCCTTCATCCCGGACGCTCTTCACTTTATTGACTGCCCGCTCTCTGTACTCTTTGGCCAGTTTCAGTTTGTAAGTCACATGGCCCACTTACGCAACAGTGAGATAATATCATTGATGGATTGCAATCCAAATGTCCAGAAGGGAATTTCTTTTTAAAACGGGTCTGTGTTAAATGGTGATCAGTCACAACTAACATACAGCGGAACCTTGGTTAGCAAACAGCTTGGTTAACATAAAAATTGCATAACAAAAGGAAATCCATAGAAAATAGTGGCTCGGTTTATGGAAAAAAATTTTTGGAACCGATTAATTGGTTTTCAGCGGGAAACTGTGTTTTGGTTAGAGTATTTTGGTTTTCAATACATTCCTATGTGAAATAGCATTCAGTGCATTCCTGTGGGAAATTCGTTTAAAGTAATTTTCACTGCCCGGAGAACGCATTAATTACGTTAACCATGGTTCTACTGTATATTGAAAAGTATTTGGATCTATTCTAGAGCAATGTTTTCCAACCTTTGGTTCTTGGACCTCAATTCCCAGAAGCCTAAGTCAATTCCTCATGTTAGGAACCACTGGCTGGGATGGAACAGCTTTCTTGCATGTTCTGTCCACAAGGCACAGTCCTGTCTTCATATTTAAAATTAATGTTGGGAACTTAAGTTTTGCTATCCTTTCAACACAACCTCCACCCATATGTTTCTGACTGTCTCAGAGATTAATCATTCTTTTGTCTCTGTACATAATTTTTTTCCTAATTATTTTAACATTTTGTCTTCTTTCCTCTCTCAAACTAGAACGACCAGTCAACGGGTGAAATAAAAGTAATTGGTGGTGACGATCTCTCAACTTTGACTGGGAAGGTATGTCCTAAGACATGTAGATGGTCGCTATGCATTCTAAGGACCAATGAATGTCATTATAAGCCAGGCAAAACAAAGTGCAGTTTATGAATGCAATTAAGGTAAAAGCATTATAGAACGAAGCATAGAGCCAGTGTTGTGAAATTTCCTTCTTCCTGGCATTGTCACAAATTATTGTTGCATTTTGCCGTAGCTCTCTTTGCACGTGCTTTGTTTCTGTCTTAGTAAGAAGAGAGGTTTTCTTCCTCTTTTTATTTAACATTTAAAAAAAAGTCCTGTGCAGTCTTTTTGCTTTCCTTTCTTTTGCTGGTTTGTTTCATACTTGAGGCATCTGCCTATATTTGTGTAAAGATTGACTTGGATAAATGTCAAGTGAGAGACCAATCATGCTGAAAAAGTTTGGATGGATATAAATTGGAAACTGAGTTTGTCTTCACAATACTGATGGACATTTTTTTCTCTCCCTCTCTTTTTAGAATGTCTTAATTGTAGAAGTAAGTATTATAGTTTGTATTAATGTCTTCAATGGGCACGGTGTACAGTAGTAAAAGTATGTTTTAAATCTTGCTGCGTCCTTGCAAAGTTGTACCGTTGTACTGTAGAATAACAATGATTCCTTTCTGATATTTAGCAGTGTAGATTAGAATTCTCTTCTAAGGAAAAAAAAAGATTTCTGATACTCGAGTAACCAAGATTGGAACATTATCTGACATGCAAATAGTCGCATCTTGCTCAAAAGCCAGTCCTATCTGACTCTAGGGTTCAGTGCTCATCTCCATTTAGAGCCAAAGAGCTAGTGCTTGGTGCTGTCTATGTCTATGGATGTTTCCGTGGTCATGTGGCAGGCATGGAATGCTTTTACCTTTCCCACCGAAGTGGTCTCTGTTTATCTACTTGCAATATCTTGCTTTTGAACTGCTAGGTTGTCAGGAGCTAGGCCAGAGATGGGAGCTCACTCCATCATGCAGGGTCTCAAGCTACTGACCTTCCAGTCGTCAAGCTCAGCGTCTTAACCCCTAAGGCTAAACCACTCCATGTCCCCAGTAATATAAAAATTAATTACATTCCTTCCTAAATGGAAAGCCAAGAATTTGCTGTTGAACTGACTGCTTTATTTTGTTGCAAATAATGCAAGCACAACATGATAAACTTTTTATGCAAAAAAAGTGTTGTGTTTATCAAAGCTACATTAAAAGATGACCAATTTCTGGTATACAAAAAAGACTATACTGTATCTATTTCCAGCGGAGAATTCTATATTCCCAGCTACATTCCTCTTATTATTCTATATTTATTGGTAGATGCAAGTGTTCACCCAGGATATTATTCTTACAGATCTTTAAGATTTGTTTGTTTTTGCTGTTTAGGATATAATTGACACTGGCAAGACAATGAAGACCCTACTCTCTCTCCTCAAACAGTACAATCCAAAGATGGTAAAGGTAGCCAGGTAGGGTTTGATTACACTGCATCACAAAAAAAAATATTGTCTGCTACTTGGTCTAATCCATGTAAGGCTGACCTTTCTCGAAAGCCAGTCGTATCCGACTAGGGTTCAGTCCTCATCTCTGTTTATAGCCAAAGAGCCAGCGCTGTCTGCATCTGCAGACGTTTCCATGGACACGTGGCAGGCATGCCTCAATGCTGGAGTGCACGGAACGCTGTTTACCTTCCCACTGAAGTGGTCCCTATTTATCTACTTGCAATTTCTTGCTTGAAGACTAGAAGGTTGGAGTTCAATTCCCAGATCCATGTCTCCTATACTAAATCAAGTGCTCTGAATCCAAATCTGAAGTCCAGTTCTGCCTAGGATGTCAGGATCTTAAGTCTGGTTTATTAACACAGCTTCTCTTACTCATCTTTACCTCAAAACAGACTCACTTATGGCCTAGCTGTACTATCCAATAAGATGATTTCGCAGTAGAGACACGCTCCATCTCACCTTATATACCTATTTCTGAAGTCAGCGCACTGACTTGCCCAGACAAGCTCAGCTGCATGCCACCAGGGGACGTGATTCAGCTGAGTCAGGAGCAAGCATAGTGGTAGCTGCAGCTGTTATAATGTTCCCATTTAAAAATACCAAATTACCATTTGAACAGCTATAGCACGCCTATAACTTAAAATCTGTACGTGATAGGCAAATTCTGAGTTCAGATTTGGAATTGGCACACTCGCCGTGTTATTCCCAGTGGCAAAAACGTCGTGTGGTTTTCTTCCTTGTTGTGTGGTGTTTTGCTTTTTCATTAATGTCAGAACAAAAATGACATAGGTATGAAGATGTTTTAGACATCATCTAGAACGGCTTTGAAATTACTTAATAGGTGGGATAATAAATGCCCAGTCAAAAAGTAATTGAGGTTCTCGCGTATGTAGATACTTCTCAGGATACGAAGGCACCTCTCGGATTGGCATGAATGTTTTCCAAAGAAATGTGATTTCTCTTTGTGCTGCATTCCCCTTCTCAAGATTGAAAAATGATACACAGACAAAATTCAGATGCTTGCTTGTTTACCCCGCTTGCAGTAACATGCCAGTAATGTTTTTTTTGTGTGTGTGTGTGTGAGTGTGTTTCTGATCACACATGCATTTCACAGCAAAGGTGTAGCCATGGTTCACAAGGAAACTTTGTGCGGTTTTCTGTTGCCATAACACTATCCAGGCACGCCTCTTCAAGGTGGCTCAGATTATTTCTGGTGCTTGTTCTTTGTGGTATAACCTTGAGATAAATAAATGGGAAAGCAGGACCATAATACGCTGTCATGCTTTGGGCTAGCTAACCATGGATTCTCAGGTATATCAGACAGGAAACAAGAACAAGATTGTAGCACTTTAAAAATTAACTCCTCTATTTTAATGTGTACTTTCTTGTCAACTGTGACTAGCAGCTCATCAGGATTTTAGACCCATGTCTCTACCCTTGACAGAAATCGATTTTATACCTCCATAGTACCCCACCTGGTCTCTAGCTATCATTGCCTGGTTTTGCTTAAAGCAAGATGAAATTAATGTGCCCACAATCATATCTGTAGCATATTGAGGAGAGACCCCATCTGTAAAAGAATATACTCTAGTGGCAGGAGAGAGAACTCCTTGGGCCAGGAAAGATGCAGAAAAGTTACTTTTCCACTGCGCAAGGTTCCCAACGGTGAAGGATTTTCAAGGCAGGGAGGGGACATTACTGTGTTACTGAACTATGACAGCCCCTTTCTCCCTCCCCCACCCCCGGTAATAAATACTAGTGAAGGCCATAGGCTGTGGTCATGTCTGATGTTCAGCCTCTCCTCCAATGTCTCTGAGCAAAGCACACTTAGAATTTGGAGCAAGAGGAAGCAACTTCCAGACTTCCTTGTTCTGTGTGATCCTACCCCAGGGGTCCCAAACCTAAGACCCGTGGTCCGGATCCGGCGCATGGTGCCATTTCATGTGTCCCTCCACCCCTCTTAAGTACATTCGAGAAACAAAAGGGTCACCCCCTTTGAAGCTTTTGGGACAAAATGGCTGCTCTCCATCGCGCAGGCAGGGCAAAATGGCTGTCTGGCCCTCAAAGCTGACTGAGAGTGCGTGACCCGGCCCCTGGGTTGAAAAGATTGGGAATCCCTGTGCTACCCTTTGGAGGGGGCCCTGCCCTCACACACATTCTCAAATATTTGTCTTTTAAAACTTATTTTTAACCAGAGAAGCCACTGGTCTTGGCTGGTTCCAAGTGGTTTTTGATCGGGGGGGGGGGCTCCTGAATTCTAAAATAGCTGGTGTGGAAATGGTCCTGTTCCACCTAGGGCAGTGATGGCCAACCTTGGCACTCCAGGTGTTCTTGAACTTCAATTCCCAGAAGCCCTGATCAGCTGGTGTGATGACTGGGGCTTCTGGGAATTGAAGTCCAAGAACACCGGGAGTGCCGATTTTAGCCATCACTGCCCTAGAGACTATGGGGAGATGGTTGGGGTGGAAAGCTTTATGGGATCCTGAGAAACAACACTTATTCTCAAGGAGGATGCGCTCTGGGTATGCGGGAAGGGGCTTCCATCTGTATTTTCCTAGTCATCATCATCATTTATTAACTGATTAGCCATCTGACCATATCAGATTAAAATAAAATACATTAGATAAAATATAATTACATAAACCAGGATGAAAACAGGTTAAAAGTAGGATGATACAATCACAATAAAATGAGATATAAAATTTACTCCGTTTTTTTTTTTTAAATAATCGTGTCAGAAACACACAAAGGCGCTTTCTGGGTTGAAAGGATTTTTGCTGGAGAAACGCCAAATGACGCCCCAAATGAGGCGCCTTTCATGTCCCCAAGATTTTTTCCCTCTGAAGTGTTCCCTACTTATCTACTTGCAGTTTCTTGCTTTCGTACTGCTAGGTTGGCAGGAGCTGGGGTAGAGGCAGGCACTCATTCCGTCCTGCGGTACCCAGGTCTCAAACTCCCGATGTGCCGACCTTCCAGCTAGCAAGGCAGGCCGCCCGCAGTCCCTTACTCAAACTAATTGATCACTTTCCCAGTCCTTGACTTGGTATTTATGTTGTGACCTGTATCCATTGATTTGCCAATATGGGATCTGTTGAATGACTCAAGATTCTCCAGTTAGCTTATGAGTATTAAGAATAGTTGAGTGATGTGATTGGTACAGTTAGTTTGTTTTGATGTTATTTAGATGATAATGGGATTTGGTATGGATTATACCTTGTGTCCAGTTCTGGGAAGTCGGGGGGGAGGGGGGGTAATGGGGGAGGGGGGGAGGGAGGGTTATGGGGGGAAAAGCAGAGAATGTACACTTTTGGTAAAACTCTTTAAATAAAAAAAAAAAAAAAAAGATTCTGCCTGGGATTCATTCTCTGTGCTTGGGATATTTTTCCCCCACAGCCTGCTGGTCAAAAGGACACCGCGAAGTGTAGGATACCGACCCGACTGTAAGTAAATGTTATGCAAGGATTTGACGTATATCAAATACAACGTTTGAGAGTATTTTCCCCCCGAAGTGTTCGCTGTGTTAGTCTTGGTGTTATCCGATTTTTAGTGTTATCCGATCCAT
The DNA here is from genome assembly GCA_030440675.1 of Furcifer pardalis. Taxonomy (NCBI): domain Eukaryota; kingdom Metazoa; phylum Chordata; class Lepidosauria; order Squamata; family Chamaeleonidae; genus Furcifer; species Furcifer pardalis. The sequence continues at coordinate 33,301,752 of CP126899.1, read as the reverse complement.
GTTAAAATCCTATGGGATGTATCGGATAACGTTAAAGCTCCATAGAGATACATTGTAACCGCACAGGCTTTAGCGGTTGTTATCCGATCCATCCCATAGGACCTTAACGTTATTCGATTCAATTCTCCTCCCCAGATTACTTAACGTTATGCGATTTTAGCGTTATCCAAGGTAAACGTTATCCGAGGTATTACTGTACAGCAGTTAGTCCTTAATGTTGTTGTTGTTTTGTATTTTTGTTCTGTTTACTCTCTTCATATGTTTGGGACTGTGATAAGGAGCTTTCTAGGAATGCTGACCTATTAGTGTGGGGTTTGAAAGACAGAGAGATGGAAACAGTTGTGTGGAAATCTCATTAGAGAGTTTGTGAAATGAGAGGCAGGGATAAATGAAGAGAGGGAAGGGAGGACCTTAAGTGGGGGTCGGTTGAGGGAGATGATGGGGCTTGTATGTAGCCTTGTTGTACTTTATAAAATTCAATAGTTTTTTGCTTAAAGAGGGATAAACAGAAGGAGTTAAAAGCACAGCCGCTTAATGGGGCTTTCTTGCACATCTTTACAGTCCATTGCAGTCCCGGGGTTAAACAAACGATTTCCAGGGGAAATGTGTACTCAGGTACGAGTAGCAGACAACAATGACGGATTTATTCAAATAGGTCGCTCTGTGCTGAGTGGATCTTACACCTAATTATGTTTAAAATTACATATTAATTAACCTTTCCACAGTGTTCAGCGCACTTTCAGTGGTGCATATATACAGTCAAACCTTGCCTAAAGAGCGTCTCGCTTAAAGAGTAACTCGCTTAAAGAGCAGAATTTTCTCTGCATGGTCGCTTCGCTTAACAAATAAAACCAACCCAAAACTCGCTTAACAAATAAATCGGGGTTCACAATCCTCCCCACAATTGGTCACTTACAATGGTGTTTCACTTAAAGAGCAAACTCACTTAAAGAGCAATCCTGTGGAACGCATTATGCTCTTTAAGCGAGGTACAACTGTATACATTCTGTCCATTTTGCCACCTGGCCCTTCCCGGCCATAGAGTAACGTGTTCCGATATTAAAATAAGAGCCCCATCTGTTGAATGTATGGGATTTGTATTAGGTTGTCTTACATTTCTAGCCAATAGCCGTGGGATTCAAGACGGTGAAGGGGGGTCTGTTCGTGGAATAGCCCCAGTCCTTGATGGCGGTTTTGTAAGCATTGCTTACGAAGTCACTGCATTTTCGTTCTTTTCAGTTGTCGGATTTGAAGTGCCGGACAAGTTTGTTGTGGGATATGCTTTAGATTATAACGAATACTTCCGGGATTTGAATGTAAGTAACTGACTCGTCTCTTGTTTTTAAAAACTGGAGAAGGAGCTCTTGGGCTCACCTGCGTGCTCTTCCCTTGAGCCAGCCTTTCTAAGAACCACCTTCCGTCTTTAATGGTGAAAAACAGAAAGGATGAAACGAGGGTTTTAGCAGAAGTGTGCAGTTATTTTGGACAGGAGGCGATGGGGACTCCCGGGCAAAACCTTCCATTTCCAAAAAAAAATAATCCTATTACAGGAAAGAGAATCCTGTGCTCATCTCCGTTTGCAACCAGCCAGCACTGTCTGTGTCTGCAGATATTTCCGTGGTTATGTGGCAGGCGTGGAATGTTGTTACCTTTCCCACCAAAGCGATACCTACTTGCAGTGTCTTGCTTTCGAACTGCTCGGTTGGGAGTTTCTGGGAGCTCGCTCGGGTCTCGAACTGCTGACCTGCCAGACTTCCCGTCGAGTTCAGCATCTTAACCCCTAAGCCAAGGGTGCTCGGGCTAAAGGCAGGAGGGTTTAGTCTCCCACTTCGGGGTTTGCAGGAGGAAAGAAAGTGGTGGACAGTTATGGACGCTGCTAGGCCTTGTGGCTGGCCCAGTAACCCAGTTATGTATGCGCAAGAAGAATACTCAGCTGTTCCTCCACCGTCTCCTCATGACTTGCACATCCGGTTCATCTTGTCCAGAGCTCTTAAACCAAAGTTTCCCTACCTTGCATTTTGGGAGTTCAGTTCCCAGAAAACTAGGTCAGTAAGCTGGCTGATCAGTTCTTCTGGGAATTGACGTTGGAAACCACTGGCTTGAACATAAACTAGAATGGCTACCCAGATTCAGTTTTCTGCTTATTACAGTGAGTTGGAATAATCCTATATAGTCATGACGGCAAACCTTGGCACTCCAGCTGTTCTTGGACTTCAATTCCCAGAAGCCCAAGCCTCTGTGAATCTATCAATGTGACTTGAGCTTCTGGGAACTGGAAGTCCAAGAACAGGTGGAGTGCCAAGATTCTCCATCATGGAGCTATAAAACACTGATTCCCTACCTGTTAAGATCGTCATGCAGAGATTATTTCTTGTTTTCTGTATTTCAGCACATCTGTGTGATAAGCGAGACGGGAAAGCAGAAATACAAGGCGTGACGTTGATGCTTCCAGTGCATTTTGGAGCCGACATCCGCAGCTCTCGTTTTTCCCATCGACTTCTTCGGCTTCAGTCTCCAGTTTTGAATCATGGGACGTTCCAGCCAGGTCGTCATTTGCTTGCTATAATTTATTGCATGTACAGAATAGAAATCTTGTCTTGTTCATTTATGTCGGGGAAAACTTTTTGCAGGGAGTCCAATTATTCACCTCCGCCCCCAATCTTTTAAAATTTGCACTATGAGTCTACGAATTCTTGCCCCCCCCAACTAAGGGATTTTGCTGTGTGTTTGCCCCAAGCTTAACTCTTCCCCCAAAGTCATTCATTTCTTCCCCTTCCTTTTAAACCTCATCTACTCAGAACTGAAATAGTTATAAGTACTGTATATGTATAAGACATTTTAAGAGTGGAAATTATATTAGTAATATTTTTTAAAAGAAAACAAGTAATTTAAGTTTTATATTGTAATTTAAAAAATCGGGATGGTGGTTGGATAGCTGCTTCCGGGGATGGGGGGCCCGCGGGTGTACAAAAACGACGTGATGGGGCAGCTGTCCAGTCAATGCGGTGATCTTGAGTATAAGCACTGTTCTGCTAGACTGTTTCCTCTGGAGTTGCCTTACTTGCCTCTTGCAGGAATTCAGAATTTTTTTTTAAAAAAATGTTATTTTGTCCTGAAAAGAGAGCAAGTGACAGAATCGAATGTTGAAGCAGCTCCCGAGATTTCTGACTCCTGCAGGCACGATGGATGCCACAATCTACAGACTCTTAGCCAAGCAGAGGAGAAAAGGAATAGATTTCCATCAGGCATGCTCATTAGCAGTTCAGGGCAGGGGTGTCCAAACTTTTTGGGCCGCGGGCCGCTCACGTGGTTCAGTGGGCCGCTCACGTCGTCCCTTCCACCGGAAGTAAAACACTCCTTGCAATCTGCTTTGCAGCAGGACGAGAAAGATTTTAACCTGCCATTTTCTCTGCTTAAACCGGGAGTGGCCAAACCACGGCCCACGGGCCGGATACAGCCCCTGACACCAATTCATCTGGCCCACACTACCGTCATCAATCCCAGGAGCAGAAGTAAAACGAGCCAGATGAATTGGCATCGGACCAATCCTTGGGGCCGTAGTTTGGGCACCCCTGTGGTAGGCTCTGGCTCAGTTTTGTTTCCTTTCTCCATCAGCTTGGCAGGGTTGCCTTTGAAACCCAACAAGCTTCATGTTGAAAACTTCAGTGAAGAAATGATTGTAATGTTTGACTGTATGACGTGCACAGAAAACTTATGTACAATAAAGCTGGGCTTTTATTCCTGGAGGTGTTATTTGAGAGCAGTTGTATCTGTAGCGTGTATATTTCATTGGTGGTCACCTCTTAGGTAAAGTTAAAGGTCGCCCTTGCTCGAAAGCCAGTCATATCCGACTCTAGGGTTCAGTGCTCCTCTCTGTTTCATAGCGTCTGCAGACGTTTCCGTGGACACGTGGCAGGTATGATTAGACACTGGAGTGCACTGAATGCTATTTACTTTCCCACCGAAGCAGTAACTTATCTGTTTGCAATGTCTTGCTTTCAAACTGCTAGGTTGGCAGGAGCTGGGACAGAGACGGGAGCTCACTCTGTCATGCAGTATTCGGGTATCAAACCCAACCTTCCAAGTCTTAATGCTCAGCACCTTAACCACTAAGCCACCGCAGCCCCTTGGGCGGTGGTAAATAACCTGACCCTGTAAAGGGGGCCAGTGGCTATGGGGGGGATGAGCCCCTTTCTGTGGGGGCGATGGTCCCCCCTCTCAGTGGAAGAAATGCCACTGGAAACCATCCCAATGGCACAATAAGCAGAGGAGGAACTCAGATTCCCATCGGTCATGGAAGCAGAAGAGGCCATGTGAGATGGACTGGCTGTGAAGGCGCCCCTTGATAATATCTTCAAGGCTGCGGCAGTCCATTGCAGTCCCGGTGTTAAATCCTGCGTGTCTTATTTCATACGTGCCGCAGGAGGTGATTCCGAGACCATAGTGTGAACACTTCGTGCCAAGTTTGGGATCCGCCTTAAACAAATTAACACCAGTGGCATTTTCCCTGTTTCTCATTCTTGTGGAAATGATTTCCGGGGGGGGGGGGGGGGGGAATGTACGCTTGGATATGAGTAGCAGCCGACGAGGACGACCTCTCCTCCCTCCCACTCCCCAAACTAAGTTCTGAACAGTGCAGTGAAAGGCGTTGGGTCACAGAAGCATTGAGGTCTACCTAAGGGACAGAAAACCCACCGCTGGTTCTGCTCTGGCTAAGCAAACACCAAAGATGGGCTCATTCAACACCCATGTGTGAACGAGCAGAAGCTCCCATTGAGCTGAAGGAGCTCACTGGACAAAGTAACATGAGAGGAGGATGTGACTGAGCCTCAAGTCCACTGACTCAGATCCAGGGAGAGCCTTATGGCAAGAACAAACATTCTTGAGGGTACACAAGAGCAAAACCAAGTTAGAAGGTGGAGGAAGGAGCTCACGGGGCAAGGAAGAAGCTTGAAGGAGGAGGAGACGGCTGAGTGACTCAACCTCCTCCCCCAAGTCACTTGGGAGGACCATGAATAGGCTGAGGGTTGGAGTCCCTCAAAGCAAGAACAACAGGCTCAAGCGGGGGGGGGGGGGAGGCTGCTGGCAGAGAACGACACACGGTATGAATGAGGAGAGGCACAGAATCTGGATCATTGGCTGGTCTGCTGGTCGCTACCAGAAACGTGTGCCAACCAAGATTTAATTGTGGTCAACAGCACATCTGGACACAAAAGAAGCATTGAAATCGGTCTATTCCATTCCATGAAACCAAAAAGAAGACTTGAAAAGGTAGCAATGAAGGGATTGGAAAAGACCGTCAAGTGTAAGTGCATGCCAATGGAGACAAAAACCAAAATTGTTCACGCTGTCTTATTCCCAGTCACCGTAAAGGTCACTGTAGTTTGAACGCCAGTCGTATCCAACTAGGGTTCAGTGCTCATCTGTTTATAGCCAAAGAGCCAGCGCTGTCTGCATCTGCAGACGTTTCCATGGTCATGTGACAGGCATGACTAGACACCGTAGCACATGGAACGCTGTTACCTTCCCATGCAATGGCCTTCCGCATCACAGTGTGACACCCATAGTACCTCTGATCCAGTCCTGTGAGTCCCTTTCTGGTCCTGAGCCCTTTTGGCACGCAAAGTCATCATCATCATCCCCAGCTGCCAGGATGGATGAAGCTGCTGCCCTCCATCAAGAGGGATACTAGTTGGGATTTAATACACTTGGGGACCATCACCCTTCCCTGCGGACTTCGCCTTTTACTTAACCCCCTCCTTACACTCAACATTGAGTCGCTAGCAGTAGGGTCTACTCCAGTTCTCAACCTTTGTAAGCCGGGGGCCGGGTCACACTCTCTCAGACAGCTTCAGGGGCCGGACGGCCATTCTGCCCTTCCTCCACCACGTGACACTTCCTGGTGCGGTGCGGGGGGGGGGGGGGCACATGAAATGGTGCTGCAGGCTGAGAATCCCTGCTCTGCTCTATTCCCATCCCAGGAGAACCTGGCCAGACTCTCCCCAGGAAAGACAATAATGCAGGGAAATGTGGAAGGCAACAGGAAAAGAAGACCAAATTGCAGGATGGATTGACTCCGTACGGCCCAACGTGGCCCCCTCCAACTCCCCTATTCTATGACGAAGGGGATCCTTCCACCTGATGACAAGGTGACCTTTGCTCACTCAGGCCTTTAATGGAGAACATTGCCCTCTGCTGATCAAATGAAGCATGAAACCTTTGGAGCCCTGCTGCATTTCCCATTGGGACCAGACACTTGTGGCCGAGGGTTGGGGGGGCGGGGGGGGGGGAGTCCATTTACAAGTAGACTGAAATCCTGTTGCTTAGCAGAGTAAGCTGCACTAGAGTAGGCCCATTGAATCAATACTTTTTTTAAATCAACTCCCCAAGTTTCAGCCGAGTCCAAGGGGTCCGTTCTAGCTGCAATTTTAGCATAGTTTAACAACGCCGTCAGCTGTACCTTCTTTCTTGGGGGAGAGACCAACAGGACCAAATGATAATGTTATGAAATTAATAATAAGTTAATAAATTATTCCGGGTTGAAAGGATTTTTGCTGGGGAAACTCCGCTCAGGGGACGCCCGAATGAGGCTCCTTTCATGTCAGCAAAAGCTGGCACAGGGACGGGCGCTCATTCCGTCACGCAGTACTCGGGTCTCGAACTGCCAACTTGCCAGCCTTCCAGCTAACCAGGCGAGCTTCTTAACCCCTGAGCCAACGCAGCGCCTCAGGACCAAATGATTCCTTCATATCCCACGAACTAGGTTAGGGTGGTTTGGGGTGAGGGGGACCCTAAAAAAAGTGTCCAGGCTCTCACTGTCCCACAAGGCCAGCAAAGGCAGTTTGAAACCCAAGTACTGCGGGACAGAATGAGTTCCCGTCTCTGTCCCAACTCCTGCCAACCTAGCCGTTGGAAAGGAAGGAAAATTTGCCACTTGGGTGGGGGAAAAGATCTTGGGGACATGAAAGGAGCATCATGCGGGGGCATCGGCCCTTGAGTGGAGCTCCTCCAGCCAAAAGGCCTTGACCCAGAACAATTCCTGACGCGAAACCATTATTAGCATCGTCCCGCGGATGGGGGGGGGGGACCCATCTCGGTGCTCTGGTGGGGCATAGGAGCTGAATCTGCACGAATGGAAGCTGCCACTGCGGTGGCGTGGTGCGTAAGGCGCTTGAACTTGACGACTGGAAGGTCGGCAGGGTAGCAGTTCGAGACCCGCGGGTCGGAGTGAGCTCTCCCAGCTCCTGTCAACCCCTAGCAGCTGGAAAGCAAGAAATCGCAAGTAGATAAATAGGCACCACTTCGGCAAGAAAGGTAACAACGCTCCCTGCACCCCGGCCACATCTGCAGCCGCAGACTGTGGCTGCAAACAGAGATGAGGACCGAACCCTACAGTCAGATACGACTGGCTTCCGAGCAAAGGCAACCAATAAAAGCTTGTAGAGCCTCTCAGTGTTGCCACTCCAAGGATGCTTGCCTGTGTACAGAAGGACACGTACAGAAGCCCGAGCATCTTTGGGCACTTCCAAAAACAAAGATGAGAAAGGAGCGAGCAGCGCAAGGCAGGCCGGAGGGGAAGCCCCGGGTTCAAATCCTCCTTCCTCCTCTTCTTCAAGCGCCCGACTTCTGTGCTATGGAACACCCACTCCGACTTTGCGCTTCGAGTGGCGCATCTCGAAGGAATCCACTCGCTCACATATCAGAGCCAAATCGTGCCCATCTAAGAAATGGTGTGTTGGACCCCCAAATCATTACATTTCTTCCCCTTCCTTTTAAACCTCATCTACTCCGAACTGAAATAGTCCCAAGGACTGTAGATGTAGAAGGGTCCCTCTCCCTCCATCTTCAACTGGTCCCATTCCAGCCCCACCCCACCAACTTGGGAACCCCACACATAGAATGCTCCTTAAAAATAGCTGTATTTGGCGTTGAATTAAAATGTCAACAGCAAAGCATATGTTGATAACGACAAACCACAAGCCAGGACCCTTTAAAGGGTATCCTTCCCCTATCCACGCACCCCGACTTTCCATCAAGTGTCCAAGAGTCTGGCCACCCACCCAAAGACGGGATATGGCATCCTCCCCTCAGATGACTGTCCTGACAAGGATATGGTGGAAGATCCGTAACTTAACACTAATTGAGAGGATGCTCTTCCAACCTCTGTGATGTGAAGATGGATTGGTTTGGTAACATGGGTACAAAGCGCTTCAAACAGGTTCCCCCCCCCCTGTAATTTACCCTTGACAGGGTCTCAGAATTGTAGAACTGGAAAGGACGGGAATCTTCCCTTCTCCTGAATCAGAAAATCCACCACTTAAAGCCGTGGATGGAGAACCTTTTGGATTTCAGTTCCCAGAAACCCAAGTCTTGTGCAGCAAACCCACTTGTGTGGATTCACAGAGATTTGGGCTTCTGGGAATTGAAGTCCAAGAACAGCTGGAGTGCCAAGGTTCGCCATCACGGCCTTAAACTTTCAAACTACTTCATGTGCTGCTTTTCGTTGTTCAGTTGCGCAGTCAAGACCCTTTGCGACCCCATTGGACATTGAGCGCCAGGCCCCCCCTATCCCTCCCCAACCCACCCAGGTGTGTGCCCATTGCATCTACAATACCCTCTAGCCATCTCCTCTTCTGCCGCCCCCTTCTTCTTTTGCCCTCCATCTTTCCCAGCATCAAGGCTTTCTCAAGTGAAGCTTCTCCTCTCATTTGATGTCCAAAGTACTTTAGCCTCATCTTCACTATTTAACCTTCCAAGGAGCAGTCGGGATTGCTCTTGGAAATGGCTAAAACATTTTAGCTGAATGGCCAGAGAAATGTGCAGGTCATTTGTGAGTAAAGGTGTCGTGGTTTAGGAAGAATAATCAGTCTTTGCTTGGCACCCAAATGGACTGAAAAACTTCTGAGTAAACCCAAGGATTCTCGTTCAGCTTAACCATTACTTTGTCTTCCCTCGTTAGTTTGCAACCATTTTGCCCCCGTTCGGGGAGGAATCATTCTGCCCTCTCCCAATATGACTCCACTTGATTGTTCAGTGTTATTCTGTATGCCGTAATAAATACGATAAAAGCCAGAATATCTAGACCTGACTTTGAACACAGTGTCTTGACACAGACAAATCCATGAGGGACTTGATCCAATCATATTGTGATAAAAAGAGTTTGCTTCTAATTTAACTACACATTTTTTCCTCTTTGGAATCATTGACAATTTTTATTAAGGTCCCTAAAAGTATGGTAAATGATCACAGAAACCTAGAACTGGAAGGGACCCTGAACATCATGAAGTCTGAGCCCTTGAGGAGGTAAGACATCAAAGCCACAACTTCCTTGAGAAGTGGTCATCTAATCCCCCGGTTGAAACCCTCTCATGAGGGAGAGATCCACCACCAGTAGGTTGTTCTATTGTCAAACAGCCATTTGTGTCTTTCAGCTTTCAGATGAATATTCCATCCAATGTTTAGATAACAACTTGCCTTTATTAAGCCTCTTTCCCCAAGGCCTTCTCCTCGTCTCTTTCAATTTTTTTCCAAGGTGAGGGCGATGTATGTTTGTGCGAGGCAGTGTGACCCAATATTTACGGTCATGTATTTTTACCCTTGAGAAGCGCATCCAGAAAGGAAAAAACGAAACCAGCAAGACATTTTGAACAGCTTGGCTACGTAAAGATCATCATCCATCCTACTTTTGGCCAACTATGTTCAGAGAACGACCTCAGATAGCAAAAGCAGACCTCCTTGTATATATTTTATGTCTATAACCTACTTTAAAGCAGTCCTGATGAGAGTTCCACATACACTTTCTCCCCAATATAGCAAGTTCTTTCATACTTCCCTTAAATCAGCTCCGACAAACAAGGCACAGATGAACAAGAAATATAGAGTCAATAACAAGGGAAACATCCTTGGCCCTCCCGAATGTCTTTTCAACAAACTTCATTCCCTATTTTGATCAGCTGCGCACACATTTATGGGGGAAATGTATGAAATAAGACCTCTCTAGTTCCACGATTTTTCAAGTGCTCCTCAGAGAAAGGATGACACACAGCTATCGTTTACAACATCTCATCTGCCACACAGTAGTAATCCCAAAGTCTGGTTACTCCATGGAACAAAGTCCACTCTTTGAGAACAAATGATCACAGCAGCAGTTATGCTCAGTACCTCCCTGTGTTCCAACTCTTCATACAACTGGCTTTGAAATTTTATTTATTTATTTATTTAGATTTATATCACTGCCCACTCGCCGTGGCGACTCAGGGTGGTTTACAATCAGGAAAACAAAAACAAGAAAACAATAACACACACACACACAACACAAACAACTAAAATCCATTCCTCCTCCCGGCCAGAGGACGTTAGTCTTTTCCTTCCCTGGGCAGATAAGGCCCAGGATTAGGAAGTGGGAGCTTCCATCTAAAAACCTTAAAACTTTTTAAAATCTAAAAACAGATTAAAAACACACCAGATGCTACAGCTACTAGTTAAAAGTAGAGAAAGAGAAGGGCTCAGATCAACCAATGTGCTGGGGTCATTATACCTTCCATACCCCACATCTGTCCTAGCCATGTGTTTAAGTTCTTCCTAAAAGACAGCAAGTCCATCTGAAGACATAGCTCAGTTGGTAGGAGGTTCCATAGGGCTGGAGCGGACACAGAGAAGGGCCTTCTTCTAGTGCCACAGAGATGTGCCTCCCTGGCCGATGGAACAACTAGGGAGCCTCTCCGGTCCGCTCTGGTGGGACGGGCAGATGTTCTTGAGGTGAGGCGGTTACTTAAGTATCCTGGCCCACTACCATGTAGGGCTTAAAAGGTAATAACTAGCACCGTGAATTGCACCCGGAGACATATTGGTAACCAGTGCAGCTGCCGGAGCAGAGGTGAGGCATGTGCATACTGCCCACACCCCATCACAACCCGGGCAGCCGCATTCTGGACCAATTGAAGCCTCCGAATGGTCGTCAAGGGCAGCCCCATGTAGAGCGCATTACAGTAATCAAGTCTGGAGGTGACCAGAGCGTGTGTGATCATGAGCAAGGAGTCCCGATCTAGGAGTGGGCGTAACTGGCGGATCACACGAAGTTGTGCAAAAGCCCTCCTGGCCATGACTGCCACCTGCTCTTCGAGCAGTACTCACAAGTCCAGGAGGACCGCCAGATTACACACCAGGTCTGTTTGGGGCAAAACCGCCCCATCCAGAACCAAAGATGGTAACTCCCGAGATGATGCAGGACCCCCGACCCACAGCCACTCAGTCTTGTCGGGATTCAGCTGAAGCCCGTTGTCCCCCATCCAGACCCTCACAGCCTCCAGGCACCTGGAAAGGATTTCCACTGCATCACTAGGGTCCCCACGGGCCGAGATATATAACTGGGTATCATCAGCATATTGATGATACCTCACCTCGTGGGACCGGATGATCTCACCCAGTGGTTTCATGATGTTAAATAGGAGGGGTGCATCGAATAACGTTAAGGTCCTATGGGATGGATCGGATAACAAGCGCTAAAGCCTGTGCGGTTACAATGTATCTCTATGGAGCTTTAACATTATCCGATACATCCCATAGGATTTTAACATGGATCGGATAACACTAAAAATCGGATAACACCAAGACTTGTGGAACCAAGTCTTAGCGTTATCCGAGGTTTTACTGTATTCTTGCTGGTGTATTAAGATTCCGGAATACTCTCTGCATTCCAAGGATTCGTGTGAGTTTCAGGTCATGATTGATCTGAACCTCCTCCAAAACGTCCTGGTACATTTTCTTTGACAAGAAACACCGAAGAATAATTGAATTTTGGCTCTTTCTCCGTCGTACTCCCCACCCGTCAACTTCAAATTCACTTGCAAAATGTCATAAAAACATGGTGAAGGACACTCAAGTGTCTGAGAGTTGACACAGAAGGAAGGTGTGTTATGGGCAACTAAGCTTGGTGTCACATTCAATTTCTGAATGAAATAACCAAGGAGTTTTCAAAAGACACCCTCAGACATTTCATCATCGTTGTCTGCAACTCTCATCAAAGAATACATTTTTCCCCATGAACCAAGAAAAATGCCACTGGTGTGAATTTAAGGTGGATCCCAGCTTGCTATGAAATGACCCACACACTAGGACCATGGAGCCATCTTCCGTTGGGTCCAATAGAATGGTTTCCAGTGGCCTTTCCTCCACCGAAGGGGACCATCGCCCCACCTATAAGGGGCTCATCCCACCCCCCGGTAGCCCGTTGGCTCCTTTAGGGAGTCAGGTTATTTAGCACCACCCAAAACTCGGCGTTGAGTCGCTGGTTGTACAGTCTACTCTGTTACCATAGCTGTATGGTCTACACCAGTGTTTCCCAAATGCTGGTTTTTGGACTTCAATTCCCAGAAGCCTAAGTCATTTCCCCAAAGCACTGATCAGCCAATGTACTGACTTAGGCTTCTGGGAATTGAAGTCCACCTGTGGGCTGTGTACCCCTTGTTGGGAACCACTGGTCTACTCAATTATCGGGATGTCCGGCCAGACATGTGCCTTCAGACGTTTAAGACTAGAGGAAGGGAAATCTCCACAAACCACCCAGGAATGAAGTCCTAAGGAAGGAAGTCCTTCTCTAGAAGGTCCGATAGATGACCCAGAAGGTCCTAAATTTGGCCTCAAAGCCTAGGAACCCAACACGTACAGCAGTAGGACCATTCACTATGGATCTTTGAAGCTTACCTGGAAATCCCTGGGAAGCTGTTTTCCTTACCAACAAACAGAATACAAGGATCAGCGTCTTTACCGCTCTTTAAGCTTTTGCAATTACTTGCCACGAAGTTTATGTCCAACCTGACTAAAGCAGCAAAGCAATACTGGAGGGCACCCAAGCAATTCTATACTCCAGTATTTACGTGCTGCTAGAGCACAGCGGACTCAATATGTTCTTTTCCAGAGCTTTTCTCCAGGAGACTCCAAGACAGTATAATGTTCCTCTTCATCATCAAGGCAGGAAATCATGCAACATTTTCTACCTGCTTTTCTTTTAGGAATCAATGAAAGATCTTGAGAAGTGGGTGGCAAACCTTGGCACTCCGAGTGTTCTTGGACTTCAATTCCCAGAAGCCCAAGTCCCTGTAAATCCACACGAATGGGTTTACTGTGTGCAGTAAACCCATTAATGTGGATTTACAGGGACTTGGGCTTTTGGGAAATGAAGTCCAAAAACACCCGGAGTGCCAAGGTTCGTCATCACTGTGTTAAGAGAAAACTGTTATGTGCTTTTTTTACATGGAAGTAAGCTCCAGTAAACTCAATAGGACATACAATTGTACCTCGCTTAAAGAGCATAATGTGTTCCACAGGATTGCTCTTTAAGCGAGTTTGCTCTTTAAGCGAAACACCATTGTAAGTGACCAATTGTGGGGGGGATTGCGAACCCCGATTTATGTGTTAAGCGAGTTTTTGGTTGGTTTTATTTGTTAAGCAAAGCAAACATTAAGAGAAAATTCTGCTCTTTAAGCGAGGCACTCTTTATGCGAGGCGCTCTTTATGCAAGATTTGACTGTATGTAAAAAGTTACAGAAATGTCACTGAATACTGCTGGTAGTCAACCATTATGTTAGTGTTAACACAGAGCTGGACTGGGTGGAAGAATCGGATGGATTTGACATGGAATCTGTAAATTCCCAAATGTCCCTTTTGACGGTATATCCACCCAGGGTTAAAATTTCTAGCTATTACTCAACACTATGAACCATAAAGAAAGAAAGTTCATGTCCAGGCAGTTGGGGGAATATAGTGATTACAGTCAAACCTCGCATAAAGAGCGCTTCGCTTAAAAAGTAACTCGCTTAAAGAGCAGAATTTTCTCTGAATGTTCGCTTCGCTTAACAAATAAAACCAACCAAAAACTCGCTTAACAAATAAATCGGGGTTCGCAATCCCCCCCACAATGGGTCACTTACAATGGTGTTTCGCTTAAAGAGCAAACTCGCTTAAAGAGCAATCCCGTGGAGCGCATTATGCTCTTTAAGCGAGGTACCACTCTATGTCCTTATTGAGTTTAGTGGAGCTTACTTCCATGTAAAAAAAGAGCAATCCTGTGGAACGCATCATGCTCTTTAAGCGAGGTACAACTGTATTTCTAAATTATTTCTTCAGCAGGGAAAGAGAGAGATGAAAGCAAAACAACCTTAGATCCTTTTTCATGCACAATTGTTTAACATTTGGAAAAGAACATGCAATTTATAACAGAAAACGTTAAGGACGATGTATCTAAACGTACCTTAGTGATACGCTAAACCAAGAGATACAGCTAAGAATTGTCTTGACTTTAACAATTCTGAGGGGCCTCCCCCCCCCCCCGCCCCAATTACTTTCCTCGTCTTAATCCTTAAGGTAATGAGGCAGCTCTGAACTGGTCTGTATCTCCTTGTCTCTACAAACCATGTCGTGCTGCTTCATCATCTTCAAGGCCTGCCGTTGTCCGGGGGGAGGGGGGGATCCCAAAAGTCTGGGTTGCAAAAAGTATTAAGAAATACAAAAAGGGAAAGATAAAAAGCCTTCTTTGCTCAATCTATGGGGAAAGGGGAAGAATTGCAAATAGAAGAGTTACTCTAGAACAACACTAGAAGAGAGAGTTACTCCAGAACAACACTAGAAGAGAGAGTTACTCCAGAACAACACTAGAAGAGAGAGTTACTCCAGAACAACACTAGAAGAGAGAGTTACTCCAGAACAACACTAGAAGAGAGAGTTACTCCAGAACAACACTAGAAGAGTTACTCCAGAACAACACTAGAAGAGAGAGTTACTCCAGAACAACACTCAACATTGCACAGAGCAAGCTCTACGCGTACTTGAAGAACGTGAGACGAAACCACTTTGGATAGCAACGGTTCAGAGAAACGATGCCCCGTCTTGCATAGATTTTCTGCTAAATACCTGTTGTGAATGAATGTTACGTTTTCCTATTCGGTTCTACTTCAAGTGGTCAACCGGTCTTGACCTCCAGTGTTTCAGCCGCACCTGTTTAAACACCAGTGCAAATTCTGCCATGAAATGTTTTAGTTTGCTCTATCTATCTAAGGTTGCTGATTGGTTGTAATCGGCCCCGAGTCACTCGTGCGAGTAGGGCGGAATATAAATTCAATTAAATAATTAATCAATCAAATAAAAAATTCACGAAAAATGGACTTCAGTGTATTTGGACCATTAAACACAAGTGGTGTTTTAAGATTTAGAGCAAAATCTGCAATACCCATAGACCTACTTGTGGCTTTAATTGATTTAATTTGGGATTTATTTGGAGGTGGCCTCCCAATTCAGTTGCTATTTGGGAGTCAATTCTAGAACCATCTTGCTATGCTAACTTTTAAAAACCTCATTGGCTTAGCAGAAATGCCAACCCTTGTTCCCACCTCTTCTAATTTTGTTTAACAATTAATAGACTGAATCACTGCAGAAAATCTAATAAGTCACCCCTCTTACCTGACTTGGGAACTGGAGAGCATCAAAAACGTGGAAGACTATAGACACATGAGTCACAAAAAGACAATTAAAAAAAATCAATTTCTTCCTCCCACTAATGACACTAGAGCTGAAATCCTGTTGCTTAGATTCATAAGCTTTGCTGTCCTGTAATTTGAGGCCGGTCTCAACTACGCCAGTGGCCTTCAAGATAAGAACAGCAAATTCTCTCTGAGCCAAATGCCAGACTCAGGCTTTAACCAACGTCTGCTTACCTTGCCAGGTGTATCGACCTCATTCATGATTGTTTTTAGTGTCTATCTGATTAATTTATTCCAGCGTGGGCTCTAGTGCAATGGGGTTTCGGACAAATTTTGTCTGATCATTTTGAGAAAGGTATCAGGACACTCTAGGGTCAGAGGGGACCAGAGAAAGCATGTGCAGAGTGTAAATTCTGACACATATAATTATTTAATTCTCAAATGATTCACGTGCAGAAAAGTCAAATCACTGATATTCTACTTACCTGATTCCGTAAAAAAACACCAGACATTGAACTTTTTGCAATAGTCGCTGTGTTAGTCTATGGTTCCGGCATATCAGAACACAAAACAAACAAAATAAAATAAAACAAAACAATGAGTGAAACTTACAGGCATGGTTTTTATGCACCATCAGCTGTGGGAAGCTGTATTGTTGTGCTCTCTTGTCTGTCATTTTGCTTGAATACACCCCTTCTCCCTTTGACCCCTGAATTTGGTGCATAAAAACCATACCTTGTCTGAAGAAGTGGACTTGATCCACGAAAGCTAACAATAAAAATATAGCAGTTAGTCTTTAAAGTGCTACAGTGGTATTTATTTTGTTTTATTTTATTTTCAGACATTTAACTTTTATCTGTCTTGAACGTCATTTAACTCTAACTACACCTAACTAGGTTATTTTCCCCTATTAGATGGCAGGCAACCGTGGCAGAAGTGGACACGTTTACAACAGGTGTAAATGCACCTGTCGTACAAATTTATGACAGCCGTGGACACGTTTTATAGCAGCGTTTATGGGGGGGGGGAACCACCAGTCCGGCCCACTCAACTGTCTGAGGGAGCATGACCCGGCCCCCAACTTTAAAAGGTTGCCAACCCTTGTACTATGGTAATAGAGTAGACCCTACTGCCACCAACTCAACATTGAGTGTTAGGCGGCGGTTAACTAAACTGACAACCCTGAGGACTAACGGCCTTGGCGAAGTCTACAGGGAAGGGTGATGGTACCCAAGTGGATTAAATCTCACTTGAATCCCTCTGGATGGAGGGCAGCAGCTTCATCCATCCTGGCCTCCTGGGGCTGAGGAGGACTTTTGAGTGTCAAAAGGACCAGAATGTGAATTTTGGAACTGGATCAATGGTACGGGAATCACACTGCGATGCAGAAGGCCAATGGAAGACCATGGCATTATATTGTCACCAAGACAATCTTCATGGTTGAGAGCCAAGATTCGGATACGGCAGAAGAAGAAAAGACATTTTAAGTGCCCCAGCTTTGGGGTGGGGGGAAGCTGAAAATGCCAAACTAGTTCTGAATTGCAGGGCACCACACTTATTTTATAGAGTCTTGTTACTTTACAGTATATCATTTTTTAAATGCGCGTCAACATTAAAGTTTTTAAAGAAACATTTTCAGGAGCACTTTTGGTACGATCACTCCCGAGGGAGAAATGCAAGCTATACTGTGACATCTGAACGTAACCACGCCATATGAAGTAGACTTGTGAACCTTCACTTTGTAGGTTGACCTGGTGACGTTTTAATTCACTGGCTATTTGATGGTAACTGGGCGTGTGGTGTAGGCAACAGGCAGCCAGATTAAAGAGACTTGGGTTCAAATTATCTCTTGGTCATGGAAACTCTTGGGAGTGTCTGACTCTATATCAATAGAAAAACACTCCCTGAACATCTTATAAACCTCAGAAACCCGGGTTAGAACCACAATGAGTCAGAAGCGACTCCACAAATCCTTAGGTAATTACAAACATTATAGCTTGGTCTTCAATTCCTTTGATTTCTTGGGTCTTGTTTTTATAATTAAACTGTTTTAAATATTTTTCCTTTTCAACACTTTAATAATTAAACTGTTTTAAATTGTTTTAACCGCTTTAAAATGTTTCAAGTTGCAATGGTTTATTTTAACGGGACTTTTACTGACTGCAAGCCAGATGTATCGTTATAGGGTGGGTTAGAAAAGACAGGTCACATACAGGTAAAGGTCACCCTTGCTTGAAAGCGAGTCGTATCTGACTCTAGGGTTCAGTGCTCATCTCTGTTTATAGCCAAAGAGCCAGCGCTGTCTGTGTCTGCAGACGTTTCCCTGGACATGTGGCAGGCATGCCTAGACAACAGAGTGCACAAAATGCTGTTTACCTTCCCACCAAAGTATTCCCTATTTATTTAATTGCAATTTATATAATGACCCCCAGCCCATTGGCTAATCTGAGCCCCCTTGCCCTCAATTTCTTAGCTGCAATTTTAGTTCACTTTTTAAATCTGCTTTAGCTAGTTTTAATCTTTTGACTTAATAATTTTAAATTGGTTTGAACCGTTATTGATGTTTCTGCTGTAAATCGCCCTGGGTCACTTCGGTGAGGAGGGCGATGAATAAGTTTGACTAATAAATAAATACATTTCTTGCTTTTGAACTACTAGGCTGGCAGGAGCTGGGAGAGAGACAGGAGCTCGCTTCATTGTGCAGTACTCGGGTCTTGAATTGCTAACCTGCTAACTTTCAAGTCATCAAGTCCCCATGTCGTGTATAAACCTCTCTAAATTGGGTGCTAGGACGACTATAACCTCGATCTTTCTGTCGCACCCTCTGCCCCACAAGAGCCCCCCAGCAAACAAGAAGGTCTCATCCAGTCCAGCAACAAGTCTTCTAGTCCAGGAATCAAGCAAACATAACCCTCGCTTACTTATGCTTTTACCTACACTTTGCCTTTTGGTGAACATCTGGGGGGAAAGGATGGAGATATCTACCTCCTTCTCACTTACCTGTCCCCGACTCACCTGTCCAGCATAAAAGAACAGCAAAAACATTACCCAACTCGGGCGTGTGCTTAGCTTCGGTTGCAACAGGAGCGTCTACAAAACAACAACACAAGAAACCACAAAACGCTCTTAGTACATTTCAGATGAAAGAGGTGAGCGCAAAGACTAACCAAGAAGGCTCCCAAGTCTTCAGGTCTTTCTACACAATTAACAAGAAAGGTCGTTAAAAAGGAAGCAGTATGCTCTTTCTCTCTATGTATATATATTGTACAGAGGGGGGAAACCCCACCCACACAAATACAGTGAAGTACAAAAGGCTTGGTTAAGACAGAGACTTATACGCAGGATCCAGCCCAAATTTAAGCTTGGTTTAAGCTCTTCTTAAATATCGAAGGGTGTTTGGCACCCTCTCCAATGACCTCCAAAAAGTATTTTCCAAGGGACCCCCTGGAGGGTATGTCAGCGTCATTTTTTTTTGAGTCATTAGAAATCAGGGGTTCTCAACCTGTGGGCCAGATGTGGCCCAACACCACCTCCAACACAGCTGGGAATGCCATGTGCTGGAGGAAGGGCAAAATGGCCATGTGGCCACTGAAGCTCTCTCAATGGCTCCCGGATTAAAAAGCTCAAGAACTCCTGGCTTAGATAAACTGGCCGCTTAGAATACAGGTAACAGCCCTGGTGGTTAAACTACTATCCTGCATCCAGAACACTGTGAGTTCAATCCTGACCAGCAGGAATCAAGGTTGACTCAGCCTGTTCCATCCTTCTGAGGAGGGTCACATTAGCGCACAGAATGTTAACTAACTTTTGAACTGCCCAGCGAGGGAACTAAGCACGATGGGGTGGTATATAAGTGTCATTTCTATTATTATATCTTTGTTAAATATAACAATGTTCTAATTATGGGCTATCTAGGTAAAGGTTTCCCTTGCTCGAAAGCCAGTCGTATCCGACTCTAGGGGTCAGTGCTCATCTCTGTTTCTAAGCCGAAGAGCCAGCGCCGTCTGCTTCTGCAGACGTTTCCATGGTCATGTGGCAGGCATGACTAGACAACGGAGCACACGGAACGCTGTTACCTTCCCACCGAACTGGTCCCTATTTATCTACTTCCAATTTCTTGCTTTCGAACTGCTAGGTTGGCAGGAGCTGGGACAGAGACGGGAGCTCATTCTGTCCTGCAGTACTCGGGAATCGAACCGCTGACCTTCCGCCTCCCAGTCAGCATCTTAGCGACTTGAGCCACTGCAGTCCCTACAATTGTCTATTTCTGCCCATACACTCTATCCAGTTCTGCTTCGTGGTCTCTGTGAATCCACATGAATGGGTTCGCTGCACATACACAGTGGATTCACAGGGGGCCCCCATGAAGAACAGCAGCAGTTGCAGGTAAGCAATTTTGACCTGGTGGCACAGGCGTTAAGCTGCTGTCGTGCAACCAAAAGATTATGAGTTCTATCCAGTTCAAGGTTGACTGTCAAATGAGTCCCCAGCATGTGAAAGGGGGAGGCAAAAATGCTAATTAACTTATGAGTGCTATGGAAAGGAGGTATTGTTGATGTGTTGTGAATTGCCCTGGGTCCCTTTTGGGGAGGAGGGCGATAAACAAATTTAAATAAATAAATAAGAGAAACTTAGTACCTGAAGCAAGCTATGAAACGTCCTACCTGTTGACGTTAACCAGACATTGATGCAAGCAAAGTGTGGCTTGTTTTAGCAGCCATCAAGGGCGGGAACCCACATGCAAAAAAAAGATCAGGGTCAGAACACAACGCACCAGAAATGTTGCCGTCTCGTGACGAAACTCCATAGGATCGTCTACTTTGAGCAAAGGATTGGAGAAGCAGGATCTGGAATTAAGAAGCCAAAACCGGGGGGGGGGGGGGGGGGACAGACTTAATTCTTGACTCCTGTTAAAATAAAACCAGGTTAAATGCAGAATTGCCTTTACAGATGTGGAACAGGGGTGGGGGTGGCAAAGGGCAGAGATTGTGAGAGACATATTCTGACTGTTAAACAATCCCCATTGAACAAAGGCCAAGTTTGTGGCATCTTCTACCTCTCCCTCCTCTGTACCTTGGCAGCAAAAGCCCACCATAATCTCCGTTTGAGGTGGAAACGGGCCTTTCTTCTGACTCCAGTTTTTGCACAAAACTCACACCTCTAGTGCTAACAGCATTTTAATAATTCTTTTTTTTTAAAAAAAAAGAATGAGACCTGAATTTTTTGCAAAGTTTACGACTTGCACATAACTGTATCTGCCACAAGCACAGCACATGCCACAAGCCTATAGGATACGTCAGCAGCAAAATCCTTTGATTTCGGGAGGAAGGACAGAAGCGCACTTTGATGTTTGCGATAAAAGATCTATTTATTTTTTTTGCCAGAATACGGAACATTTCAGGGAAGATTTACAACTGTCTCCTAAATCACACCGGGAAACTTAGCCTTGTCAATGGTTCAACCGGTGCTTAATTTGGGTTTTTTTCAAACGGGGACCCCAGATTTGGGTCAGGTTGACTCAGCCCACCGGGGGAAAAAAAAACCCCAGTGAAGATAAATATTGAGTCTTACAATGAGGAACAAAAGGCAATTTTTTTTGTAGCAAGTAAAAATGGTTGTACAAACCCCATCTTTTCCAAGGCACCAATAAACATGTATGCTTAACGTTTTGTATACACACCCAACAGACCCACACCCACACACATACACACACCCACATGCAATTTGGACCGTTAAGCTGCAGATAAGAAACAGAAAAGTCACCTCCTACACAGAGAACTAAGATTTAAGAAATACGAACCTGACTGTATATTACGGAGGGCAAAACTCCGTGACAAATCCGAGTCAGCTTAAACCTCATCAGAAGTGAACAGGCATCCAGTGAGAAATAGCACCGTAGTGCAGAGGGAAAGCTCCCATTCATTTCAATGGAGCTTTTGTAACCAAACTTTTAAAAGTCCCCCCCCCCTCTTTTCAATGTGGTTTCTTTTTAAAAACTGTTATCAGCATCAAAACTATACTTTGTATTTATATGTGTATGCTCTGTTAAATTATCTCAGTAATGTACCTCGCTTAAAGAGCATAATGCGTTCCACAGGATTGCTCTTTAAGCGAGTTTGCTCTTTAAGCGAAACACCATTGGAAGTGACCAATTGCAAACCCCGATTTATTTGTTAAGTGAGTTTTTTGTTGGTTTTATTTGTTAAGCGAAGTGAATATTCAGAGAAAATTCTGCTCTTTAAGCGAGACACTCTTTAAGCGAGGCGCTCTTTATGCGAGATTTGACTGTATGTATTTTAGGTGGGGTAGAATTGGGTAGGCTTTTATAATAATTAAAAAAAATTTTAGGGGGGGGGGGGTTGCTGCTGCTGTTGGAATTAACTACTTAATTCTGAAGTACCTAGCTATTATTTTCTTCCAGGAAATAAATATTCAGCCTTGACCTTGAATGCAAACACCTGTTTGATTAAATTTTTTTTACCACAAAATCTAATTTTAACTAACTTCTTTTATTGTTTCACTTGAGGGAAACCGATATAAACAAATGTTTAAACCATTTTTTAAAAAAATGATACTGTCGCTTGTTTTCAGGGCATTGTCAGCTTAAAAGAAGCCAAAACACTGTAAATTGTCATTGAGTGTGTGTGTGTGTATAGATAGATAGATAGATAGACAGACAGACAGACAGATAGATAGATAGATATTAAAATTGTTTATTATAGCATGTTTAAACAATTTTTTTAAAATGATACTGTCACTTGTTTTCAGGGCATTGTCAGGTTAAAAGAAGGCAAAACACTGTAAATTGTCATTGAGTGTGTGTGTGTGTGTATATATATATGTATGTATATAGATAGATAGATAGATAGATAGATAGATAGATAGATAGATAGATATAGATAGATAGATATATAGATAGATATTAAAATTGTTTTATTATAGGATGTTTAAACAATTTTTTAAAAATGATACTGTCGCTTGTTTTCAGGGCATTGTCAGGTTAAAAGAAGGCAAAACACTGTAAATTGTCATTGAGTGTGTGTGTGTGTGTGTGTATATATGTATGTATATAGATAGATAGATAGATAGATAGATAGATAGATAGATAGATAGATAGATAGATATTAAAATTGTTTTATTATAGGATGTTTAAACAATTTTTTAAAAATGATACTGTCGCTTGCTTTCAGGGCATTGTCAGGTTAAAAGAAGGCAAAACACTGTAAATTGTCATTGATTGTGTATATATACAGTCAAACCTCGCATAAAGAGTGCTTCGCTTAAAGAGTAACTCGCTTAAAGAGCAGAATTTTCTCTGAATGTTCACTTTGATTAACTAATAAAACCAACCAAAAACTCGCTTAACAAATAAATCGGGGTTCGCAATCCCCCCACAATTGGTCACTTACAATGGTGTTTCGCTTAAAGAGCAAACTCGCTTAAAGAGCAATCCTGTGGAACGCATCATGCTCTTTAAGCGAGGCACCACTGTATATAGATATTAAAATTGTTCATTATAGCAAACACACCTAGTTGATAAACAATTGTCGTATGTTTTGCTTAGAACCCCTCCCATTTTTTTCTTATTCGCACATGTTCTCCTGCCTGCAACCCTTCTGGCATTAACAAAAAACGATGCAGGAAAAAAGTTTAATTTCACTAACTAAGTAAGATTAACATATTAAAAAGTTGCTATCGAATGTGTCATGTAGGGTCGGGTCTCTTTGGCTGAGACCTGGACTTTTGGACGGTGGGAAAGTTTTTCGCCAGTTTAAGAAGCTTTATTTTAATATATATCTATATCTATAAAACGGATAATGAATTAACACAAAACTTAAGCTTACTGTACATTAGGACCGACGCCAGTGAAAACTTTTTGCCTTCAAAAACTGCTGACAAAGAACAGAATAGGGAGGGGGGGTCCTTGGAGGAAAGCTTTAAATTATGGTGGTGTCGCCTCCTTTTGATTTAACAACCACACTGCAGACATTTAAAAAAAACCCAAAAAATTCCCTATATTCTTGCATGCATATATAGCTGTTAACTAAGAGGCAAGGGGGTGGAGTCGACAGTTGTCTTTTATCAGCATTTATTCAAACTTTCTGCAAAGAATAGAAAAGTTTTCTTTTTTAAAAATAACAATACTGTAGTAAGAAATAATACTTTCCTTTAGAAAAGTGGGTTCTCCCTCTCTTTAAAAATGATTCCATCCTTCCCTTCTCTGTGGCTTTGACAGGCAGCAATTCTAGGCTCACTCAATTTCTCTCCCCTAAACCTTCCGGGAGGATTTCCCCGCCACAATTACGCACAAGCACACAAACAGACAACCACACCTTGTGCAAGTGGGGGGGGGGCAGATTCTGGAGGGAGGGAACACACGCTTCGTTTTGATTTTTAAGCCAGTCCCGACAAAAACATATTAGCTTCCACTCACATCTGTGCACCGCAGACTTTAATTATTATTATTATTATTATTATTATTATTATTATTATTATTATTATTATTATTATTATTATTATTATTAAATTTATTATTATTATTAAATTTATATGCCGCCCTACTTAAAATACAGCAGTATTTTAAAAAATAAAAATGTACTTATATATGCAAAAATTCGCGTGTCAATCAGGATGTTCATATTTCCTGTGTAAAACAGAATGCCCCAAAATTCATTAAAAAAATATTTATAAGTACCTATTCTACCCAAAAAATCTTGAATAATAATGTAAAGTTTTGTGGGTAATGAAATGCTCCAAAGAGTTTTAAATCGATTTATATATATATATATGTATGCATAATGTGTATGCATATACTTAAATTAAAAATAGCAATACTGTACTCATATAGAAATTTATATATGAATAATTCACTACAGAACCTTTCTTCAAAATACAAAATTAAGACCATAACTTTAAGTAGCTTTGATTTTAAAAAATGCATTCATTTGAGTAAAATGAGAACACTTCATATTAAATAATTAAATCCAAGTAGAAATTTAAATTTAAATTAAAATGAAGCTTTAAAATTGGTTTTTAGGAGCAATAGGTATGATGAGATGTCGGGGAGGAATTAACAATACAAATTTAAAATCATTATTTTCAATCAAAATATAATAACTCATACTGCTTTTTTTAAAAATATTATTCTGACTACACCTGTACGGTTAAATGTTATCAGCATATTTATAGAGAGAGTATTATTTTAAAATGTATTTTTTTATTAAATTTTTATAGGTATTTTAAAATGTATTTTTAAAACTCAGAAAGAGTTTTAATTTCAATTTTTTTAATGTAATTTTTCCCCCCCCCAGGGGCAGTAATTTGGGTGCGTCTGTTAAACTTTTATAATTTTCGTTGCATTTCTGGCCATTGGGGAGAGAAAAATGGAAAGGAAAAAATTGCATTTTAATTTCAAAATGGCTTTTTTTATGAGCCAAAAGGTGTTGATTACATTTGGGGGGGTGGGTGGGGGGTGTAAGGAAGGCCCGGGAAAATACTAGCAACATTTAGCCCTTAAAAAAAACCCCTAATTTAATATTTAAAATATGAAAAGCTACATACAGAGAGTCAAATTAAATGTTCTCTTACCCCCTGCATCTGCTGATGATTCCAGAGTAGCTTCTTTCTCTAACTCCGAAAATGACACAGTAATTGAAATGACAAGCATTTAACTAAAAATAAAGTATTTCCCCTTCCCCTTTCAAATTTATTATTTTAATATATATGTGTGTGTGTGTGTGTGTGTGTGTGTGTGTGTGTGTGTGTGTGTGTGTGTGTGTGTGTGTATATATATATATATATATATATATATATATATATATATATATATATATATATATATATATATATATATATATATATATATATATATATTTGAAAGGAGTGGTGATAGGTTGTTTCCTCTAGGATGGGGCAGAGGAGAGGGGGAAAAAATATATTACTGTAGTTCCATTTGTCTAGGGAAGAAAATACATCTTTTTAAACTCTTTCTCTGTTGACTAGGGACTTGCGCGGTCTGACATCAAGTGATGTTGGGGTGGGTGGGTGGTGGTGTTTGATGCCCACAAAAAAAGGGGGGTGAAGAAAGCAAAAAAAAAAAATGAGGGGGGGAGGAAATAGGGCAGGTTTTAAGTTGCAAACTTGTCACTTTCAAATGTCACTCATTACAAGCCCAGATAATTCCCTTCCCTATGTGTGTGTGAATGCACGCACATGTCTTGCAAGGGGGGAGGAGGGCAAAATTACTTTAAAAAATAATAATTAAAAAGAGAGGGGTATCAACCATCCGATGGGCTAAAAAGGGCACTTTATCACCTAGTTTTAAAAATGTTAAAAAAATAAAAATCAAGGGATACGCAGGGGAAAAAATATATCAAAAAAATGAGAAACTAAAGTTACTTGAGAAAGAAGATATGAAAATGTGTTGGGGTGGGGAAAGTTTTAAAGAAGAGGCTGCTAACCCCCCCCCCCAAAAAAAAAGTTTGACATTCTCCAAACAAACCCCCCCAAACCAGAAAAAAAAGAGGGGGGAAAAAGAAATTAAACTCTTCAACTGATACAGTATTCCTTAACTGTGAATATTTTGTAACTTCTTTAGTTGTATCCACAGTTAGCTAAAATGTAAAAGAAGAGGGGAAGGAAGGAAAAGTATCCAGTGGGGTTTGGGGACAGAAAGGGGGGGGACACATTCAATCCCCCCCCCATTTTTCCTCCCATTTCTTCATATCCAAACCCACTCCTCCCACTCCAAAACCAGTCACAAACTGGGAACAAACTGGAAGCTGGGGCTGTGGTTTGGCAAAACCAAGTCTCCCGCTCTCAAAACACCCCCCAACAGAGAGAAAATTAAGTTTTGGAAACACCCCCCCCTTTTTTTCCTTGTGTGATTTCTTCCAACAATTGCCCCCCCCTTTCCAAACTTTTCCCCTTTAAACAGAAATAATGCTTTTTTTTGGAGGGGTTTTTGATCTTGTTCTCCTGATTTTTATTTTAGGGGGGCCAGATAATTATTTTTAAAGACTTCCTCCCCCCTCCAAAAAAAATTTCAGTGCCCCCCCTTTCTGGTTCCCTCTTGCAAAAAAAATTAAAAATTATATATATATATATATATATATATATATGCATTTAAAAAGTTGCTTTGTGGGTGGGGGGGGGTCCAGCCTCGGAGCCGGTGCGCGCGCCCCCTCCCTTTTTTTTGGCGCCTCTTCCTCCCCTTCCCCAACCCCCAAAAATCGCCTTTTGCGACCCCCCCGGCCCTCCCCGGGACCCCCTGGGGGCAGAAGGGATTTTTAGGGATTTTTTGAGGATTTTTGGGGCGCCCCCCCCCGCGGGCCACCCCTGGCCCACGGCGTCCTCGCCTTCCCCCCCCCCCGCCCTCCCCTCCTCACCTTCGAGTCCACTCGAAAATGGCGCCGAAACCGAAAAAACTTTGCAAATTTCATTGTAGCGGGTGCAAAGGCTGCTGGGAGGGGGGGAGGGGGGGCAGGCACCGCCCAGAGCCAGGAACCCCTTCCCGAGGAGGAGGGGGGGTCCTAGGGGGCGTGGCCGGGGGAGGGGCCACGTGGGGTGGGGCCGGTTTCGCCTTGCCTTTCTGCAACCCCCCCACCACCACCACCATCTTTCCATCGCTCTCTCTTCAATCTTTCACTCTGTGTCTATGTTACTTTATTATTATTATTATTTTGCACCGGGGGGGGGGCTGTTTATTTATTTATTTTTTTCGATACTTTTGCAAATATTTCTCTCCCCCCCCATTTTCTTTTTCTATGTTTCAATCTCTTGTCTGTTTTATTTCTGCCTTTTGCAAGTATTTTTTTTCCCTATGTTTCAATCTCTTGTTTGTTTTTGCGCAAAAAGAGCCTTTTTGCAGATATTTTTGTCTCCCCCCCTTTTTTTCCTCCCCCTATGCCTATTTTGTTTTATTTTTCCACGGGAGGGGGTCTGGATGAGTGCAACAGACCCCCCCCCCCAACTTTTATTTATCTGTGTCTTAATTTCTCAATCTCTGTCCGTTTTATTTTTGCGCCCCCGGGGTGGGTGGGTTTCAGCGCAACAGACCCTTTGAAAATCCCCCCCCGCCCCTAATTTTATTTCACTGTGGATGAATTTCTATGTCTATTTTACTTTATCTTTTTGCACCCCCCCCCCCCCTTTCTTGCTTGCCACAGATTTATCGCAGACAAAGGATCGCCTTTTTGCGCGCCCGGGCGCAAAATCTTGGAAGTTTTACGCGTGGGTTTGCACTGGGTTTTGTGCATGGAAGGGGGGGGTTTATATGGTTTTTAATGTCTGTTTTCGAGGAGCAGGGATGGGGGGGCCCTCCGTGACGGAAAAAAGACCCCTATAGTGAAAGGAGAGGGGGGGGTTTATGTGTTTTTCATGGAGAGGCACTGGTTTGATTCTGCTTTGCGTTTTGGAAAGGGGTTTGTCAAGTTTTTCCAAGTTTGCCATCCGCCCCCAACATCCCAATATTTTGGGTGGGGGCGCAGGACATAAAAGAGCACATAGAAGAGAATGAAAGAAGCTCATAATCTGACTGGGGGGGGGGAAATGAATATTTGGGGGGGCAGTTAATAGATGCATGTTCAGAAAGTGGCACCCGCTTCTATTCAAAAAAATTTCTGGGTGGTGGGGAGGAGTTTGTGTGCTTATCTTCATAAAAGCCAGAATAGCCAGTTGTTGCTTAGTGTGGGGGCTGGATACTTTTTTTGGGGGGACGAGAAAAATGTTGCAATTGGTGATGGGTTATTTTGGGGAGGGAGGAAAAGAGAATACTGTATATACTCGAGTATAAGTCTAGTTTTTTTTAAAAAAAAAAACCCAAAAAATGAGATCCAAAACAAGGGACTTGACTTATACTCGGGTCAACGATCCCAAGGGTCCCAAAAACCGCTTCTTTGGCTCAAATTAAAACATACTTAAAAAAAAAAAAAAGCACTAACTACCGTAAAAACTAAAAAACATACCCACGCAAATGTCTAAATTAATTAATTTTACCGTATTTTCATGTATTTTAATGATTGAAACTCGCTAACAATTGCTGCATTTTCCACCCTTGACTTATACTCGGGTCAATCCGTTTTCCTAGTTTTAGAGGTCCAAATTAGGTACCTCGATTTACATTTGGGACTACTTATACTCAAGTATATACGGTAATACTGTATAGCACCCCCTAAAACTTCTTAAACTTGTGGTTTTTTAAAAAAAAACACACACACACACGAACTCCTGAAAGTGACTAACGAAACGGCAGTAGTGAAGCAAAAACGTGTTGGCTTTCGGCCCCAGAGTGAAAGCACGAAATAATAGATCACAGTTATTGAAATGCCCAGGCTTGTGAATATAGTGTGAGACTGGTCTCCATCCAGATGTTGCTAGTTGCTACTAAGGAGACCCATTGGGATGTCTGGGCTGGAATCGGGGCCTAGGTAAGACTAATGGAGACCCAAAGGTTGGGTTTTTAGGGTCTTGCACTTTGGTGGGAAGGTAGACGGCGTTCCAGGCACACCGGTGTCTAGTCGTGCCTGCCACATGACCACAAAAACATCTGCAGACGCAGACAGGGACTGGCTCTTCGGCTATAAATGGGAGATGAGCACCGAAACCTAGAGTCGGATACGACTGGCTTTTGAGCAAGGGTTGACCTTTACCTTTTTGCTTGGTTTTGGGAACGGAGTTACCACGAGGAGTGGGATTTTCCTTTTGGGTTGCAGAAGGGAGATCAAAAGGGAATTACTAAATTTCAGTTTTCTTTTTTTTTTTTTTTTTGGGGGGGGGGAGTGGGTTTTTTTTTTAATTACTGCCAAGGCACAGTGGCAGGGGTTAAACTGCTGTACTGCAGCCCCAACATAGTGAGTTCGATCCTGACTGGGATCAAGGTCAATGGCATCTTCCATCATTCCCGGGGGGGGGGGTAAAATGCCAATTGCCTTGTGAGCCAACTCTAGGATTCAGTGCTTGTCTCCATTTATATAGCCAAAGAGCCAGCTCTGCCTGTGTCTGCAGACGTTTTCATGGATATGTGGCAAGCATGACTATAGACGGAGTGCAAGGAACGCTGTTACCTTTCCTGCCGAAATGGTACCTCTTTATCAGCTTGCAACTTGTTTTCAAACTGCTAGGTTGGCAGTGAGCTGGGACAGGTGTCCACGTAGGTAAAGACATACCAACGATCCCACCCCCCAAGTCACATGCAAAGATACCGTACCTGCAGGGACCAGACCCTGAAAGTGACAACCCACAAGAAGCGCATTTCTCTGTAAGGAGCTCAATCTGTTTCCCAAAGTAATGCAGCGAGTGAGAAGGAAAGGACAGGTAACAGGTAATTGTACGTTCGTCTTTAAAGGACGCATTTAGAGAGCATTTGGGCAGGATTTTTTTTCACAATTTAGCAATTACAATCCCACTTCTTAGTGCACTCTCTGGGCAGTTCCACAAGTTAATTAACATTTTTTGCCCCCAACATGCCGGGGACTCATGTTACCAACCTTAGAATGATGGAAGAGGCCTACCTTGTGTCCCATCAGGATCAAACTCACAATGTTGTGGCTGCAGTACAACAATTTAACCACCTCTTTAGAGCAATCTTTCCCCAACCCTAAGGCTTTTTTTTTTCCCCGGGAAAAGTAACAATAAAATTAGCAAACAGTCTAACAGTTAAACCAGGGGGACATTGGGTCACGCTCCCTCTGACAGCTTTGGGGGCCGGATGGCCATTTTGCCTTTCCTCTGCCACATGGCACTTCCTGGTGTGGTAGAGACGGCGGTGGGGGGGCCCACATGAAATGGTGCTGTGGGCCGCAACTGGCCTGTGAGCCACAGGTGGAGAATCCCTGAGTTAGACTCTTTGCTAATTTTAAGTCACTTTTTCCTGAAAACACAAACTGGTTACACTCTGCTTAGTTTTTTGTTTTCACATAAAGTAACATACAGTCAAACCTCGCATAAAGAGTAACTCGCTTAAAGAGCAGAATTTTCTCTGAATGTTCACTTCGCTTAACAAACAAAACCAACCAAAAACTTGCTTAACAAATAAATCGGGGTTCGCAATCCCCCCCCCCACAATTGGTCACTATCCATGGTGTTTCGCTTAAAGAGCAAACTCGTTTAAAGAGCAATCCTGTGGGACGCATTATGCTCCTTAAGCGAGGTACCACTGTATTAGCAAACAGTCTAACTATGAGTTCTCTAAAAACTGGTTATGAGTAACAGTAACAGAACGAGTGTGATTGTGGACATGCATCCTTTTCACACTGATTTCAACATCAGATGCACACTACTTTTTTAAAAATATATATATATATAAAAATAATACGAGACAGATGAAATACCACATACAATAAAATCTTTTTCTGTATCCTTATCCAAATATTGGCCATCCTCCTGGCGATTAGGTGGTCAGGTTAGTTAACCGCTGCCAGATACTCAGCATTGAGTTGCTGGCAATAGGGTCTACTCTATGAGCATAGCAGCAGTGGACCGGCAGTGATCGGTCTGAGCGGGGGTGGTGGTAACATTGGGTGCCCTTTGGTGTGTGTGTGTGTAAATGTGTGTGTCTTTGGCTGTAATCAGAGATGAGCACTGAACTCTAGAGTTGGATATGACTGACTTTGGAGCAAGGGTAACATTTGCCTTTAAGGTTTTGGCCGTGGCTAGTTGTAAGTGGTTAGTAAAGTTAAAGGTCTCCCTTGTTCAAAAGCCAGCCATATCCGACTCTAGGACTGCAGTGCTCATCTCCATTTATAGCCAAATAAACATGCCTGTGTTTGCCATATGGTAGGCATGACTAGGTCACCCACGACGTAGGCTTCGCCCATGATGTAGGTTCCATCCATGATGTAGGCTCCACCCACGACATAGGCTCCGTCCACGGTGTGGTAGTGAATTTTTTTGGCTGGCCACCACTGCATGATTCTACATTTCACGGCCATGTTGATGTACCTTCATTACCTCTTTTGAACTGCCTTCTTTGTAATCCTGTGAAATCAGAACAACTTGGGTTGACCTTTCCTGCAGTTCCCCCCCCCCCCCCGCTCTGTTTACCGTCTCCTTTTTAAGGTGTGGCGTCCAGGACTTTGCTATGCCGTCTTCCAGCTGTGGTCTTGGATCAGAAAACAAAGAAGTCCTATCTGAAACTCAGGGCGCTCGATGTGATAATTGCTCCCGACCGTGCAGCAGTGTTCAATTTTGTTTTCCCATGGGAGCCTGTGCGTTCATTGTTTTGGCTTCCGTCTTGTGGACGTGGTCAAATCTGGCCTCCCAGACTGGCAATGAGTCGCATAGAAATCTGTATTTGTTACAAAAGCAAACCTCTAGAGACGGTTGAGGATGTAGCAAAGCTTGAGAAGAAAACACCGCCTTCTATATGTGCAGGTTTCCCAAAGTGCTTAAACTTTTGGCCTGCGCCCAAGAGGGTTTCCATATCTCCATTGTCACGGTTGTTATGTGCCGTCAAGTGGTCTCCAATTTGTAGCAACCCAATGAACGAATGAATGACATCCAAGAAGCCATCGGTCCTCAAGAGCCCTGCTCAATTGATGGAAGTGATAGCTTGTGACTTCCCTTAGGGCAGTGGTCAGCAAACTTGGCTCTCCAGCTGTTCTTGGACTTCAGTTCCCAGAAGCCTTGATCAGCAGGAGTGCTGACTTGGGCTTCTGGGAATTGAAGTCCAAGAACACCTGGAGAGCCAAGTTTGCTGACCACTGCCCTAAGGGACTTCAATTCCCCCAAAAAACACTAATCAGCCAACGGACTGTACTGACATAGTCTTCTGGGAACTGAAGTCCAAGAACCAAAGGTTAGGAAACACCTCTGTGAATCCACACTAATGGGTCTGCTTGTGCGTACAGGCGGTAAACCCGTCCGTGTGGTTTCACAGAGCAGTGTTTTTCAGCCTTTGGGTTTTGGACTTCAATTCCCAGAAGCCTCAGTCAATCCCCAAAAGCACCCATCAATCAATGCATTGATTTAGGCTTCTGGGAATCGAAGTCCACTGGTGTTCCGTGCAACAAAGTTTGGGGAACACATGGTATTGTTGTAGATTTGTCGTATCAAAGATGGGACGGGACAGCAATTCCTGGTCATGCAGATTCAAAGGTCTTTTATTTGCGCAATGGTTCACAGAGAGTATCGCTACTCAAAATCTGAGAACCCCGAGGATTCAAAAACAAGAGTTTATGTACCTGGTAGTAAACAGGAAATGCATGGCACCTCGACCATGCGGTGGTCTTACAATCTTGACACCTTGGTATTGGTCCCAGGGAAAAAGGAATTCAAACTACACACTAACATTGGCTAGTGGCCAAAACTTCACACTTATCCATCCTCTACCATTGGGTACACTTATAAGCCCTCTATTCTAATGAGGAAAGGGTTTATGAGTCACTTTGTAGGTTATTGGGAGGGCAAAGATGGGGTCTCTTTCGTTTTATATTTTTTGATTTTCCAGCACAGTATAAAACGTCTTCCACTACTTCAGTTATCTTCATTGTCCACATTAAAACCGTGTCATTCTTCTGTAGTCAAGATTTTTGTCTTCTTAATGTCCCTAGGTCCATATATACTGGACTATAAGTCGTCCCGAATATAAGTCGAGGTACCTAATTTGGACCTCTAAAACCAGGGAAATAGATTGAACTGAGTATAAGGCGGGTGGTGGAAAATGCAGCAGCTGCTGGTGAGTTTCAATAATTAAAATACATGAAAATATGGTAAAATTAGTTAATTTAGACATTTGTGTGGATACGCTTTTGAATTTTTCCGGTCGCGTTAGTGCTTTTTTTAAATGTACAGTGAAACCTTGCATAAAGAGCGTTTTGCTTAAAGAGTAACTCGCTTAAAGAGCAGAATTTTCTCTGAATGTTCGCTTCGCTTAACAAATAAAACCAACCCAAAACTCACTTAACAAATAAATCGGGGTTCGCATCCTCCCCACAACTGGTTACTTTCAATGGTGTTTCGCTTAAAGAGCAAACTCGCTTAATGAGCAATCCTGTGGAGCGCATTATGCTCTTTAAGCGAGGTACCACTGTATGTCTGAATTTCCACCACTTCATTTTCAGACTCTCAGGGTCGTTGACCCCAAGTATATGTCGAGTCCCCTTTTGGGTTCTTATTTTGGGGACTAAAAAACTAGACTTATACTCGAGTATATACAGTATGTTGTTCCTTGGTGTTTGAGCTCTGCCACTAGTTTTACAATTGTTCCCTCTATTTCGGTATTTAGACTGTGCTCTTTCTTCCCAATTGCCATTACCTGAGTCTTCTCTTTACTGATGCTCATTTTATTTATTTTACATTCCCACTAGGATTTTGACGTAAAATGGAGGTTAATGCTGGTTAATGCCTGCTTAATGCTGGCCCAGCAAAGCAAGCATGCTAATCCATTTCCCAGGTTATTCCGATCGATAAGAAAGTTAGGACCAGGGTTCATATTTTGGGCTGGCATGTATACCTGTTAGGGACCGCAGTGGCTTTGGAGTTAAGACGCTGAACTTCACCACCAGAAGGCCGGCAGGACCCGAGTGCTGTGCAAGAGTGAGCTTCCATCTCTGTCCCAGCTCCTGCCAACCTAGCAGTTCGAAAGCGTGACATTCCAAGCAGATAAAAAGGTACTGCTTTGGTGGGAAGATAAACAGTGTTGCGTGCTCCTTGCTGTCTTGTCATGTCTGCCGCATGACCGCGGAGACGTTTGCAGACGCAGACAAATGAGCACCGAACCTTAGAATCGGATATGACTGGATTTTGAGCAAGAACTACCTTTACCTTGATATACCTGTTGCAGTTTATCCTTCACACACCAACGTGCCCGATCAGAAACTATAATCCTCAGCCCGACGCTGATTTATTGATCCCCCCTGCTCAGAATCAACCTTTTAATCCCTATAACTTTTATTCCCGACCTGCTCCAGGAAACAGTGGACTCCGTCTGCCCCTGGGTCTTTGTGAGGGCTGAAGAGGGCCTTTTTTGGCCTGAACTTCCCATCACTCCAACCTCACCATTGGGCGGCGTTTTGTTTGTTTGTTTGTTTTAAAGTGGAATTTGAGGGAAGCCTCAAACCATCGCTTGCCTCTACGATTCCCCATTTAGTTCAGTCTATCTTTAGTCTGTGGTCGGCTGCTGGTTTAGGAAAGAGTGAAATAACGGTGGAAACCGGTCTTGGGTTTTCCAGGCCCCTGAGATGTGACTCTCCTGGGAGAAAGAGAAATATTTTAAAATAGATTTTGGGGGTGGGGGGAGGAAGGAGACCGAAGAAGCATCCAGCCCAGAATAAAACATCTAACCAACATGCTACAAGTTTAAACACAAAGTGTGAGTCGAGGTCTAGATGTTGGCCATCCATGTACTTTTGGTAATAGAGTCGACCTTATTGCCGTTGACTCAACGCTGAGGGTCGGGCAGGCGTTAATTAACCTGGCCACCCTGAGGACTAACGGGCCTTGGCGAAGTCCACCGGGAAGGGTGAGGGTCCCCAAGTAGACTGAATCCCACTTGGATCCAAGCAGCTTCATCCATCCTGGGCTGGAGATGAGAAGGACTTTGCATGCCAAAAGGGCTCAGCCAGGTTGCTTTTCATGATAAAATAAAACTCTGTGGTTGTAAACTAAAACAAAGCTTCAGTTTTGCTTTCTTAGTAGCCTCTGAAAAAATATTTGTGGACTAATGATAGCTGCATGTTGTTGAGCAAATACAGTAATATCATCTACCTACCGGAAGAGAGACAACAGTAAGAGACTCTTTCCCCCCCTAATCTTAGTTTCTTTGAGAGGCTTACAAGTGTTCCTTGGAGTTGGTTTTCACCAAGTAGGGCGGCATATAAATTGAAATGAATGAATGAATGAATGAATGTTCCTACAGCATTGGTGGTCCAACACAAATGAAGAAAAGAGTTTGGAAAAAAGAGACTGTATCTGATAAAGCATATAGACGTCTTGTCAGTGCCAACGACAGTCCAATAAACAAAGAAGAAACTGAAAATAGGGAGCCAAGACTACCCTCTAAAGAAAAAAATGAGTGGAGATTTGACTCTATGGGAATTAAAAGATCTTTTGATTACAAAATCTAATGAAGATAAAAAAGAAATTAAACAGTTGGTTAAAGAGGCGGTGAAAGAGGTGGTCAGAGAGGAAGTGCGGTCTCTGGAAAAATCAATTTCTGGAATAAATATGAGAACCAATGCCTTGGAATCAGAGGTTAAAGACTGGGTGGAGACTACACCAAAGCATGAAAATATTATGGACAAAAGATTTAAGCAATTGGTGAAGCTGCAGGATCAATCGAAAAAGAAAAACATCAGGATCAAGTTCTTCCCCGACATGGACAAAGACAACATGGAGTCCTGGTGGTGTAGTCGTTAAACTGCCATACTGCAGGCAGAGCACTGTGAGTGCGATCCTGACCAGGGCTCAAGGTGGACTCCAGCCTCTTCATCCTTCCAAGGCCACCCTTGCTCAAAAGCCAGTCATATCTGACGCTAGGGGGCAGTGCTCATCTCCACTTACAGCCAAAGAGCCAGTGCTGCCTGTGTTTGCGGATGTATACGTGGCTAGATGGTAGGCATGACTAGATCACCCATGACGTAGGCTCCGCCCATGACATAGGCTCTGCCCACAACATAGGCTCCACCCACGACATAGGCTCTGCCCATGACATAGGGTCTGCCCATGATGTAGGCTCCACCCATGACATAGGATCTGCTCACGATATAGGCTACGCCCATGATGTAGGCTCCGCCCATGACATAGGATCTGCCCACGACATAGGCTCCACCCTTGACATAGGCTCCACCCATGATAGAGGCTCCGCCCATGACATAAGCTCTGCCCCCAGTGTGGTAGTGAATTTTTTTTGCTGCCCACCACTGGGGCAAAATGCTAATTAACTTGTGAACTATCCAGAGAGTGGGGTAGTAGAGTTGTGCAATTGCTATAAAATTCACCTTGGTCATTCTGCCTTTGAGGGGGGGGGCAGCGTTGGCGTTTGCGGGGAATGTGTAACTTGAGTCTGGCTGTCACATACATGCCATTATAAATTTCCCCCTGGAGGGGAGAAATCCTGAACAAACAGGCCTGTGTCTGCCCAAGCAACAGAAGGAGGAAAGGCATGGCTGGAAAACACATGAATCATGTTTGCATTTGACATCCAAGATAAAATTGCTGACATAAGCAAGCTGCACAGCCGGCTTTCTGTGCACTGGTAGGTCCCCACTTAGAAGTGGCCAGGCTGCAGGCAACCACGGACGGCGAGTATTCTGGGGTGGCAGAGGAATTGAAGGAAACAGGAACACATTTGGTGTTATGCAGACAAATAGACCGTAAGTGGGGAAGAACCATAGGTGTTACAGGTAGCTTTTCCTTGGTAACCATGTCTTTCAGAATAAGCCCTGGACCATCTAGACCAGTGATGGCACTCCAGATGTTCTTGGACTTCAATTCCCAGAAACCCTGATCAGCAGTTATGTTGACTTGGGCTTCTGGGAGTTGGAAGTCCAAGAGCACCTGGAGTGCCAAGGTTGGCCATTACCAACACAGACACACCACCATTGGAGAAGTTGTTCTCCTGATGCTCCTCTTGACCCTATCCAAGTTTGGTGATATTTGGAGCTGGGGGGGGGGTTTCTGAGTTATGCCCTCCCCCAAATAACTCATTGAATTTTCCGCAAACCATTGGGTGGTGGCCTAAGACTTTTGCACAGTCCTGTACATTACAGCACACAACAATTTTGCTCCTGGGAATAACACATGCTATCGAGTGTGCCGATTCCAAATCTGAATTCAGAATTTGCCTATCGCATACAAATGGTAAGGCGTACTATAGCTGTTCACATGGTCGGTCATTGGGAAATGTATTTTTACATGGGAACATTATAACAGTTGCAGCTACCACTATGCCTGCCGCCTCCTCAGCTGAATCACGTCCCCATGTGGCATGCATGTTCCAGCAGTGGTCGGGCATGTCTGGGCAAGTCAGTGAGCTGTCACCAGAAATAGGTATACAGTATTACGCAAGATGGACCAAGGACTTGTCTCTAGTGAGAAACTATCTTATTGGAAAGTACAGCTAGGCCTTAGTAAGTCTGTTTTGAACTAAAGATAATTAGATGCAACGGTGTTAATAAACCAGACAATTTTTGCTACATTTGTGTGATCAGTGCAAGAAACTATACACGTAATTAACTTAAGATCCTGACATCCTAAGCAGAATCAGACTTCAGATTTGGATTCAGTGTACTTGATTTGGTATACGGTACATGAACCAAATAGCAGATTTTTTTTTGTGATGCAGTGTTATTAAAAACAATTAAATAAAGCATAATAAAAATAGGTCCAAAACAACTAAATATTAATCACCCTGATTTTTTAAAACCCATTAGATGGGCAAGTCATTGAGATAAAACCTGACTGAAGGGAAAGGGCTTCACTTGTCTGCAGTTGGATAGCAGACACAGCCAGACTGGCCTCCAGTGGCCAAACTGAAGTCCACATTGCTGCATATTTTTGATAGCTTCCAGTGGCAGGGAGTTCCAGAGTCTGAGAGTAGAGAAGACCCCACGAAACACACCTGTGAGGTGGCGAGATGGAAAGGCTTCCTCCGAAGATCTTAACAGGAGAGCCATCGGCTCAGATCCGAGGAGAGCTTCATTGGCAAGAACAAACCTTCTTGAGGAGCCACAAGAGCAAAACCAAATTAGAAGACGGAAGAAGGCGTTCACTGGACAAGGAACGACATTAAAGGAGGATCATATAGCTGAGGAACTCAACTATATGATGCCCAGGCATGCCTGACCACTGCTGGAACATGCATGCCTATGTCAATTGGAGGACCCGGAATAGGCTGAAGGCTGGAGTCCCTCAATGCAAGACCAAGAGGCTCAAGTGGGAGCTGTTGGTGGACAAGAACATGTGCTATGAAGGTGGAGAGATGCAGAATCCATTGGCTCATTTACTGGTCTATCAGTCACTGCCAGAAACATGTACCAACGAGGATTTAAGTTTGGCCAACGGCAAAGCCAAGAAAGTGGCTTCGTTTCGGCAGCGCAGGGTTTGATCTTTAACTGTTGAAAAGTTGAAAAGTGCCAAAATGAAGCCATCTTGTGGTGAGTTCATTCTGTAGTTCCTGACCTAGTGTGAGAAAGATTAGCCAGAATAAGATTTACGCTCTGGTTCAAAAGCTCTGGTTGATTTGTGATTGGGGTGGGTGTTTGGGTGTATTTTAATGTATATTTTGATTTCATTCATTCATTCATTTATTTATTTAATTTAAGGGTTTGTGTTGTGGATGGGTGGGTGGGTGGAGGTGTGCGTGCGTGCGTGCTTATTTTTATTTTATTATTTTTACTTTGGTCCCGCCCACAATGTCATGACATTGGCTCCGTCCATGATGCCATGACATCATGAAGTTAGCTCCGCCCACACTGATGATGATGTTACGGTGGGGTAGTAAAATTTTTGACATCCCACCACTGGCTGTAATATGTGTGTTTTATGTGACCTCTGTAACCAGCCACAGTTAACAATCTGGCTGCACTGTTTTGGGACTCCCTGAGTTCCTGAACACTTTCCACAGGCAGCCCCAAGTAGAGCGGGTTACAGTAATCGAGCCGGGATGTAACTGCGGGATGCGCCACTGTAACCAGATCAGACCTGGTGCACTAATGTTGACTGTGCAAAGGCGTTCCCGCCTACTGCTGAAACCTGCATCTTAACCGGATCTGTATCTCTTTCCTTCCCTCAACATAGAACATACCAGGATCCATACAAGGGTTAATCCTTGCTTCATGACGATCTTGAACACATCAACCTTATCTACAACATAAAGCAGAATAAGAACAAAGGCAGAGGGTGGAGATAAGACAATTTGGGAGCTGCATTAGTGTGCTCACACTTATGCCAGGACTCCATCCTAGAGAATTCTGGGATATTTAATTTTGTGAGGACTAGAGATCTGTGGTGGCTGAGTGGATAAGGCACTGAACTTGCCTGGAAAGCTGAAGGTCAGCAGTTTGATTCCCGAGTACTGCAGGACGGAATGAGCTCATTCCTAGCTCCTGCCAACCTAGCAGTTAGAAAGCAAGAAATTGCAAGAAGATAAATAGGGACCACTTCGGTGGGAAGGTAACAGCATTCCGTCCACTACGGTGTCTAGTCATTCCTGCCACATGACCACGGAAATGTCTGCAGAAGCACAGCGCTGGCTCTTCGGCTTTGAAACAGAGATGAGCACTGAACCTTAGAGTCAGATACGACTGGCTTTCAAGCAAGGGGAACCTTAAATAGGTACTGCTTCGGTGGGAAAGTAAACAGCGTCCCATGCATTCTGGTGTCTAGTCATGCCTGCCACATGTTCACTGAAACATCTGCTGACGCAGACAGCGCTGTCTCTTTGGCTGTAAACAGAGGTGAGCACTGAACCCTAGAGTCAGATAAGGCGGGCTTTTGAGATAGGGCGACCTTTATTAGAGATCTGTTGGGGATCCCCATGAACTACAGCAGAAGATTCAGGAACCTACAAATCTCATCATTGGGGGGGGGGGAGAGACCCATGACAGTTAAAGGTGGTATTAAAATTACTTTAACTGCATAATGGAGATGAGCTCTGGGTTAAGCCGGAGCAGAGAGTAAAGGATTTGTATCAGGTAGACGAGAGATTTGCATCTAGGTTCCTGAACTTCAAACGCGGTGCCTCCACAGCTCCATCTTTCCATCCAGCCCAAACAAACCAAATAATGGACTGGTAATGATAAGCAGTGGAAGGAACAGCTGAAATATAATC
>CP126899.1:31939010-32056510 GCA_030440675.1 Furcifer pardalis | reverse complement strand
GACTTCGGCTCCAGGGAATTGACATCCAAGAACAGCTGGAGAGCTAAGTTTGCTGACCTCTGACCTCAACCAAGGATAGGGAAACTCTTTTGCCCTGAGATGGATTAAATTTCAAAGACGGTTACTGGGGACTAAATCTCAGGGACGCATGGGGACAAAAATCCCACTATATTTCTCCTTTTCCCTCTCTACTTTGTTTCCTTTTATACCATGGCCTTGTAGGGTAGAGACTGTTGAAGTTTTCCAACAACCTCACATGCTGCCTGTAGTTGGAGGGACTGGGAGGAACTTTACTGGGCTGGGGTGATTGTCTGCCTATCCAGTACCATCCAATCATCCTTTCCTGCCTCTGAATTCAAAGAGAGCCCCAACTCTCTCTACGCAGCTCTTCTTTCCCTCTCTTCATTAGTTGGTGTCGGTTGTTTCTGTTACTGGTAGGTTTGGTTAATTGCAACCATGTGTGCAGTAAAGAAGGCAGCATACACACATCTGTAATACCAAGTAACTGTAAGTAAAGAC
Source organism: Furcifer pardalis (assembly GCA_030440675.1). Taxonomy (NCBI): domain Eukaryota; kingdom Metazoa; phylum Chordata; class Lepidosauria; order Squamata; family Chamaeleonidae; genus Furcifer; species Furcifer pardalis. The sequence goes on along the minus strand of CP126899.1, from coordinate 32,055,991 downwards.
ATATTTTTATCCTTCCTCCTACAAATGTCTCAGACTGAGTCACTGAGACTTTGAGTGCTGGTTGATGTGAAAGGGGTCGATTCTGGGAGACTTGTTATTACTATCCCACACCTTTTAATGTCTACTGCTATTGTTAAACAGATGCATGAACATTTCCCAAGATATTTATTGCTGCCCAGCAGCATATGGATTCTATAAAGGAAATAAAAGAAAGAGAAGTAATTTCTGACCTGGCCCAGCTCTTCATTGAGGTCTGAGGTGTTCACCAAAGCCCCTTCCTTGCGGGCCTCATCATACATCTCCTTATCCCAACCAATGAAGAAGGAGCCCAAGAATTTCTGCATCTCCACTGTGACATACATGGAGACTGGGATGATGAAGTTGAACAGAACCAAGAAGGACAGGAAATCGGTGAATGTCCTTAACGGCTAAGAATAAGAGAACGATTCATTGGTTAGCATAGCTTACACCAGTGATGGCGAACCTTTTAGAGACCAAGTGCCCAAACTCCAACCCAAACCCCACTTATTTATTGCAATGTGCCAACATGACAACAGGGGAGGAAGGAAACACTCCCATTGGGCTGCTGGGCAGAGGGGCAGGGCAAACTCCGTGCTGGGGGAGGGAGGAAGTGCTTCCATTGGACTGCTCGACAGAGGGTTGGGGCAAACTCTGTGCTGGGGTGACTACATGGCTGCCTACAGAGAAGGCTCTGAGTGCCACCTCTGGCATCTGTGCCATAGGTTCGCCACCTTACACTGCATCACAAAAAAATAAATATTGTCTACTACTAATCCATGTGTCCTATACTAAATCAAGTGCGCTGAATCCAATTCTGAGGTCAAATTCTGCCTAAGACATCAGGATCTTAAGTAAGCAAATGTCATCCTCTTGGTTAGGTTCTTGCATTGATCACATAAGGTACATTTGCCACAAATGTAGCAAAAAATTGTCCGGTCTATTATCACCGCTGTGCCTACTCATCTTTAGCTCAAAACAGACTCACTATGGCATAGCTGTACTATCCAATAAGATGGTTTCGCACTAGAGACAAGCCCTCGGTCCATCTCGCCTTATACAGTAATACCTTAGCTAACGTTTACCTCGGATAACGCTAAAATCGCAAAACGTTAAGTAATCTGGGGAGAAGAATTGGATCGAATAATGTTAAGGTCCTGTGGGATGGATCGGATAACAACCGCTAAAGCCTGTGCGGTTACAATGTATCTCTATGGAGCTTTAACATTATCCGATCCATCCCATAGGATTTTAACATGGATCGGATAACACTAAAAATCGGATAACACCAAGACTTGTGGAACCAAGTTTTAGCGTTATCCGAGGTATTACTGTATACCTATTTCTGATGTCAGTGTACTGACTTGCCCAGACATGCCCAGCTGCTGCTGGAACATGCATGCCACCAGGGGACGTGATTCAGCTGAGGCAGCAGCAGGCATAGTGGTAGCTGTAAAAGTTATAATGTTCCCATGTAAAACTACATTACCCTATGACTGACCATTTGAACAGCTACAGCACGCCTATAACTTAAAATCTGTATGTGGTAAGCAAATTCTGAGTTTAGATTTGGAATCAGGACACTTGATATGTAAATCTTATGTGTTATTTTATGTAGCAAAATCATTGTTGTGCAGTGTTATTTATGCACAGACATGTCAATCGCACTCTTCTCATTCATCCCTTGCAAAAAGTTGGGCATCATTAGGGTTACAGCGGCTTGGTGTGCTTCTGCAGCAGTTCTAAAATAAAGATGACACTGGGCAATTCCCAGATCAGGCTAACAAGGGTTTACACTCCATCCTGAATGATCAGATGTAACAATCTTTACTTTTTCTTCCCCATGACTCGAGCATCGCTAGCTTTCTGCTGTGAATGTATTTCATGATTTCTTGCTCTTTATTCATCACCCTTGGTTCTTCTTCACCGGCCAACTGTCCCGTCCCCGAGTTGCTTCTTCCGTATCTAGGCCAGGCGTGAGACTGCCCAAAATGGAAGGCACCTTTTGGCGAGAGTTCATCCCGCAGTTCCCTTCGCCTGACCTAGTGTGAGAAAGATGAGCTGCCAACGCAAGGCGGCCGTTACCAGGACACACCCGATTGTGGTTCAAAAATACCACAGCACTTTCATGTAGAGGAGTTTGTGCGAACAGTCACGAATCACGGCCATCTGGCAGAACTGAGACTCCACAATGGAATGCATGTTCTGAACCTGAGTTGCATGCTTTCCTTGAAAAGTTCTTTTTAAGAGTAACCCCTGTATGCTGGCTTTTTCCCCCCAGTTCAAGCCAGTTTCTAGGTATTTATATTTTTTTTGTCAATGCACACCCCCACAGAAAACCCAAACTACCTTTAAGGTTTCTCTGCTCCTCTGTGTCTTTTGATTATACCATGGCTCATCATTGACAGGCACGGTCTCCCAGAGGTACTTCAAGGTGGCGCAAATCGCAGCCTTGCCCACGAGAATGAATAAATAAACGATCAAGAAGGCATTGATTGATCTGGAAAGTGAAAAAGCCCCAAAGCAATAATTAGAAGGGAAGAAAACTTTCTATGATGTCTCCTAAACAAGGACGGTATGTTTTACACACACATACACGCACACGCACGCACGCGCACACACACACAATTTTGCTCGCTCTCTCTCTCTTTCTATCTATCTCTCTCTCTCACACACACACACAATTTTGCTCCAATTCATACTTTCCTCTAATATGGCTTCAATTTCCCGAATCCTAAGTCAGTCCATTGGTTGATCAGTGCTCTTTTTTTTTTTTGGGGGGGGGGGGATGACTTAGGCTTCTGGGAGTTGAAGTCCAAGAACTAAAGCAGCTAGGTTGGTCATCCCAACCCTAGGCCCGCAGGCCCGATCTGGCCTGCAGTGCCATTTCATGTGACCCCCCCCCCCTTTAAGAAACAAACTGGCCACCCCCTTTTGAAGCTGTTGGGACAAAAACACCCCCCACCCCCCCATTGTGCAGGCAGTGCAAAATGGCCATCTGGCCCTCAAAGCTGACTGAGAGAGCGAGACCCAGGCCCCGGCTCGAAGAGGTCAGGAACCCCCGAAACGAAAGGTCGGAAAACGCTGGTCCAAGAACCGAAAGTTGGGTAACACAATGGGGCAGGAAATCCAAGGCTTTCCATAGACCGACGCTTCCATGAACCCATGTCCATGTCAGGACAGGGGTGAGCAATCAATTCCAACATCTGGACTGTGAAAAATTCTCCTCCATTACTGTTGGCTTTCAGCCACTTTCCTGTTTACACTCATTTCTCTCTACAAGGTTGCTAGAAAATGCATCTGACGGAAGGCTAAAGCGCTTCATCTACTAACCAGACTCTATTTTTGATTCAAAAATCAAAGAGGTGTTGCCTTTTATAACTTTAAAAAAAAAACACCTCCTGGCACGGCTACTTACTTTTCCACTGCCGAACGCTTCTGAGACTTCCCTTGATAGTTCAAAGCCATTTTGGTTTCCATTCCGGTGTAGACAGCGACTCCTACAAAAATAAGAATTAAAAAGAACCCCCTTCTAAGTAGCACCCAAGGGTTGCTGCTGAAATGTCAGTTTTCCATTCCTCCCTCCCTGGGCTTACCCAGAACGACCTTTGCCAATTCCCTCAGCCACCATTCAAACTCGGCTCCAGATTTTTATATTACAAAAAAAAAAAGTGTTAACTGCTTTAATTAAAGGTTTTTTTTTTTTTTGCAGAGCGTTCGTCTTTAAAACGGCACAAATCTTGAATGCAAATGCAGTGGTACCTCGAGATACAAATGGTTCGAGTTACAAAATGTTCACAAAATGCATGGAAACCAGCTTGAAAATAATGGCTCAAGTTACGGATTTTTCCCAGAACAGATCAACTGGCTTTCAGTGCATTCCTATGGGAAACTGTGTTTCAAGTTATGGATTTTGGTTTCCAATGCATTCCTATGGGAAATTCGAGCTACACATTTTTCATCACATGGAAAATGCCTTAGAGCGCATTGAATTTGTAACTCGAGGTACCACTGTAATACTTCTCGCGGTAGAGATTTAACACCAGCTATTAAAATGAAAAAGCTGGCTTGAGACTCAATATCAAGAAAACCAAGATAATGGCAACAAGTCCTATCCGTCCCTGGAAAATAGATGGGGAAGAAGTAGAAGCAGTGACAGATTTTACTTTCTTGGGATCAAAGCTCTCTGCATATTGTGACTGCAGCCATGAAATAAAAAGGCGACTGATTCTTGGGAGGCAAGCGATGAGAAACCTGGGGAGCATAGTGAAAAGTAGAGACATCACCTTGCAAACAAAAATGCGCATAGTCAAAGCAATGATATTCCCTGTGGCAATGTAGGGTTGTGAGACCTGGACCATTAGGAAAGCTGAGCACAAAAGAATAGACACCTTTGAGATGTGGTGTTGGAGGAGAGTTTTGAGAGTCCCCTGGACAGCGAGGAGAACAAATAGGTCAATCTTAGAAGAAATCAACCCTGACTGCTCCTTAGAAGCTCAAATAGTAAAGATGAAGCTAAAGTACTTTGGACATCAAATGAGAAGAGAGGATTCACTTGAGGAAGCCTTGATGCTTGGAAGGGTCGAGGGCAAAAGAAGAAGGGGACGGCCAAAGATGAGATTTATTCTTATTTATTTATTCTTCAAATTTATACCCCGCCTCGCTCAGGCGAACCTGACTCTAGGCGGCTTCCATACTAAACAGAACAATATAATACAATATAACAATATCCCACCAACCCCCCAACCCCCAAATTAGGTCCTCTATTGCCGCCCAAGACCCCCAAGTTCTCTCCCTTCGAGGCCGGATGGCTAAGGGAGAGTCCAACAAAGTCCAACAAAGGGGCGTGGTGGCAGCGTCTTGGCTAGATGGTATTGTGGAGACAATGGGCACAGAGCTGAGCGAGTTGAGGGGGATGGTGGAGGACAGAAGTGCCTGGCGGACAGTGGTCCATGGGGTCATTGCAAAGGGTCGGAATTGACTGTGCGACTGAACAACAACAAATTAAAATGAGCACCTGTGGAAACATCAGCCATGAAACTGCACTGAGAATTACAAATTACACAAAGATAGTTGACGCAATCCTTGAGCAATAAGAAAACCATCATGCAGACATCCGCCCAACTGTTCATGTGAAGGAAGTTTTGTGGTGGAAGGGCACCAAAAGCCAACCAGAGTTTGGAAAGTAACTTGGGGGGGGGGGGGGAGAGAGATTTTAACTCCCAGACTTTATACAGCTGGTGGGGCAGGTATGGCATATGGGATTTATTTATTTATTATTTATTTATTAGTTCAAATTTATATTGCCGCCCACTCGCCGTGGCGACTCAGGGCGGCTTACAGACAATACATTACATTACATTACAATATATGTAATGGGATGCACAATGACCCCAGCTCGCTGGATGATTTAAGCTCCTCTTTCCCTCTACTTCTTAATTAGTAAGACGTAGCAATGTGGTGTGCTTTTAAACTTTTTAGTTTTTAAAATTTTTAAATTGAACAGTTTTATATTTGAGGTTTTTAGGTGGTGTTTGTGTTTTTATTGTCATGTCTCTTATGACTTATAAACTGCCTCAAGTTTATAAGTCATAAGGGTGGTGGATAAATATGAACAGATAAATAAATAGTAATAAATAAGCCTTCTCTTTTCCGTTTTTATCCTCACAATAATGCCACAGGGGGACTTAAATTCCCAGAAGCCTCAGTCAGTACATTGGCTGATCCGTGCTTTGGGGGAATTGACAAAGGCTTCTGGGAACTGAAGTCCAAAAATCAAAGGTTGGGGAAACGCTACGCGTAGACAGAGGCCAAGATAAGAGATGGTGACTGAGCCAGGATTTATCTTTTTTTTTTTTTGTTCAGTCGCACAGTCAATTCCGACCCTCTGCGACCCCATGGACCACTGTCCGCCAGGCACTTCTGTCCTCCATCCTCCTCCTCAACTCGCTCAGCTCTGTGCCCATTGTGTCTACAATACCATCTAGCCATCTCATTTTTGGCCACCCCCTTCTTCTTTTGCCCTCCACCCTTCCCAGCATCAAGGCTTTCTCAAGCAAATCCTCTCTTCTCATTTGATGTCCAGAGTACTTTAGCTTCATCTTCACTATTTGACCTTCTAAGGAACAGTCAGGTTTGATTTCTTCTAAGATTGACCTATTTGTTTTATCTAGTGAGCAATGAATAAATAACTAATAAATAAATTGACTAATAAATAAATAAATAAACTGGGTAAATTGGGATTTGAATCCAGGTTTCCATAGGTCTCTGCCCCCAGGAGGCTTCCAATCTAAACTACAACACAAGGAAGGCAATCAGTGTCTCAAATACTGCTAAGAAAGCAAAACTAAGTCAGAAACAGGCTTAGAAGTTAATAATGTACAACAATAATAATTTCATGCCAGAAATTCTTCTGGGTTGAAAGGATTTTTGCTGGAGAAACTCCACTCAGGGGGATACCCGAATGAGGCTTCTTTTATGTCCCCCAAGATCTTTCCCCACCCAAGTAGGTCCCTATTTATCTACTTGCAATGTCTTGCTTTCGAAGTACTAGGTTGGTAGGAGCAGGGGACAGAGACCGGCGTTCAATCTGTCATGCAGTACCCGGGTCTCGAACTGCTGACTTGCCAGCCTTCCAGCTTCCAAGTCCAGCTTCTTAACCCCTGAGCCACCACTGCCCAATAATGTCCAGCACCATCTGTAGATGTTGAAGGCAAAGGTCTCCCTTGATCAAAAGTCAGCGGTATCCAACCCAAGGGTCCAGGGCTCATCTCAGTTCACAGCCAAAGAACCAGCGCTATCCGCATCTGAAGACGTTTCCATGGTCATGTGGCAGTCATGTCTAGATGCCGGAGTGCACGGAACATTCATCTTTCCCACCAAAGTGGTACCTGTGTATCTACTTGCAATGTCCTGCTTTTGAACTGCTAGGTTCACAGGAGTTGGAAACTTACTCCATCATGCGGTACTTGGGTCTCAAACTGTTGACCTGCTGACCTAACAGTAATCAACTTCAGTGTCTTGAGCACCAAGCCACAATGGCTCTTTTCTGTATATGCATACTCAGTTTGGTTTAAATGTGCATTGGATTGCAGGCTAAAATGTTTATAGGAAAAACACAGGAAAAAAATCCTTCTTCTCCTTTATTGGGAAAGAAAAAATAAATACAGGCAACGACTTACCAAAGATTCTAGGGGTATTTTTTAACGTTGCACCTTTTAACAGGAGGTTCTCGGGACCCAGTGATCTGAAATGAAAATCATATTAGCAGGTGGGTTGTGTGTTCATAAAATGGTGGTACCTTCTCCACCAAAGCAGTACCTATGTATCTATTTTCAGTTTCTTGCTTTTGAACTGCTAGGTTGGCAGGACCTGGGACCAAGACGGGAGCTCACTCCATTGTACAGCGCTCCGGTCTCGGACTGCTGACCTGCCAACCTTACTGTCGTCAAGCTTGGTGTGTTTACCACCCCCACCGCAGTCCTTTAGTCCAAGTTTGGGGGGGGAAGGCTTAAAGTTAAAAGAAATGGCCGGGGGGGGGGGTGAAAGACAAACAAAGTAAGGTCAATAGCTGACAGAGATTCCTTTAGAACAGTGTTTCCTAACCTTTGGTTTTTGGACTTCAATTTCCTGAAGACTGGGTGAATTCCCAGGCAACTTACTGACTTAGGCTTCTGGGAATTGAAGTCCAAAAAACAAAGGTTGAGAAACACTGCTTTAGACAAGGAGTTTGCAACCTATGGCCCACGGACCAGACCCGGATCCGGCCCCCGACACCATTCCATCCAACCCACGGCGGCAACCTTGGAAGCAGAAGTGTTTATAACAGCCCTAAACACGTCCATGCAAAAACACCCAGCCATGGTTTACGGAAATCTTTCCGGCAGGGAGAAACCACATGTCTGGGGAGTTTTCTGGCCCGTGGCGCAGTAAGATTGAGAACCCATGCTTTACACAATTAAGGGGCCCGATCACCTAATTATAAAACACAAGATCCGATCAATAGGGCAATCACAAACAATGGGAATAGCTAACAAACCTGGCTATTGTCTCTTCTTCAGGACTGAAGATGTTAATTCTGCCCAGAAACCTGAAATGAGAGAGACACACAAAATAATATGGGTTGAGTGTGGTTTGTAGGGGCGTCACTGCAAATAAAACCCCACAAGCTTCAAATATATGTGCAATATTTGAATTTGAGCTGGGTGATTGGTTTAAAGAATTATGGACCTATAGCAATAAGTGAGAGACTGACATGTGAATTAAAGTTAAAGAAAGGGATTCTTCTTCTTCTTCTTCCAGCCAGACGTGAAACTGCCAAAATCAAGGCACCTTTGGGGTCAGTTCATTTTGGCAGTTTCTTTTGCCTGATCCAGTGTGAGAAAGATTAGCCGGCAACACAAGGTAGCCATTGTCAGGGTATGCCCGACTGTGGTTCGAACATACCTCAATCTGCAAATGGCTCTTTCTGTGTACTTAAAAAAGAGAGAAGTTATTTTAAGGAGATTTGGGAAAAATGTATTGAGCATGTCTTAATTAAAGAGAAAGGAACAAAATCGAGACAAGAATATATATATATATATATATATATATACATATATACATATATATACATATACATACATACATATATATATATATATATATATATATATATATATATATATATATATATATATATATATATATATATATATATATATATATATATATATATATATATTGCATTTGTTACCCCGCCCCAATCGGGAGAACCCGACTCTGAGCGGCTTACATCAAAAAATAAAAACATAAAACAATCTACAACAGTAAAACATCAGGAGTTAAAAGTCATAAGAAGTTAAAAGTTAGGTTTAGTCCCGATATCCTCTGGTGCCAATTATTTTTATTTTATTTTATTTTAGTCTATGATGTATTTGTTGGTGGTGGGTTTTGATTTGTTCTGGGTATTGTTGTTATTTATTTTCTGTTTGTTCACCACCCAGAGTGGGATAACACCCAGATGGGTGGTATATAAATCAATGGGATCTCCAACCCATCTTGGAAAAGAATACTTCACTTTCCAAAGCCCTTGGTGACAGACCCCCTACTTGCTTATAGACAACCCTCCAATCTCAAATACTGACACACAACAGACAACACAGAAGTGGAGCAGATATGGGAACTAGACCCTGCTGCAAACCCAGATGTCAACTATGCCCCCACATGTGCTCTGCAAACAGTATTACTGGACCCAATAGCACCACACACAACATTAAAGGCAGTTTTACTTGTGCTTCTGCCAATGTGATTTATGCCATCTCCTGTCAAAAATGTCCTTCTGCGCTTTACGTAGGACAAACAGGACAATCTTTGTGCAAAAGAATTAATGGACACATATCAGACATCCAGGACGGCAACATAGAGAAACCTGTCTCAAACCACTTCAATCTACCTGGACACTCTAGCGATCTGAAAATTACAATTCTGGAACAAAGAAATTACAACATTAGGATCCAAAGAGAGACAACTGAAATCTAATACATCCATCTGTTGGACACCCATCACAGAAGCTTAAATATTAGCCAAGGGTTTCTGGGACATTATCAGATTTGATCTTGACCAATGCATCTGGTGTATACAAACCATGCCAGGGAGTTTTAATCCTTTGTCTGAAGAAGTGGACTTGATCCAGAAAAGCTCACAATAAAAATACAGCAATTAGTATTTAAAGTGCTGCACTGTTTTTGTTTTCCTGATATTTTTGGAAAGAGGAAAATATATAATATTTTTGTTTTATTGTCTAGTATCAGGCTTTTATTACATCTGCTGTAGCTCAACTTGCGTTGGCAGCAGGGAAACTGTGATCCAGTTTTATTAAAGGTAATTATACAGTTGAATAGTCAGATGCCAAAGGATCTGAGTTGTTCTAGTGAATATTATACCTGGTTTTATTAGAGAATGTTTTTTAAGACATAATCTGTTTGGTAAAGGCCTACAGTCATGTATAATAAAGACGGATGCCAATGATGGTACTTTGTATGTTTATTTTAATGTAAGCAAAATTTAAATTTAAGAATAAATAAAATAAAAGATAGGTAGACAGACAGACAGACAGATAATAATAATTTCATGTCAGAAATTATTCTGGGTTGAAAGGATTTTTGCGGGAGAAACTCCACTCAGGGGACACCCAAATGAGGCTCCTTTCATGTCCCCAAGAGCTGGTACAGAGACAGGTGCTCAATCCGTCATGCAGCACCCAGGTCTTGAACTGCCGACTTGCCGGCCTTCCAGCTCACAAGGTGAGCTTCCTAACCAATGAGCCACCATAGCCCCAGATAGATAGATAGATAGATAGATAGATAGATAGATAGATAGATAGATAGATAGATAGATAGATAGATAGATAGATAGATAGATAGATAGATAGATGAAAATGCACAAGAAGGTGACCAGTGGATGATCAAGCAAACAATTTGAAATGGGCTAATCTTCCCTGGAGATTATTGGGCAACAGATGTGACTCGTTTATAAACACTGCTACAAAATGATCCAAGGGTGGTCAAATGGGTGGCAAGCATATTCAACAGGGCTGATTGCTTTAGAAACAAACTTTTCCTGTAGTTCAAAAGCTACAGGGTAAAGGTCTGAACTCGTGCAACCTACCTGTAGAGGTCCGGCTGAGGTTGTTCACATTCAATGCAGGCATTAAGGTTACTTATGGATTGCAGCGTGCAGAGTTTCGCTGTATCAATTAACGTATAGTGTGTCTGTACCGAGAGGGGGATAGAACACCAGTTATCAGCTATTGACTGTCCAGAGAAATCTAGTAGTCTTTGGCTTTCTTTCTGCAATGTGTTCGATTGTAAACAGTTATAGCAGTAGCTCATGACCTTGGAACACCTCCAGATGTTTCTTGGATTGCAGCTCCCAGGAATCTTGGCCATCACAGCCAGCAGTGAAGGCTTCTTCTGGGAGATGGTAGTTGAAGAACATCTGGAGATGTTCCAAGGTAGTATACATTTTTGAAGTGGTCGCCATGTAAGGCTGCACAAGCATATCAGAGAATAAACAAAACAACGAAAGGCAAAAAAAAAATGTGGCACCTTAAAGACTAACTCCTGTATTTAAACATGAGCTTTTGTGGATCAAGTCCACTCTTGCAACTGACAAAGTGGACTTGATCCACAAAAGCTTACATTTAAATACAGGAGTTAGTCTTTAAGGTGCCACAACATTTTTTCCTCTTTTATTGTTGTGTTGTTTTGTTTACTCTCTGATATACTGATTATAAAGTTCATCCATACACTTGCTGACAAGAAGATTACCAGTAGGTTTTGACCTATATTTTAGCCACTTTTGGACAGCTTATATTTCTTCTTCAAATTGCATTTAGCAATAGCAATTATACTTCTAAACCATTCCATTCAGGGACGGCAGTGGCTAAAGTGGTTAAGACACTGACTGGGAGGTGGAAGGTCAGCAGTACAAAATCTGAGCACTTCATAACGGAATGAGTGCCCATCTCTGTCCCAGCTCCTGCCAACCCAGCTGTTTGAAAGCAAGAAATTGCAAGTAGATAAATAGGGGCCACTTTGGTGGGAAGAGAAACAGCATTCCATGCACTTTGATGTCTAGGCATGCCTGCCATACGACCACGGAAATGTCTGCAGAAGCAGACAGCTCCGGCTCTTTGGGTATAAACAGAGATGAGCACTGAACCCTAGAGTTGGATATGACTGGCTTTCAAGCAAGAGTGACATTTATCTTTACCATCTCATAGCACTCTCTGAGCAGTTCACAAGTTTATTAGCAGTTTGCCCGCAACATGCTGGGTACTCTTTTGACTAAACCAGGAAGGACGGAAGCCAGAGTCAACCTCGAGGCTTGGTCAAGATCGAACACACAACCTTTTGGCTGCAGTACAGCAGTTTAACCACTGTGCCAACAAGGCTTAAAACTCTCCATCATTTGCTCAAATTATCATTACTTAACACTTATCTTTAGTTAACACTCTGTTGTCCAGTTGCTCAAGGTATTGGCAAATCTCCTTGAGATCCTTTAGGGTCATAAAAAGAGATGGATCGAGTTGTGATTTTTTTCCCAAATAAGACGACAAATTCACAAGTTGAGTGTGCCATGGTCAGCAGAAGTCTGGATTTCATGTCTGGCTTTCTGTGCAAAACCTGATACTTGTTTTCTTCCTCTTCTGCATGATAACTTGGGATGTGACCACAAGGAAGCCGAATCCTGGGAAGAGTTTGAGGAAATTTCCATCTGGGATCTATAACAGTGATGGCGAACCTTAGCACTCCAAGGTTAGAGGAAAGTCCTTGGACTTCTATTACCAAAAACCCAACTCAGCACTCCTGCTGATCAGGGCTTCTGGGAATTGAATCTCAAGAATACCTGGAGTGCCAAGGTTCACCATCATGGGTCTATAACATCAGTCTGGCCAGGTTATCGCTATGGCAATAGAGTAGACCCTACCGTCAGCGACTCAACGCCAAGTGTCAGGCGGTGGTTAACCAACCTAACAACCCTTAGGACTATCGGCTTGGGTGCCAAAGTCCATAAGGAAGGGTGATGGTCACCAAGTGGATTAAATCCCACTTGAATCCATCTTGATGGAGGGTAGCAGCTTCATCAATACTGGTCTGAGGCCAATGAGAATATTGCGTGCCAAACGGGCTCAGGACCAGAAAGAGACTCGCGGGACTGGATCGGTGGTGTGGATGTCACACTACGATGTGGGAGGAAGATGAAAGGTCACTGCATTGCATTGTTCCCAAGACCACCTTCATGGCTGACCACCATGACAGTCACCAATATTCAGATTTGAATACGGCAGAAGAAGGGTCTATAACAACTGTCATCAAAAAGGTATCTTTCCCACTTTCTAATCCTGGGTCAACATGCCTGACGCAATTGTGGTGTTTCTTGGGATGGGGCTTTCCGTACCTAGCACCATTACACAGTAGCCCGACTGGGCTGGTTCCATTGACCTGTTAAAGAGGAACATTCTCAGTTCTCTAAATTTCATGGACAGACACAGACCTTTCTATCCACACAGGTGTGGCAGTTCCTCCCAAGGGTTGGCAGACCACCTTTTTAAGGAAATCAGGTAAGAACATTAAACAGAGTGGGAGAGGATTTATTCTTCGCACCACTGAGAACAGAGACTGGATTTTTTTTTTTTTTTAAAAAAGCTTCATTAAATTAGAAAGCGAACAAAGAATCTAAAATCTTTCATGTTCTAACTTGAGAAAATATTCCTGAGCCATAAATAGCTCACGGCAGCCAGAGACAGGGACCAAATCCATCTTCAAAAACAAAACTTGCCTGCTTGTTTCCCAAGCTCATTATCTCTCAATTTTTCATTCCAAGATCGAGGAGGAACAGCTCTATTGCATCAACAGCAGGAGATGCTGTATGGGAGGGGTGAGTGCAGAGAAATACCCCAGTACAGTAATACCTCGGATAACGTTTACCTCGGATAACGCTAAAATCGCATAACGTTAAGTAACCTGGGGAGGAGAATTGGATTGAATAACGTTAAGGTCCTATGGGAAGGATCGGATAACAACCGCTAAAGCCTGTGCGGTTACAATGTATCTCTGTGGAGCTTTAACGTTATCCGATCCATCCCATAGGATTTCAACATGGATCGGATAACACTAAAAATCGGATAGCACCAAGACTTGTGGAACCAAGTCTTAGCGTTATCCGAGGTATTACTGTATTTTAAATCAAAGCAATCACACTTCTATACCGCCCCATAGCGCTTAAGTGCATTCTCTGGAAGGATGGAAGATCCTGAATCAACCTTGAGCTCTGGTCAGCACTGAACTTCCAACCTTTTGGTTGCATGACAGCTGCTTACCCAGTGCTACACCAGGGCTCATAGAACTTGCTCAGAGGTCAGGCCCTGTTAAAATCGCTTCTGCACTTGAAATGGACAGAATGAACTCATTTAAGAGATGGGTGAGACAGCAAGGTCAACAGAGGTCAATGTGACTTCCTTGCCGCTAAAAGCAAGGAAGGGCCCCGACATTCAATTAAACTTTTGCTATTTCCACACTCATTGCTGTGAAAATATCAGTGATCTTTACAGAGAGTGTTAGAACTCTAGTAAAGATAGTGGCAAAGGTTCCCCTTGTTTGAAAGCTAGTCCTATCTGTCTCTAGGGTTCAGTGCTCATCTCTGTTTATAGCCAACGAACCAGTGCTGTCTGTATGTGCAGGTGTTCCTGTGGACATGTGGATCAGATTAGATATGACTAAATACCACAGTGTATGGAATGCTGTTTTCCTTCTCACTAATGTGGCACCTAATTATCTACAGTACTTGCAATTTCTTGCTTTTTAACTGCTAGGCTGGCAGGAGACAGAAACAGGAGCTCCCTCCATCATGCAGTCCTTGAGTCTTGAGCTTGTGACCTGCCAACCCTCCAGTTAACAAATGTCACATCTTTATGAAGGTGGATCTTGCTTTTCCCAGTCGTATTTTAACCTCGGCTTCGGAATCCCACTTTTCATTTAACATGCCCCCCAAATGAACAATCTGATCCACTCTTTCAATTGCCCGCGCTCCTGCCGTCAGCTCTGCCGTGTTTACCCCTTCCATTACCTTGGCATTCGACTCTCCATCTAGGCTTGCTGTTGTGACATAACAAATCCCATCCTTGTTATGCGACGCAAGGAAGATCATGTCACAGGGAAAGGTTTGGTCTGCTGATACTTCTATGATGTCACCAACCTGAACATCAAAGCAGAGAGAGATTACACCATGTTGCAAGCAAATAGACCATAGGTATACTTTCCCTGCTTCTTAAAATGCTCTGGTCCTACTCCATCAAAGCCAGCTAGAATTAGAACAGCCTCCAACTCATCAAGCTTCTACTACATCCCCACTGGGGGATCAGGGGTCATAATCCTGGCCTCCATTTCTCCCATTTCCTCCAGGGGCCTTTCAAATACCACATGACCTAAAATAGGCCACTTTTTGACCCCTTTCCCCCTCTGTGACTCTCCATGACCATGACCTTGACCCCCAACCCCCAAAATCACATGGTCTATCCATTTCCCCTGATTTGAAGAGAAACGGCAGAAGCATGGCTGACCCGGAGCCTGAGGATGCCTATTGCTCCACCCACAGACTTCCACCTGGAGGGTGGGGGGTTAAAAGCCCCACCGGCTTGAGCGGCGGAGGATGGTCCCACCCAGAGCATGAGGATGCCTGTCGCCCCACCCCTGGACTTCCACCTTGTCGGAGGGGTTAAAATTTTGGAGTCACATGACTTCACGCTGAACCCCCTCCCCTCGTGACTTTCCATCGACCCCCTCCCCCCTAAAATGGTCACATGGTATTTGAAAGTCCCCTTACCATGATGTTTTCACATTCCTTTATCACCCGCTTTGCCCCTTCAATCACCACAACGGGTCTTTTGTTCACTTCGTTGTCAGCTCGGTGACGCAGCCAGTCTTCATAACCCTGAAGGGAGAAAAGAGAAGGCTGGTATGGCAAAGGTCGCCCTTGGTCGAAAGCCAGTCATATCCGACTCTAGGGTTCAGTGCTCATCTCTGCTTATTGCCAAAGAGCCAGCACTGTCTGCATGACTAGACACTGCTCTAACCATTAGGAAGTTTTTTCTGATCTTCAGCCTATATCTGGCTTCCTTTAGTTTCAGCCCAGCATTACCCACCCCTCCTCTTTATGACTATCTTTCAAGTATTTGAAGATTGCTATCATCATATCCAGTGGTGGGCATCAGCAGGTTTGCACCGGTTCGCCAGAAACGGTAGCAGAAATTCTGGCTGGGCCCGCCCATCCAAGTTTTGAAATACAGTAAAACCTCAGATAACACTAAAACCTGGTTCCACAAGTCTTGGTGTTATACGATTTTTAGTGTTATCTGATGCATGTTAAAATCCTATGGGATCCATAGAGATACATTGTAACCACACAGGCTTCAGCGGTTGTTATCTGAAGCATCCCATAGGATCTTAATGTTATCCGATGCAATTCTTCCCCCCAGATTCCTTAATGTTATGCGATTTTCGTGTTATTCGATACTAATGTTATATGAGGTATTACTATAAAGTAGTCCTAATTCAGGTACAATGAAGGGCTTTCCCCCTGGCCATGACCACTGTACCCACAGAGTAGGTAGTAAAAAAAATTGAATCATACCACTGATCATATTCCTTCTCAGTCTCCTTTTCTCAAGGCTATTCTCTGGGGCTCCCACGTTCCCTTGACATGAACAAAATAGTTCCTTTATCTTGTTCTCTCTGCCAGTTAAGCTGGCATGATGGAAAATGAGGAACATACCTGTTTAATAGCTGTCACTGTAATAACGAAGAACAGAGGAAGTCCACTGGTGACAGGGCTGGTTGGTGTGTCTACTATGACCTAGCGAAAGGGTGGGAAAACAAATAATTTATTGGTTTTTTTTTTTTACAGGCAAAGCGTTGATCTAGAACAGGGGTCTACAAACTTGGCTCTCCAGATGTTCTCAGGCTTCAATTCCCAGAAGCCCGTCAGCACACCTGCTGATTAGGTCTTCTGGGAATCGAAATCCAAGAACATCTGGAGAGCCAAGTTTGAGAAACCCTGATCTAGAGGTTTAACAAGCTCCACTTGTATAATACCCTCAAGCTGACGCATGGAAGACACCGAGAAAGCACAGATGCAAAGTGCATAGGGACATGACATGTTTCTTCAAGAGGATTAATTTCCACTTCCAACAGATACTATTTGGTCCCTCTGAGCCTTCCTGTCTCAAGCTTCCTGCCCAAGCCATGAGCCACCTGCAATTTGTTTATTTCATGATAATGTTCCTCCAGATTTGTTTAAAGTGAGGTCTCTCTAAGTATCTATAAGAGAGTAATCTCCTGTTTGGATGCATCTGAGGAGGCTTCACGTTCCAGGACATGATATACCATGATATTCACAACATGGCAAAAAAAAAAAAAATGTATACATTCTAGCCTTTCCCAGATGTCCAAGTTATAATACCAAGCTTTTAATTAAGTTTTTAAGCTTTTTTAAAAAAGTTTTTAATTTTTAAAGTGTTTTTAAAATTGTTGGAAATCGCCCTGGGTCCCTTTGGGGAGGAGGGCGATAAACAAATAGAAATAAATAAATAAATGTTCTTGCAATGAATATTTAAGATTTCTGTATCATCATCGGCGGCTGTGCTGCTATGCATATCCTAGTACTGTACACTTCTCCCCCCCCCCCCAGGGAAATTATTTTCACAGTTGCTGGATGTGAGAAGAATGACAAACAGGAAAAATGCCATGGGGGTGAATTTGTTTAAGGTGGATCCCTGCTTGCCATGAAGTGACCCACACGCTGTAATCATGGAGTCCTCTCCGGCAGCATGTATGAAATGAAATATACAGGATTTAACACATGGACTGCAAGGGACTGCCACAGCCTTGAAGATATTAACAATGTCTGCCTTCACAGACAGTCCATCTGGCATGGCCTCTTCCACCTCCGGGATCTAAAACATCTAGATCACTGGATCCCAATGTGGGGCCCAGGCCCCACCGGGAGTTTTCAATTCCCAGAGAACTAAATCGGTACATCGGCTAATCAGTGCTTTGGGGAAATGACTTAGGCTTCTGGGAATTGAAGACCCCAAACCAAAGGTTGGTCTTGATCAATAGTTTTCAACTTGGGGTCTCCAGATGTTCTTGGACCACAGTTCCCAGAAATCTTGGTCAACACAGCCAATGATGAAAGTTTCTGAGAGTTTTATTCCAAGAATATCTGGGGACACATGACTGGAAGCCACTGATCTCTAGTAGAACTACAGCAACGATGCTGTCTTAGCATTCTCATTTTAATTAACTGAAGCAATTTCCTTCAGAGATCATTAATGTCTTATCTCCAGCTGCAAGGACGACATGCACATTGGCAGAGGGTTTCATCTTAGAGGCCAACATGATTTTAACTTCCAGGGGAAGGCAGTGAGATTTTTCCTTCAGGTTATCAACCAAGAATTCTCCATGGATGACAACAAATATTTCCATGTGGATTTGTGCAATCCTCCAAAATTAGGGTTTGTTTCATGGACTGTTACGGTCCAGAAACATCCAACCTACTGCTTGTGACTTTTAAAAATTACCACCATCTATTCCGTCTAGAGGACTTCAGTGGCTCAAGTGGCTAAGACGCTGACTGGAAGGCAGTTCAATTCCTGAGTACTGCAGGACAGAATGAGTGCCCATTGTCTGTCCCAGCTCCTGCCAACCGTAGCAGTTCGAAAGCAAGAAATTGCAAGTAGAGAAATAGGGACCACTTCAGCAGGAAGGTAAACAGTGTTCCATGTGCTCCGGTGTCTACCCACGCCTGCCACATGTCCACAGAAACGTCTGCAGACGCAGATGGCGCTGGCTCTTCGGCTTTGAAACAGAGATGAGCACTGAGCCCTAGAGTTGGATACGACTGGCTTTTGAGCAAGGGAATTTAACCTTTATCCTACCAGTTGAATTACGTTTGCAGACAGAGTTGCTGTCCTTTAGGAAAGGAGTGAAAACCTGGCTGGCAGGATGGGTTTGGGGGACGGGCGGTATAACGACCCCAACCTGTTGGCTTATCTGAGCCTCTTTGTCCTTAGCTCTAATTTAGTATAAACTTTTAACCTTTAATCTTTTAATTTGTTTTAGCTAGTTTTAAACTCTCGATTAATAATTTTTTTAGATTGGTTTTAACTGTCATTGATGTTTTTTGTTGTAAATCGCCCTGGGTCACTTTGTGAGAAGGGTGATGAATAAATTGGATAAATAAATAAATTCCATCTAGATTTGCTACTTCTGCACGCAATGGTTCTCAAAGGAAGCAAAAAGAATATGGTGCAGAGTGGATGCACAATTGCAAAGGATTTGATGGGGAAAAGGAGGAAAAGTATCTCTTATCTTACGACTCATTTTGCAAGCAAGAGAACTTGAACATTCTTTCTGTTTGTGTCAAAATGTCCTGATCTACAGCTGCCAGGGAATTTATTCAGCATTCTTGCCCAAATGGTGTGATCTCTGACACAAGCACATTGCTAAATGCATTCTGACCTTACAGGGCACATGCGAGGCCATTCGATGGCCATCTCTAACAGTAGAGAGTCTCATCAGTTGTTTGGCAGAACCAACAGGGCAGCTGAATCAGCTCATAGTAACTCTCTCCAAGGAGCTGGTCAGCAGGAATTTTGCTTTTTTTAAAATAGGAGCCCCATGCATGCAGTAAAAAAAATCAGGAAGTACAAATAGACACCCTATGGCTTCCAATTTTCCACGCAACTCCAAATGCATAAACACGTAACTCTGAATTTCTGCAGTTCCCATCCCAAAGAGAGACATTTTGCGGTTCACTATGGGCTGAGTGATGAAATTCACGAGAATGCCATATACCGCTCTTAGGTAAAAGTAAAAGTCGCCATATGTTCAAAAGTGTCGTATCTGACTCTACAGTTCGGTTCTCATCTCTATTTACAGCCAAGGAGCCAGCGCTGTCTGCATCTGCAGACATTTCCATGGTCATATGGCAGGCATGACTAGACACTGAGGGTGCACACAACGCTGTTACCTTCCCACCAAAGGGGCATCTATTTATCCACTTGAAATGTCTTGCTTTCGAACTGCTAGGTTGCCAGGAGCTGGGACAAAGACGGGCGCTCACTTGGGTCTCGAAATAACCTGTTGACTTCCCAGTCACTGATTTTCAGTGTTTTGACTGCTAAGTCATGGCAGTGCCCTTATACTGCTCTCAAGTGTTCTTAAATGTGAAAAGTTCGAGATAATTGAGGAGAAATAAAGTTGGACCACAAAAGGAAACTGACGTTAATCAACGTAACAGAATGTCCAATGTTTCCAAGGGTATCAGGTTTTATGAGCGCGAGTCTGTAGCCACAAACCCTTCCCACTTGGTTTAAAAACAACACGAGATACTTGATTATGTTCTTAGTAGGAATTCTTCAAAGCATTTTGAGTGGGGTTTCTAAAAATCAAAACAAAAATCAAAAGCATCTGCACATTTGACATCTTCCTTACCTGTACAAGGAAGATGATAAGGAAGTAGAAGTTGGCTATCCTTCGGAACTGTTCAAAGAGATTTTTGGGGAGAAAATTCCAGATGGTGTACTGCAAGGCAGAAATGAGGAGGCAAGTATGATCCGGGTCAACATCCTCAGAGCAATGCAATGACTTCGAAGGTAAGGGGACCTTTCAGTCACTCTTAGTTCAACCAGTTCACAAGATAAAATACCCTACAGTTCAAAAGTGCTTTCAAATGTGAAAAGGCCAAGAAATTATAGCAACCACCCCACCCTCTTCCTCAACTGGGAATAATTTTATGAGAAATGGATGAGTGATCCACTTTAGTAAAGACTGTGCTGTGTTATGAATCTCCATCTGGATAAAGCGGTACCTCGAGTTCCATATTTAATGCGTCCCAAGGCATTTTTCATGTTATGAAAAATTTGTAACTCGAATTTCCCATAGCAATGCATTGAAAACCAAAATTCATAACTCGAAACATGGTTTTTTCATCGGAATGCATTGAAAACCAATTAATCTGTTCTGGAGAAATTCGTAACTCAAGCCATTATTTTCAACTGATTTTCATTTGTATTGTGAAAATTTTGTAGCTCGAACCATTTGTAACTCAAGATACCACTGTACAGTCAAACCTCGCATAAAGAGTGTTTCGCTTAAAGAGTAACTTGCTTAAAGAGCAGAATTTTCTCTGAATGTTCGCTTCGCTTAACAAATAAAACCAACCCAAAACTCGCTTAACAAATAAATCGGGGTTCGCAATCCCCCCCCCCATTGGACATTTATAATGGTGTTTCGCTTAAAGAGCAAACTCGCTTAAAAAGCAATCCTGTGGAACGCATTATGCTCTTTAAGGAGGTATAACTGTATATGGATTTTGCTTTCCCCATCCATCCATCCAATCAAGCTATCTATTCACCCATCCATCATTTTACCAGTTTTCATCCATCCATCCAATCAAGCTGTCCATCCATCCACCCTTCTCTCCCTCCTATCCCACCCCACCCCATCCTTGACAATGGACCTCGGAAGGATGGAAAGGCTGAGTCAACCTTGATCACTGTCAGGATCAAACTCACAACCTTATGGTTGCAGGACAACAGTTGTAACTGGTGCATCATCCCCCCCCCCGCCCCCGGTAGCGTACCAGGGCTTTTATATGATATCAAATGGGGGAGAAGGGAGCAGTCACAAAACCAGTGCTTGTGTTCCAATGGCTGGTGCCCCATCTCTGCAACGGAGGAGACCCAGAGTACTAACCTTGGATGAGACAATCCGATTATCACAGAATTTCGGTGGCACAAAGTGCTCTTGTCCGTAAATGGGGCGGTGGCCAACAAGAAGGGTCCGGGTCCCAACACGCTTCTCACCCCCAGCAAGCTAAAAAAATATATATATCAAGAAATGACAAGAATTAAATCTACAGAGTAGGGAACTCAACTCAGTTTACAGCCAAAGAGCCAGAACTGTCTGAATCTGCAGGCGTTTCTGTGGGCATACGGGCATGACTAGATGCTGAAGCACATGGAACACAGTCACCTTTCCTTGGTTTTGAACTGCTAGCTTGGCAGGAGCCTGGGACAGACGATGGGAGCTGACTCCATTGTGCAGGACTCAAGAATCAAACTGCTGATCTGCCAACCTTCTGGGCAGCAAGCTCAGCATCTTAACCACATCCAAACTTACCTCTGTGCCTAAAGGTCTATCTATGGTTGATGGATTGGGGACGGGAGAAATCCCACCTGCCTTTTCTGCCCTGTGTTTTGGGCAAGTGTCCCAAGCTGGATGGTAAGCAAAGAAAGTGGAGACCCATATTTTCTGGCCATTGCTTTCTCCTGTCCATAGTGACGACCCTTGGATAAGTCTGTGAGGTTTTTAAAAAGATGTCACCAAACATCCAACCTCCAGGTTATCTCCCCTTAGCAATAGCAATCACACTTCTATTCCCCCACCCACCCACCCACCCAAAAATAGTGCTTAGTGAACTCTCTGGGCGGTTCACAAGTTAATTACCATTTTGCCCCAACATACTGGATCCTCCTTTTACTGACCCTGAAAGGATGGAAGGCTGAGTCAACCTTGATCCCAGTCAGCATTGAACCCACAACCTTATGTTTTATGTTTATTCGATTTGTATACCGCCCTACTCGGTAAAAACCGACTCAGGGCAGTTCACAGAGCCATAATATAACACAATTAAAAGTAATATAACATAACGAAAAATAATACAATATACTACACTAAATAAATAATACAGCAGTGCAATAGGACAAACCCACCCTGCTAAGCAGTTTAACCCTTGCACCACCACAGATCTTACAGAGCTCCATGGCAATAATATGTCTGCCAATTATGCATACCCCGCATGCTATAAATTAGTCAGTATTGCCTTTCTGGAAGGCAGAATATTGCCAAGTCAAGTCTCCCTCACCTCCAGCAGGGTGAGGGAGACCGAACGGCTGAGGAGGGACCTCACAACCGACACAGGTGCTGCCGACGCAAGACCACCAGCAGGCACTGGGCAGCTGAAACTGTCTGCATGCATATGATAAGTAATTCACCTACACTAATGTAGCTGACTTTAGATACTTTAGTAGAGACTTATAGAGAACTTACAGTAGAGACTTGATATATTGGACTTCATAACAAGGATACTTAGAAACTCTTGACTTATAACTACATATAACCAACACTAATTAGCTTACTTTTCAGTCTGATGCTGCTTAAACTGTTATAATGTGCATGATAAGACCTTGTTTTAAACTGTGATAACATGTATGATGAGAGGATACTGACGTAGAAACCGGCAAACCAACGACAGGAATTTTGCCAAGAGAACCCTATGGACCAAAACAAATGGGACAATTTAGATGAAATAGGATGCTTAGCACATCAGAGCAGAAGAAGGGGAGGGACAGGAAAGGGGGAGGAGAAATACAGTGTTGCAAGGAACAATACTGTATGTATAGGGACATGGAACGTGAGATCTATGAATCAAGGAAAATTGGAAGTGGTAAAAAAGGAAATGGAAAGAATAAGCATTGACATCTTGGGAATCAGCGCGTTAAAATGGACAGGGATGGGCGAATTCAGCTCTGGAAACCATCATATCTACTACTTTGGACAAGAAAACCTCAGAAAAAATGGAGTAGCCATAATTGTCAATAAAAGGGTGAGAAAAGCAGTAATGGGATATAATCTCAAAAATGATAGAATGATGTCAGTCAGAATACAAGGCAAGCCATTCAATATCTCTGTAATCCAAATATACGCACCAACCACTAGTGCAGATGAAGCCACAATTGACCAGTTCTATGCGGACCTAGAACACCTCATAGAACAGACACCAAGAAATGATGTACACATTATCATAGGAGACTGAAATGCCAAAGTAGGAAATCAAAAAGTAAATGGAATAACAGGCAAGTTTGGTCTTGGAACACAGAATGAAGCAGGTCAAAGACTGATAGAGTTCTGCCAAGATAACGCATTGGTCATAGCAAACACTCTTTTCCAGCAACACAAGAGGAGACTTTACACATGGACATCACCAGATGGCCAACATTGAAACCAGATTGATTACATACTCTGCAGTCAATGATGGAGAACCTCCATACAGTCAGCAAAAACAAGACCAGGAGCAGACTGTGGCTCAGATCACAAGCTACTGATTGCAAAATTCAGGCTTAGACTAAAGAAAATAGGAAAAACAACTAGGCCAGACAGATATGACCTAGACAACATTCCTTGGGAATACACAGTGGAGGTGTGGGACAGATTTAATGGCTTGGACCAGATAGACAGAGTGCCAGAAGAATTATGGACAGAGATGCGGGACATCATGCAGGAGGCAGCAAGGAAAACCAAACCAAAGGAAAAGAAGCATAAGAAAGCTAAGTGGTTGTCCGATGAGGCTCTTAAAATAGCAGAGGACAGAAGGAATGCAAAATGCCAGGGAGAAAGGAAAAAATACAGTCACTTGAATACAGAATTTCAAAGAAAAGCAAGAGAGATAAGGAAACCTACATGAACGAACAGTGCAAAGAAATAGAGGAAAACAATATCAGGGGTAGGACTAGGGATCTTTTCAAAAAAAATTGGGGAACTCAAGGGAAGATTTAAAGCAAAAATGACCACGATAAAGGACAAAGATGGCAAGGAGTTAGCAGATGCAGAAGAGATTAAGAAAAGATGGAAAGAGTACACAGAGGAACTCTACAAAAAGGACCTCAACACCCCTGATAATCACAATGATGAGAACATTGAACATAAGCCAGACATCCTAGAGAGTGAAGTCAGAAAGGCCCTAGAAAACACTGCAAACAACAAAGCCAGTAGAGTTGATGGTATCCAAGCTGAACTTTTCAAAGCCCTACAAGATGATGGAATCAAATTACTACATTCTATATGCCAGCAGATTTGGAAAACACAACAATGGCCACAGGATTGGAAAAGATCAGTATACGTTCCACTCCCCATAAAGGGTAATGTTAAGTAATCTGGGGAGGAGAATTGGATCGAATAACGTTAAGGTCCTATGGGATGGATCGGATAACAACCGCTAAAGCCTGTGCAGTTACAATGTATTTCTATGGAGCTTTAACGTTATCCGATCCATCCCATAGGATTTTAACATACATCGGATAACACTAAAAATCGGATAACACCAAGACTTGTGGAACCAAGTCTTAGCGTTATCCGAGGTATTACTGTAGTTCAGGTATGTATATATTGTATTTATTGTATTTTTAATGTATTTTTATTGTATTTTATTGCACTTCATTGCATTGTACAGATTTTAACTCTTATGTTATTGATCAGGTTGTAAGACTAATCAATTAATAAATATTCATTCATTCATTCATTCACAACCAAACAAACTGGCAAGGAGCAACATAACAACAGCAGCAATTTGTGATTGAAAGAGCTTTCTGAGTCAAGCATAAAGCAAATCATGTTGCCAAATTCCCAAGTCTACTTCTGGGCAGTTTCAACACAAAGGCTACATTTCATGTGGACACACTCTACAAATACCCATTAGCGGAGAAATTTGACGCAAGGTCTAACCAATGAGCAAGGAGGCTGGTCTGTTCAATTTCAATGTTCCTAGAAAATATGTTCAATTTCAATGTTCCTAGAAAACCCCAGGGTCTTCTCATATCAGTTTCCAACAGGTCTCCCTGCAGGCAAACTCCCACACAACACAATAAGTCTTCCTTTGAAGCATGCAACCACAACAGGCTTCAACTGGTGCCTACATTCAGACGGAAGACCCGACAACATGACCCATCTGCCCCAGAATAGCTTGCGAGATGCACGCTTGCAAAAGCAAAGCAACCACACTTCTACACCGCCCCATAGCACTCAGTGCCCTCTCTGGGCAGTTCACAAGTTAATCAGCATTTTGCCCCCATACATGATGGGGACTCATTTGGCCAACCAGGGAAGGAAGCCAGGCTGAGTCAACCTTGAGCCCTGGTCAGGATACAAATCACAAACTTTTGGTTACAGGGCTCCCTGCAACCAGATGTTGCAGACACTCTAACACAGAAAACATTTCAACACATATAGGGAGGTTGAACAAAAAGCCAGAATAACTTACTGATTTGAAAACACGCTGCATCCTAAAACGCCGTCAATAATAATAATTTCGTTTCAGAAATTATTCTGGGTTGAAAGCCCAAATGAGGCTCCTTTGAGGCCCCAAGAACTGGGGCAGAGATAGGTGCTCAATCCGTCATGCAGTACCCAGGTCTCAAACTGCCAACTTGCCAGCCTTCCAGCTCACAAGGTGAGCTTCTTAGCCACTGCGGACCAATCACCAACAATGGAAAATGGAGAAGAAAGCAGAAGGCACCAGCACTTTTAAATCATTTTCCCTGTGACCTACTTATATCAACTATTTTAAGATTGGCTGGGCTTCCAAAACATCAGAAATTTAGAGGTCTCCTCCTCCTATCACTTGGCTGGAGGACACTATAGATAAAAAACGTGGCCACATTTCTGGAAGGGATGTATCTAATCGTTGTTGAAAACTCACAGGAACTTCCCGTATCAGATCAGTGGATTTTCAACATAAAGACCTTGGGAGAATGTGTGATACAAGGCTAAGGGATTTTCTCTTTCCTGGCCCCTTTCTGTTCTCATTGATCCACACCCTAACCCTCTTCAACTGCATGAAGGAAGATGAAAAGTATAAACCATTGACCATCTCAAGGCAAATTCTTCCCCAGGTCTCTCCGTTCGGCAGCCCCGTCTTTCAACCACATTCCCAGCAACATTTTTCAGACTCCACACCCTGCAATTCTGGTTCTGAAGGCTTGGAAATTGGCTTCGCTTACTTAAAACACAGCAAAAAAGCACAACTCAGCTGGCCAACGCAGCACCAGAAGTTTGCTTTTTGAGCTCCAGAATCGAGGTTTGGCCAAAGCAAAGCAATCACACTTTTATACCACCCCATACAAATGCTTGGTGCCCTCTCTGGACGGTTTACATGATAATTAGCATTTTGCCCCCAACGTGCTGGGGTCTCATTTTACTGACCTCAGAAGGATGGAAGGCTGAGTCAACCATGATGAAACAGTATGGCCTGGTGTCACATCTATGCCAGACTACAAATCCAGTTTTCTCCACCTTATGGTCGCAGTGCACCAGTTTAACCATTGCACCACCATGCCTCATAGCATGAGGAGGAAACGGCAGGCTTAGTTTGAAAATGCTTATTTTAGAAACTAAAAACAATGAATAAAAGCTTGTCGAACAAAACAAGCTGGTTTGTTTGCCGTTGTTGCAACACCAACACCCAGATGAACTGAACTGAGATGCCACAGGGTCCTTCAAGATGAAAATCCCATGGATGGCATTCCTTGGATTGAATCTTGTTGTTGTTCAGTTGCACAGTGGATTCCGACCCTTTGCGACCCTATGGACCATTGCCCGCCAGGCACCCCCGTCCTCCACCATCTTCCTTAATCCACCCAGCTCTGTGCCCATTGCATCTACAATACCACCTAGTCATCTCATTTGTGGCCATCCCTTCTTCTTTTGCCCTCCACCTTTCCCAACATCAAGGCTTTCTCACGTGAATCCTCTCTTCCTATTTGATGTCCAAAGTACTTTAGCTTAATCTTTACTATCTGACTTTCTAGGGAGCAGTCAGGGTTGATTTCTTCTAAGATTGACCTATTTGTTCTCCTCGCTGTCCAGGGGACTCTCAAAACTCTCCTCCAACACCACATTTCAAAGGCATCTATTCTTATGCACTCAGCTTTCCTAATGGTCCAGCTCTCACAACCATACATTACCACTGGGAATGCCATTGCTTTGACTATGTGGTGTCTGTTTGATGTCTCTACTTTTGACTATATTCCCCAGGTTTCTCATAGCTTGCCTCCCAATAATCAGTCTCCTTTTTTATTTCATGGCTACAATCACCATCTGAGGTGATTTTGGATCCTAAGAAAGTAAAATCTGTCACTGCTTCTACTTCTTCCCCATCTATTCTCCAGGGAGTGACAGGGCCTGTGGCCATGATCTTGGTTTTCTTGATGTTGAATCTCAGGCCAGCTTTTGCACTCTCTTCTTTCAACCTAAGCAGGAGCTTCTTTAGGTCCTCCTCACTTTCTGCCATTAGGGTGGTATCATCTGCATATGATGAGCTTCTTTAGGATTGAACCTAGACTTGTGTTATTCACGGAAATCTTCAGTACATCCTAAAAGAATCTGGCAAGTTAACAATCTTTGGACATTTGCTGTTATGAAAAAAAGGCATGAACCTAAAATAAAAACTCTGACAAGAGACTTCACATTTAACAAAGCAACCTTAGGGACTTGTTCACAATCAGAAATTTAACCATGACACTGTATTTATATATGTTTCCTCAAAGAGGGAGAGATGCGTGACTCAGCATTTAATTAAGTGCAACTGATTGGTTTCCCCTGGATCATCCAATTCAATTTGGCTTTTATTGACATTTTACCTACCACACCCTAAAATCCATCTCTGGCATTGCTAAGTGTTACATTTACAGTAATACCTCGGATAACGTTTACCTCGGATAACGCTAAAATCGCATAACGTTAAGTAATCTGGGGAGGAGAATTGGATCGAATAACGTTAAGGTCCTATGGGATGGATCGGATAACAACCGCTAACGCCTGTGCGGTTACAATGTATCTCTATGGAGCTTTAACATTATCCGATCCATCCCATAGGATTTTAACATGCATCGGATAACACTAAAAATCGGATAACACCAAGACTTGTGGAACCAAGTCTTAGCGTTATCCGAGGTATTACTGTACTTCTTATGACTTTTGTCCCTCACCTGGATGTTTATTAAGGCTGACACTGATTACTGGATTTTATATTTTCCAAAAAAAAGGGATGTACTGAAATCCAGAAATTGATCATTTCTTTGTCAAGCGATCCAAACAACATGAAACACTTGATCGTCTAACTTGCTAAATGCTGCTATAATCCACTTTGAGAACATCTATGACTAGGCCCAGAGGTTATGGTTCTATCCTCTAGTGAATAATTCTATTCTTTAAATGCCATGCTGATGAGGTGGTCTGTAGAACTCCCAAAAGCTGTTCAGTTTTTAGCCCGACCGGTTCAGATCCTAGCCTGCTTGGGTCAAAGAAAAACGTTCGAACAAAATGTTGGTTCAATGGACAGAGATGGAAAATGGTGGATCCTAACCTTCTCACCTACACCTTGATATCCAAGATAAGTCACTGTTTCAGGCACACCAACTGTGTTTAACTCCTTAGTATGGGTTGCCCACCACCCCATATCCGTGTGGCCCATGTTCTAAGACTTACTGTGGATAGCTGAACCCATGAATAACAGCAAACCATATATTTTTACATTGCAGACAATGGCCTCTAGTGGGCAGCTCTGGTAATGTGCCACATAAATTCATATCAGGTGTTCCTATGGGCTGGTCATGTGGTTCCTCCCACTGTAAATACTGCCATAAACTGCCATAAACTGTCATAAATGTGTTTATGACAGCCCTGGGTGCATTTACAGCAGTGCTTACAGCAAGCGCTGGTGCGTTTTATGGCTGTTGTAAATGCATCCGCTTCTGATAGAGGCGAGGGCGGTGATGAGCCGCATGAAATGGTGCCATGGGCTGGGGCCGGCCTGCAGGCCATAGGTTGGCCACCCTGATATATATATTACACTGGGGAACAGTGATTTTGGTGCCTCACAATTTTCACCTATTTCTGGCTATATTTGGGTCACTGATTCCAAAAATGCTTTCAGTTATGCCCCATCAGCTCTAGTTTTTTAGATATGGCTTATTCACATTAGGCCAATCTAACCATACTGGTTGCATATATAACCAGAGGTGTAGCAAGGGTGTAAGCCACCCGGGGTGGAGTGAAATTTTTCCACCCCCCAAAATATTTTCCTCTCCTTTAACCCTTAAATGCTTTCTGAAACTACCACAGTCTGCTCCTATGTCATAGAGGGCTTCCTGGCTTTCTTCTTGTTTCTTCTTTCAACTTCTGTTAATTTCTATACTTCTCCCGATTGATGGGTTTCATCGATTTCCCAAAGAAACAAGCTGTTCTGTTACTCTTTTGTGGTTATATATCTCTTTCCAGGATGGAATGAGTCATATCTTTGGACAAAGGTTGCATTTTCTCTCAGACCTCATCAAAGCAGGTCTTAAATGTGCCCTGTAAGTCATATACCATCCTTAGTCAAATGGGCATGAGCAAGGATGTTATAGGTAAAGGTAAAGGTCACCCTTACTGGAAAGCCAGTTGTATCCAAACCTAGGGCTCATCTTTGTTTATAGCCAAAGACCCAGCACTATCTATGTTTGCAGCACTATCTATGTTTGCAGACATTCCCATTGAAATGTGACAGGCATCACTAGACACTGGAGTGCATGGAACACTCTGGAACACCCTTTCCACCGAAGTGGTCCCTATTTATCTACTTGCGATTTTTTGTTTCTGGAGTGCTAGGTTGGCAGGAGCTGGGACAGAGATGGGAGCTCACTCTGTTGTGCAGCATTCAGGTCTCGAACTGCTAAACTGCCGACCTTCCAGTCATCAAGTACAGCGTCTTAACCACTAAGTAATACTGGCATTTAAAAATGGGTTGGGAAAGTTCTGCCAAGGTGGATCTACACATCCCATTTGGAGGACGGCGACTATACAGAGCCAGACTGGTACAATAATTCCCTACTAGACCTTAAACTGGAAATCAAACTAATCCCACCAGCTAGGGAGGGAGTCAAGCATCTCCTGTCCCTTCTTTACATGTGTGAAAGGCTGGATGCTCAGGGTCTTGGCAGCGGCCAAGAGAACACATGTACAGTGTCAGACCTTGGGATTGTTAGATGCCAGGTTCAGTGTGGCATCGATGCCACCCCCTTGCCTCTTAATCACAGACCACTTACGCTAATAGACTTTCTAATGTCCTCCTTTTTCTCCTGGGTTAATAACCCCCTTGGAAGTTTCTGGTCCATGTGCAGGTTCTAAAAGGGGGGGGTGCTCCCTAAATGGACCGTGAGGAAGGTTATTCATCAAAAACAGGAGGAGACTCAAGCCTGTTCTGGAGTTGCCATGGCAATCTCACTTCCTAGAGACCAACTGATTTGGAATTCCCTTGGTCAGTGATGATAAACACTGGCACGCCAGGTGTTCTTGGATTTCATTTCCCAGAAGCCCAAGTCAACACTCCTGCTGGTCAGGGCTTCTGGGAATTGAAGTTCAAGAACACCTGGGGTGCCAATGTTTGCCATCACTGCCCTAGAACCAGGTTAGATGGATGGATGGATGGATGGAATAAAAATTCAGAGGCTGGGGGGGGGAATGGATTGGGGCCCTGCAGTGAAAGGGACCATGGGAGGTTTTCTGAAAAGGAGACAAATTTCTAAGAAAGAGAAAGACTAGCACCCAAAAGAAAGGGAATATTTGAAACACAGAGACTACATCTAAACAAGAGTGTATCAACAGCTGCTTCATAAGCTCTGCTTTTCTATCCATCCATCCATCCATCCATCCATCCATCCATCCATCCAT
The DNA here is from genome assembly GCA_030440675.1 of Furcifer pardalis. Lineage (NCBI taxonomy): Eukaryota > Metazoa > Chordata > Lepidosauria > Squamata > Chamaeleonidae > Furcifer > Furcifer pardalis. Next base: position 32,024,885 of record CP126899.1, on the reverse strand, counting down.
CCATCCATCTATCTATCTATCTATCTATCTATCTATCTATCTATCTATCCATCCATCCATCCATCCATCCATCCATCCATCCATAAATCCTTTTAATTTCAATTTTGTTGCCATCCATCCATCCATCCATCCATCCATCCATCCATCCTTTTAATTTCAATTTTGTTGCCATCCATCTATCCATCCATCCATCCATCCATCCATCCATCCATCCATCTATCCATCTATCTATCTATCTATCTATCTATCTATCTATCTATCTATCCATCCATCCATCCATCCATCCATCCATCCATAAATCCTTTTAATTTCAATTTTGTTGCCATCTATCTATCTATCTATCTATCAGTCTATCCATCCATCTATCTATCTATCTATCTATCTATCTATCTATCTATCTATCTATCTATCTATCTATCTATCTATCCATCCATCCATCCATCCATCCATCCATCCATCCATAAATCCTTTTAATTTCAATTTTGTTGCCTCTCCTGATCAGGAAAGACAAACACAAAAAACCTCACCCAGCTTTTATGTCTTTTAATAGATCAATGAAGCTTGCCTGCTACCACTCTAATAGAGAGAAGCCTGAAAATTTTCCCCGCCAGTGTCTTGTGAATCAATTACTTTTAAAAAAAAGGAGCAACACAACAGGTTGTCTGAAATGTTTGTAGCCCCTGAAGAAAGCAGTGATGATGGGAAGATTTTTTTCCAAAATGTAAACATCTTAACTTCTCCTCAAGTACAGAATCTCAGACCAATAGTCATCAGAACAAATTTCCTTGCCAAAAACCATTGGGATGTACTGCCACTAAAAGTGGAACATATGCAACTAAAATATATATTTTTAAAAACTTGTCCAGGTATAAAGCAGTTTCCTACCGCTCTGTACATGTTCAGCGTATAGGTCTCCATTTCCAAGTAATTTCAGTTTGCCTTAAGCAACTTCCAAAGAAGATCCCTAAACTATGCTACTAAAAGGTAAAGGTCTCCCTTACTCAAACGCCAGTCTACACGTTTACAGCCAAAGAACCAGCGCTGTCTGGATATGCAGACGTTTCTGTGCTCACGTGGCAGGCATGACTAGACACTGGAGTGCATAGAACGCTGTTACCTTTCCCACCGAAACAGTACCTATTTACGTACTTGCAATTTCTTCCTTTCAAACTGCTAGGTTGGCAGGAGCTGGGAGCTCAATCTCTCATGCAACACTCAGGTCTTGAACTGATGACCTGCCCAACTTCCAGTCGTCAAGTTCAGTGTCTTAACCACGGAGCCATTGAAGTCCCTCAAAGCTACGCTACTACAAACCTGCTTTTCTTCCTCCTTGGGGGGGATCCAAAATTAATGTTTACCAGCTGATTTCAAAGAAAGGCACAATTAAGTTGCACAATTAACATGCTGCCTTAAACAGACTAGTAAACCTACATGACAGCGTGAATATATATGTCCTTGAGCAATCCAGCATTCTTTAACACATGCCGTTCCATCCAAACTAAAGCAAACACCCGTTGTCTCAAAAATACTGCACCTGTCGCATTTCTGCCTGCCCTTGATCTTTCAATGGCATGAAACCTCTTCGGTCAGTCGGGGGCAAAAAACACTGCAAAACCTTGGCCTTCCCAAAGCAAACACGACACTGAAATAATAATTAAACTTACTGGCACAGCTTCTATCCGTAACTCAAAAAAGTTCAGGACATTATTAAAAATCAAGGCTAAGTTAAAATGTGAACTGAAGAGGCAGCCTCCTACAGCTTTTAAAAATAAAAATAATCACCGCTATTTCATTTTATCGCACTGACATCTCACCTTGCCACTTAAAACTGAGCACTCACCAAATGAAGCAATTAAAAGAAAGAGACATGATGAAGGAAAGTGTAAACAAGGATGCCCTTAAAATCAAAACATCTCTAAAAGGTTGGTAAAGATTTGTTTTTTCATGTTTGAAAGGGGGGGGCGGTTGTTGAAAGATTTTAGCCCCCGCTTTCCCTGAGTAACACTTAGAAAACCTTGGAAGGTGTGTCCATAAATTTGGAATATGCAATCATAATTCTACTCCCATTGGATGAAGATTTGAAGCCTTCGTTAAAAATTATTTTAAAAACAACAACAGCCAAACGCAATGTATATCCGCAACAAGCGGAAGCAACATCGGACGGTGCATTTGTGTAGGTTGACGTTATCAGTCCATAATCCAGTGCAAACTAAGAATAACTTGCTGTGGGTATGTTTCATTGTTTGAAACGCCCCTATTTACACAACTCTGAGTTTTACTAGCAGTCAACCCAGTTTAACAGTTTCATTGTTTTTATTCAGAAACACCCCATGTTTTTGAGGAGGAAACTGATTGTTCAAAGCAGTGTAAGGTAAAGGCTTCCCTTGCTCAAAAGCCTGTCGTATCTGACTCTAGGGTTCAGTGCTCATCTCTGTTCCAAAGCCGAAGAGCCAGCGCTGTCTGCTTCTGCAGATGTTTCCGCGGTCAGGTGGCAGGCATGACTAGACACCGGAGTGCACGGAATGCTCTTACCTTCCCACCGAAGTGGTCCCTATTTATCTACTCGCCATTTCTTGCTTTCGAACTGCTAGGTTGGCAGGAGCTGGGACAAAGACAGGAGCTCATTCCGTCCCGCAGTACTCAGGAATCGAACTGCTGACCTCCCGCCTCCCACTCAGCACCTTAGCCACTTGAGCCAGTGCAGTACATTTCCCAAGATGCCACTCCGATAAGCCTCAAATGCTTCCTGCTGTGATCTAGGTAATAGGAGAAAACAGCAAGCGTAGCTTTGCTTTCTTACCAGTGTCGGCCACAATTTCAGCACACCATCTGGGGTTAAAGCAAATTCCATTTCTGCCGGAACTGCCAAGATCAGCTAACAATCCTCCATGCGGAAGAAGCACTTCCCCAAATAAAGAATTTAAGAAACTAAAATGCTGTCCTTGGGGGTTGTTGTTTAAGCAACAATCTGGGAGGAAAGGAAGGGAAGTAAAACTGGCTTTTTTGTACCGAAATTGGGTAAAGACTAGATCTCATTGGGCTGGAATGCACTCAATTTAAACACATCACTTTCCCAGAAGGAGTGGCTTACTTAGACAATAATTAGAGGAAACATGTTTGACCTTATGGTTTGCAACCCAGTGTAAGGATACACTGGAGCAAACCCACTAGAATTCAGTGGACTCCCTTTTTAGGGGTGACAATCCTGAAAATACTCACAGAGCCAATTTGTTTTTGCATTGTTTCCCAATCTTTGATTTTTGGAACTTCAGTTCCCAGAAGCCTAAGTCAATTCTTCAATCAATGAATTTGGTGCATAAAAAACCATGCCTGTAAGTGTCACTCCTTGTCTGAAGAAGTGGACTTGATCCACAAAAGCTGACAATAAAAATATAGCAGTTAGTCTTTAAAGTGCTACAGTGTTTTTTAATTTAATTTTGTTTATTTTATTTTATTTTGTTTATTTTATTTTGTTTTGTTTTCTGATATGCCTGAACCACAGACTAACACAGCTACTATTCCAAACAATTCAATTCCTCAAAGCATTGATCAGCCAATGTACTGATTTAGGCTGCTGGGAATTGAAGTCCCCCTGTGGGGCCTGGGCCCCATGTTGGGAACCACTGGTGTAGAATTATGCAAGGCCCATGTGGTAGTCTTAACTTCCCAATTTGGTATAAGAACTTCTCTTTCATCTGTTAAAAATTTAGGCCTGTTCCACATGTTAGGCTAGGGTTTCAATTACCAGAAGCCCAACTCAGCTGATCAGAGCTGCTGGGAATTGAAGTCCAAGAACATCTGGGGGCCCAAGTTTTGGAAACCCTGTGTTAGACACTGAGTCCTGTTTGGGTAAAATTGAACATTATTATTATGACCAAATGATTCCTACCCATAGAAGAGCTTGCTTTGTGGTCAGAGAAAACTCCAGAGTTGCTTCTTGGGAGGTAGAAATGTTCCCCTAAACATGAGAGGTTTTGCTCTTGTGGATTCAACCTAACACATTTATGTCTGATTGTCACTTATAAGAGTATATATAGGCTGAAGGAACTGGGCATGTTTAGCCTTGAGAAAAGGAGACTGAGAAGGGGATAGGATGATAGCATGCTTCATATATCTCAAAGATAATCATAAGGAGGAAGGGCAGGACCTGTTCTCTATCATCCCAGAGCGTAAGACATCTAACAGTGGGGTCAAACTAAAGGAAACCAGATATAGGCCGAATATCAAGAAAAAACTTCTTAATGGTTAGAACAGTACAACAGTGGAACTAACTGCCTTGGGAGATGGTGAGCACTCCAACACTGGAAGCATTCAAGAGAGAATTGGACCACCATATTTCCTATCTGCTTTGATTCAGATCCCTGGATTGAACAGGGAGTTGGTCCCAATGGCCTAAAACAGTGATGGTGAACCTTGGCACTCCATGTGTTCTTGAACTTCAATTCCCAAAAGCCCTGATCAGCAGGAGTGCTGACCTGGGCTTCTGGGAATTGAAGTCCAAGAACAGCTGGAGTGCCAAAGGTTCACCATCACTGGCCTAAAAGGTCCCTTCCAACTCAGTGATACTATGATTCTATGCAGTAGCGTAGTGTGGGAGGGAATGGGGGCAGCCCACCCCGGGCGGCACTTTTTGGGTGTATGGGTGTTCTTGGACTACAATTCCCAGAAACCCTAGCAGGAGTGGGCACCGGCGTCCTAGGCCCCACCCATGGGGCAGCAAATTTGGCATATGCCCCGGGTGGCTGAATCCCACGCTATACTACTGATTCTATGAGTCTCTTCGCCAAGAATTTCTTTCAAACCTTTCAAGGGATAAATTCCCGATAAAGGCTGTACCCTCTTACCTATAATTATTAGGTGACTCTCCGCCTGAAATTTCAGTAATAGGCCAATTCCAAGCTGAAGTACTCAATAGATGTGGCCATTGTATTTCCTAATACTCTGTTGCATAAGGTATGGTCAGCTCTGTTCAGAATGGTTGGAACGACTCTACATTTTGTTAATTCTTTTCTTTGCTTCCTCTTATGCCAATAAAGCTTTAATAATAATAACTTCCCCATTAAACCAGATCAGAGGCTATGTTCTAGCTACCAGACAGATAGTGGTTAGAAATCCCTGCAAAAGACTTTAAAGCTCGCAAACCTAATATCCAAACATTCTCCAGATAGTTTTTATAGGCAATGAAGATCAACTCTAATACAGTAATACCTCGGATAACGCTAAGACTTGGTTCCACAAGTCTTGGTGTTATCCGGTTTTTTAGTGTTATCCGATGCATGTTAAAATCCTATGGGATGGATCGGATAAAGTTAAAGCTCCATAGAGATACATTGTAACCGCACAGGCTTTAGCGGTTGTTATCCGATCCATCCCATAGGACTTTAACGTTATTCGATCCAATTCTCCTCCCCAGATTACTTAACGTTATGCGATTTTAGCGTTATCCAAGGTAAATGTTATCCAGGGTATTACTGTATAACTGTGTGCCATCAAGTTAATTTTGACTTGTGGTGACTCTTTCCAGGGGTTTTATTTTAGTTAAAGAATATATAGAAATGGTTTTCCATTCCCTTCCTCTAGGGGTTGCCTGGGGACTGTGCAGTTTGCCTAAGGCTACACACCTTTTCTTCCAAGAGACACCAGCAGGAGAATCAAACTCCCATCATCTGGATCTACAGCCAGACACTTAAACCTCTCTAAGCCAATACATCAGTTGACTGAAGCTTCTGGGAATTGAAGTACGAGAACATCTGGGAACCCAAGGTTGGAAAACTCTGCACTAAGCTATCTAGCCAAACAAATTTAGTTCAAAACCAGCAATAAAAATCCTTACCAAAAGCTGGTAATTTTTCTCCTATAGAAAATTAGTAAACCATTATTGCAATTTTCTCCTGTATCGTCTGTCACTCTGATCCTGTTACTTAATTATGCAAAAGAGCACAGGGGTTCAGGACATTAAAGATCTATCGCGTGTGCCTGCATGCACCTGTGTAAAAATGAAATATAACATCAGAAAAGAGTGTTTTCTTTTAAAAAATCATAAGCATTTAAAAATACACCAAAACACATTTAAAATAGACCTGTCTCACATGTAGATTCTAGTAATAGCTGGTTCCTTTGTTCTTCCTCAAACTTTTCTGAGTCAGGGTTATAAATAGCCAGGAGTTTTAAGTCAGTTCAAGATATGCACACTTTTTTTTTTTTTTTACAAAAGTAGATAGCATCACTTTTCCACCTCTGCAAGGCCAAAAACTCTATTAAACAGTTCCTGCAGTATGGCAAAGGCCCTGTGAAAATTTACAACTCTGTTGCTAAGCCTGGCTAGAAACCCGGCCAAAGGATTGAATGGAGTTTTACTACCTACGTTGCCCTCTTCTCAGGGTATATTTAACAACTCTTCATCGGTCAGCTGTTTGATGTGACCTTTCGGCTACATTGATCTATGGCCCAGAATGCAGGATAAAGCCACCCGCCCTCATTTGAGCTTTTGCAGACTATGTTGATAAATGCCAACTGAGTCAAAGATGGTGATCCTCTTTCCATCGTCAAATGAAGATTTCACTCTTAGCATAGAAGCAGGAAAAGGCCGGATAAACCTTGCTGTTCCTCCAGTGAAAGCCACCGATGAAGAGTTCTCGTTCTGAAGCAACCCAATGGCCAACTTTTCAAAGAAATCCTTTTCTCCAGTGCCTCTGGCAAGAACTGTGGCAACTATTAGCCGAACAGGCTTAAAACGATCTCTAGTTTGGACTCATGCCAGAAGTTGGAAAAATATGTTGAGCCTGAAAGAGATCTTTGAGGGAGGAATCCTTTTTTGAGGGGATAATAACTCTCAGAATCCTCTTCCTACCAACTAGCCATGGTGGTCACCAAACTTGGTTCTCCAGATGTTCTTCAACTTCAGTTCCCAGAAGCCCTGATCAGCAGGTGTACTGACTTGGGCTTCTGGGAATTGAAGTCCAAAGACACCTGGAGAACCAGGTTTGCTGACCCCTGGGGTTAGAGGATTATAAGGGTTTGTAGTTCAAGAAAGTAGATTTTCCCAACGTCTGTTGATATGTTGTCTCCATACTATGGACACCTTCTTCTGAGTCCTTCAGCTAGAACAGATGTTCAAAGGACAAGAGCACTTCAGGCCTATTCTTTTTCATTAGTTGGCAACCCTTCTTGATATCTGAGAATGTATTTTGGTTGGATTTGTTGAATGTATTTTCAGTTGGCTGCCTCTTCTTCCAAACCATCAAACATTTCCTCATAGCAATTACACAGTATTGGTTTTTGACAACTGCTTTGGAAATTGCCTGAAACACATGGTTTAATTCTTTATTTGTTAGTTACATGCGGTGAAGTCAGAACTGACTTATAGCAGGTGGGCTTTCAAGGTCAGTGAGATATTTAATAAGTGGTTTGCCCAGTTCCACACACCCCAGTGAGCTTCTGTGGCAATGTGGAGATTCAAACCCAGGCCTCTGGAATCCCCATCTATTACTCTATCCTCTCCGCACCATGATGAGTAAACCTGCCTTCCCGTCAGTGAGCAAAAACCAGCACAACAGGACTGATCTCCTGCACCTTATCTACACAACGACACTAGCAAAGCCAGCCAACTGAAGGGAATCGGCCCAAGTTCACACAAGGACTTTGAAGAGTGGGTGAGGACCTACATACAAAATATCTTACATTCTTTATTAAATACAGGAATGTCTTCCTTCGCCCAAATATTTTTCTCAACATCTGTGTGGTGCTGCTCCTACCACGAACTACAGCAGGACAACTTTTCAAATTGACATTTTTAAACCGGAATTTAACGTGGTGTGGGTTTGGGCGCCCTCTAGGTTTGTATACACCCCATTCAGTTTAACCCGTCCGTAAGGTAAAGGTTTCCCTTGCTCGAAAGCCAGTCGTATCCGACTCTAGGGTTCAGTGCTCATCTCTGTTTCAAAGCAAAAGAGCCAGTGCCGTCTGCTTCTGCAGATTTTTCCGTGGTCATGTGGCAGGCAGGACTAGACACCAGAGCGCATGGAACGCTGTTTACCTTCCCACCAAAGTGGTTCCTATTTATCTACCGTATATGCTGGGGTATAAGATGACTTTTTACCCCTGAAAAACATGCCTCCAAGTTGGGGGGGGGCGTCTTGTACGCCAGGTGCACTTCAGTTGAATAAAATACAGTAATACCTCGGATAATATTTACCTTGGATAATGTTTACCTCGGATAACGTTAAGCAATCTGGGGGGGAGAATTGGATCGAATAACGTTAAGGTCCTATGGGATGGATCGGATAACAACCGCTAAAGCCTGTGCGGTAACAATGTATCTCTATGGAGCTTTAACGTTATCCGATCCATCCCATAGGATTTTAACATGCATCGGATAACACTAAAAACGTTTGAGTTCTTGTCATTTTGCTTTTGGATGCCGTAAGCCAGCGTTTCCCAACCTTTGGTTATTGGACTTCAATTCCCAGAAGCCAAAGTCAATTCCCGCAAAGCACTGATCAGCCAATGGGCTTAGGCCTCTGGGAATTGAAGCCCACCAGTTGTCCACAGAACATAGTTTGGGAAATGCTGTCGTAAGTCGTCCTGAGTTAGTATCTTATACTAACTGAGGTGGGATACAAGTAAAATAAAATAAATAAAATAGTGGAGACTGTGTTAAATGGGGCCTCTCCCTCCTCCTCTTTGCTTGGCTGTATATTTCAAATGAAGTTGTTTCCATAGAACAACCGGTACCAAACAGAACAAAATGTTTCTCATCTCAGCTGGAAGGAGATAAGAAAAATGAGTTCCAAGACAAGACATACAGAGCCATGTGGTTGGCTTCTGCTGGGACAAGAGAACACAGTTTGCCAAATTATTCTGACTTTATTTCTCAGACTGTAACTCACAAGGTTCAGAATGGACAGGAAGCTTCAGTCATCATCAGCTCCACCTCCTTACAGATGGAGTAGATCAGAAGAACACAGGAAGCCACTTAGCGCCAGATCTTTGGTCTACCTAGACCAGGGTTTCTCAAACTTGACCATCTACATATTCTTGGACTTCAATTCCCAGAAGCCCAGGTAGGCTCATCTGTTGAGTGGGGCTTCTGGGAATTTTTCTTCTTTTGTGTCCTAATCAAACCCTAGACAGCCAAAATGAAACCACTTTCTTGGCTTTGTCATTGGCCAAACTTTGGTTCTTACTTGTGCATTCTTCCAGCAGTAATTGGCAGACTAGTAAATGAGCTGGATTCTGTAACTCTCCACATTCACACAATGTGTTGTTGTCTGCCAGCAGCCCTCACTTGAGTATGTTGGTCTTGCATTTAGGGACTCCTATGCTCAGCCTATACAGGATCCTCAAATTGACATAGGGGAGGATGAGTTCCTCAGCTATCTCCTCCTTTATTGTTGTTCTTTGTCCAGTGAGATCCTTTCTCCAGCTTCTAATTTGGTTTTCCTATTGGGAATTGAAGTTCAAGAACATCTGGGGTCCAAAAGTTGAGATATCCTGACCTAGACCAATATTCCCAACATTGGCTTCCAACTTTGGATTATCCAGATGTTTTGGACTTCAGTTCTCAGAAGCCCCTGTTAACAAGTCTAAAAAGGAAGGAATTTGGGACATTGATGTCCAAAAGTGCTGGAGGACCAAAGGGTTCAACCCTTCCAGGGTGTCAAAAGAAGGTTTTTCCAGCTCTACTTGCAAATACAAGTACAGAACATAGATCACACTAAGGGTCTTTTTCATTGACCCGATGGCCTAAAACAGGGACTCTCTACCTTTTCAAGCCATGGTCTGGACCATGCCCCTCTCAGACAGCTGAATGGGCTGGATTGGTGGTCCCCCTCAATAAACACTGCCATAAAATGCATCAGTGGCTGTCATAAATGTGCCTGCTTCCACTTCTGGTAGCAGCGGTGGCAGTGACGCAGGCCACAGCAAAAGGTGCCACGGGCAGGGTCTGGCCCGTGGGCCGTAGGCTGAGAACCTCTGGCCTAAAAGGTCTCTTCCCACTCCATTATTCTATGATTCTATATGTAAAGTTCCCATTCTGTCACTAAGCTAGATTCCCCTTCTGGGCATCTCATTTGCATAGCAACTCAATTAGCAGTTGCCCAGTCTCCACTTTAGAGCCTGACCTTCTGAGACAGCCCGTTCATTCTTCCAACAGAGAGTCCCTACCATTACAGTGTTCCTCCTTTCTCCAATGACACCGACAGTTCTCAATAATTTTAATCAAACAAAGAAACAAGATAACAGCGATAATAAAATGGTAGCAATTAAACCAGCCAAGTGCTGGTGTTCCCATTTTCTGTTTAAAGTAAGAATAATATCAGCAAAGACTGCCACGGGATCTTTACACAATAAAAATGCAGAAGCAAGGCAACACCTTTGTTGGCTTACTAATGTTTGACTTTTGTGTGTGTGATCTAACAATATCATTGTACATCTCAAGTCAATTCTGACTTACGGCGGCCACCCCTGGGTTTCCACTCATAAAGGACCTCATCTTCTGCGTCTAGGCCAAACTTGAAACTGCAAAATGAAATCACCTTCTGGTGAGTTCATTCTGCAGTTCCATTCACCTGACCTAGTGTGAGAAAGATTAGCTGGCAACACAAGGTTGCTATTACCAGGGTGCATCAGATTGTGGTTCCAAAATATCACGATCTTCAAGGAGGCTCGTTGTGTGTATCCCCATAAAGGTCTGAGAAAGGAGGTTACAATTACTGTACTTCTGTTTTCCAGTTGTGATCTGGGATTACAAAGGAGCTTGTTGAAGGTCCTCCCTGAAATACAATTCCCAATATTCCAGAGAGGATAGAGCCTTATCGGACAAAATGGTATCAAACTGCAGAAACATACACACAATTCAGAATAAAAGTCTACAGAGAAAGATCTTTGATCCACCTAGATCAGGGTTCCTTAAACTTGGCTCTCCACTCGAAGCTGGTCAAGGCTTCTGGGAATTTGAAATCCAAGAACATCTCGAGAGCCAAGATTGAGGAACCCTGACATACATCAATATTTTCAACACTGAATGGCAGCAGTGGATTCCAACCTCTGGTCCTCCAGATCTTTTTGGATTTCAGCTCCCAGAGGCCCCAGTCAGCACAGCTCCCGTAACATCCAGCACGCAACAGAGTAAGCACTATTTTTGTAGTTTTTCTAGATCAGTATTTCCCAACCTTTGGTTTTTGGACTTTAATTCCCGGAAGCCTAAGTCAACTCCTCAAAGCACTGATCAACCAATGAGTACAAGAGTTAGCCTTCTGGGAACTGAAGTCCTCCTGTGGGGCCGGGGCCTGACATCAGAAAGTACTGGTCTAGATCTTGTCCACCACCACCCCACCGACAATATTTCAAATATCAGATGCAAATAATACAGTAATACCTTGGATAACGTTTACCTCGGATAACGCTAAAATCGCATAACGTTAAGTAATCTGGGGTGGAGAATTGGATCAAATAACGTTAAGGTCCTATGGCAGTGGTTCCCAACAAGGGGTACACAGCCCACTAGTGGACTTCAATTCCCAGAAGCCTAAGTCAGTACATTGGCTGATCAGTGCTTTGGGGAAATGACTTAGTCTTCTGGGAATTGAAGTCCAAAAACCAGCATTTGGGAAACACTGTCCTATGGGAAGGATCGGATAACAACCACTAAAGCCTGTGTGGTTACAATGTAACTCCATGGAGCTTTAACGTTATCCGATCCCATAGGATTTAATATGCATTGGAGAACACTAAAAATCGGATAACACCAAGACATGTGGAACCAAGTCTTAGCATTATCCGAGGTATTACTGTACTTCAAGAGGCCAGATGTCCGGAAGAAACACAATTGTTGCTAGGAAGATCCCAGCAAAACACATGGGAAAATGGGGCTGAGACAATGATCTGATGGGGCTTCTAGCCTAGGGGGGGGATTTCATCAGAGCAAGATCTCTTGTGATGAATGAGCAATTGTTCCTCCTTCATATAGCCAGCAAAATCACATCCCAAAGAGGTCTGGAAAATGTCCTGTCAGTGGGAGCTACCGGAAAGTGCTGGATGTTAAAACTTCTCAACTATGGGAGTGACCTGGGGAAAGGTGGATCATTCATCATCTTTTTCTCCCCTTCCCCCAATTTGCAGCTATGAGAGGAGATTGAGAGACAAATTCGGATTCAAAATAAGAGGCCAAACCTCAACGATGGTTGAAAGGAAATGGACCTTCTTTTTCCAGTGTGGAAAACCAGGCGCACTATTCGGAAATGCACACATGGGTGGAGAGAAACAAGGCATGGCTCTGCTTCATTATATCTAGCTCAATTAGCACGAAGTCTGAAAAATTCAACCTCCCTACGTCACTTGGAGGACCCTGAATAGGCTGAAAGTTGGAGTTCCTAAAAGGAGTGCAGTGGCTCAAGGGATTAAGACGCTGACTGGGAGACAGAAGGTCCGCAGTTCAAAACCTGAGTACTACATGACAGAATGAGTGCCTATCTCTGTCCCAGTTCCTGCCAACCTAGCAGTTTGAAAGCAAGAAAATGCAAGTAAACAAATAGGGAAGGTAAACAGCATTCTGTGCACTTCAGTGTCTAGGCATGCCATGGAAACATCTCCAGATGTAGACAGTGCTGGCTCTTTGACTATAAACAGAGATGAGCACTGCACCCTAGAGGTGGATACAACTGGGTTTCAAGCAAGGGTGACCTAACTGCCTATCTGGAGTTCCTAAATGCAAGACCAACATGCTCAGGTGGGGGCTGTTGGCAGATAACACACTGTGTGAGGTAGATTTCCTCAGCCATATCCTCCTTTAATGTTCCTTGCCCATTGAGCTCCTTCCTCCATCTTCTAATTTGGTTTTGCTCTTGTGTACCCTCTAGAAAGTCTGTTCTTGTCATAAAGCTGTTCCTAGATCTGAGCTGGCGGACTTGAGGTTCATATCCATTCAGGGGATGCCAAGGGTCCTTCTCTTACTTAGTTCTCTCTGTGTGCACTGCTACTTCTCTCCTTATCTTAGGTGGAGCGATACCAAGAAGAGGTTAGGAAAGGGATCCTACAGGATCTTTGCAGAAATCCTTACTGCACAATCTCTTTGCTTCTACAGTGGTACCTCTCTTAAAGAGCATAATGTGTTCCACAGGATTGCTCTTTAAGTGAGTTTGCTCTTTAAGCGAGACACCATTGTAAGTGACCAATTGTGACTTCTGGTGGTGGGGGATTGCAAAGCCCAATTTATTTGTTAAGTGAATTTTTGGTTGGTTTTATTCGTTAAGCGAAGTGAACATTCAGAGAAAATGCTGCTCTGTAAGCGAGTTACTCTTTAAGCGAGTTGGTCGTTATGCAAGGTTTGACTGTACATCCCTCTGGTCTCTGAGATGTAGGCATGGATGGAGAAGCAAACCATATGGACATAGTCAGTTCTCCTGATGCATGCACTGTCACTGTTGCTTAATACTTCCGGACCTTTGGTGCTGCTTCCCAAAATGTACAAAAAACAAATCAAACCCAAAAACAAAGTTTAGGCTTTCCAGAGAGGGCCAGAAGTGTGAAACCAGAGAGAGAAAGTTGATCTTCCACTATAACATAGGTCCCCAAAACTTGGCTCTCCAAATGTTCTTGGACTTCAATTCTCAGAGGCCCAAGTCAGCATGTCTTCTGATCAGGGATTCTGGGAATTGAAGTCCAAGAACATTTGGAGAGCCAAGTTTGAGGACCTAAGCACTAGAATAGGGGTCTGCAAACTTGGCTCTCCAGATGTTATTGGATTTCAATTCCCAGAAGCCCTGATCAGCAGACATGCTGACATGGGCTTCTTGTAAATGAAGTCCAAGAACATCTGGAGAGCTAGGTTTGCAGACCCCCTGCACTAGAAGAACAACCCAATGGCCATCACTGAATGGACCGACAAATCACTTACAGTATTTCCCACCAATCTAGAACCTGGCCTTTCTATCTAGGAGTTTCTGACTTAAATTATTTATAAATAAGGATAATAACTGGTTTATAAATAAAGATAATGACTGGTTAATAAATTCAGGGAAAGATATGGCAGATGGAAAGAGGAAGCCCTAGCAGACAGAGGAAATAAAGGAACAAAGGACAAATATTCTGTTCTCGGCTTTCTGGTTTTAGGAATAAGAAGAAAAAAAATATGTTCCTGCTGGCTGAGTTGTCACTCTCTTTGGACATCTTGTTGGACATGGATCAAAACAAAACATATCTCTGCCTTCCACAATGGCAAAGGATATCTGTGGGGACATTGGCATGGCTTGCTTCCTCTCCTGTCTGCAAGCCCATCATCAAAACCATCAGCCTGACGGAACTGAAGGTTTGTTTGCAAAGCTGGGAAGACAAGATTTTCCTTTTGAGTGTCGGTGGTAAATCACCCAGTGTCTTTATGGTGTGTTTTTAATGGTCTGCCATTAAAATCAGTCCCATAAATAGATTCCTGAAAGGCCAATGAAAGGCCAAGTTCTTGTACAGGAAGATGGTTCTATAAGACCCATTTAGATTTACCTTGGCCCTTCATCTAGTTCAGGGTTCCTCAAACCTGGCTCTCCAGATGTTCTAAGACTTCAGTCCCCAGAAGCCCTGATCAGCAATTGTGTTGACTGGGGCTTCTGGTACTTGAAGTCCAAAAACACCTGGAGAGCCAAGTTTGAGAAACTCTGAGCTAGTTGATTCTATCTCCCCGTGATTCATTCCACCTTGATATTTAAATAGCCCAAAGTCTCCATAACATTGATGTTGTGGATGGAATGGGTTACAGAGGGCTTGGGTTCAAATCACCTGCTCAGCCATAAGATTCCCAAGTGACCTTCAGCCAGTTGCATCCTCTCAGTCTGCCCTACCACAAAGGGATGCTGGTAGAATAAAGGGAGTAAGAAGAGATAGCTGTGTATGATGTTGACAGGAAGATATTTAAATATAACAATAAGTAAAGGGAGAACTTTCCCTTGCTTGAAAGCCAGTCATATCTGACTCTAGGAGGTGGTGCTCATTTCCGTTTACACCCAAAGAGCCAGTGCGGTCTGCATGGCAGACACGAAGGGCACGGAAGGCTGTTTGTTATCTGTAAGCAGTACCTATTTATCTACTTGCAATTTCTTCATTTAGATTGGCATGCTATATTGGCAGGAGCTGGGACAGATGACAGGAGAGCATTCCACTGTGCAGAACTCGGGTCTCAAACTGTTGACCTGCCGACCTTCCAGTCATCAAGCTCAGTATCTTACCCACTAGCCACCGCAGCCCCTTATATACAGAACAATTATCTACACTTCCCTCCCCCCAAATAAAATCCTATGGCCCAGATTGAATCTCTCTAGACCAAATTTGCTTTCCTAATTACAGTGGTACCTCAGCTAACATAATTAATGCGTTCTCCGGGATATTTCTTACAGCGAAAATTACTTTAATTGAATTTCCCATAGGAATGAATTGATTGCAATATCCCATAGGAATGCACTGAAAACTAAAATACATTAACCAAAACACGGCTTCCCATAGGAATGCATTGAAAACCAATTAAACCGTTCCGAAAAAAAATTCTGCAAACCGAGCCACTATTTTCTATGGATTACCTTTTGTTATGCGATTTTTATGTTAACCAAGCCAGAGGTTCCACTGTATGTTCAAGATTTATTGCAGTAAAATATTATTGTTGGCCAAATCTTGCTGCGGACATAGATTTTTTTGCAGTCTCAGTATTTATAAAACCTGGAAGCAGAACCTTTTGCTACTTAATCAATCTGCCCAGAGAACGGAGTGGCCTAAAATGATGTATGGAGAATTGTTTGAAAATACTCACCAGTATCAAGTACGTACAGATAAAAAGCAGTAAATATTTTCTTAAAATACTAATAACAATTCTTGGAACTCACTCACTGAGAACAAGCAATTCTGAAGAAAGTGGATTTGGAAGACCAAAGCAATTCTCCTGCTGGCTTCTATTTATTGCGTGGATCTCCATGCCAAGAACTGGCTTGAGAGATTTTAAAAAATTGTGGATATTTAGGTACATTTCAAGATAAACTGGGATTGTTATGGCTCAAGTGGTTAAAACGCTGAACTCACCGATTCCCGGGTCCTGCGTGATGGTTCGAGTCAGATACGGCTGGCTTTCGACCAAGGGCAACCTTTACCATTACCAAGATAAACTTCCCATCTTTTCACCAACAAAACTAGACATTTTCCTCTTTTTTTGACTCCCCTACACTTCGTACTTCATACATAATTCTCCTATCGCAAGCCAGATAATAAAAAAATAATTACCTTCAATTTTTGCTATCGGAATTCAGTCATTGACTACAAATCAAGGCAGGTTCAACTAAGTTCGATGGCCAATGGTCCCTATGGATCAGGTCAATAGCTGCATAATATAAATGTTAAAAGGGCATTTTTATATAGGGTTTGCTTCTAAAAGCCCCATTGGTCTTTAAGATTGGTTTTGAAATTCACATTGAAAGAAGGCTTTGTAACTGCTTTAAAACAAGATTTCTAAACCTCTTTTTAAAAAATACTGTAATGTTTTTCATCTATGGCTGATCATTTCAAATCCAGCCAAAGCACTTCACTTTCACTGCCCCATAGGGTAGGAAAAAATGATCCCGGGGAGGGGGGCACCCAATATTTATAAAATGTAATCCAAAGCATGAATTACAAATGCCTTTGCATTTAGTTGAATAACAGTAGGGGTAATAAACATGCAATATCACTTATAATAGAGATGGCTCACAGCTTCCTTAAGATAAAGAATGCAACATGCAGCAAAAGCTTAGAATTGGCTTTAAATATGGGCATTGTATCATTCTTTATTCTAAAGCTTGACCTTACGAAAAGCCTACGATAATAATAATTTTGTGTCAGAAATTATTCTGGGTTGAAAGGATTTTTGCAGAAGAAACTCTGCTCAGGGAACGCCCAAATGAGGCTCCTTTCATGTCCCCAAGAGCTGGGACAGAGACAGGCACTCAATCCATCATGCAGTACCCGGGTTTCGAACTGCCCACTTGCCAGCTTTCCAGCTAACAAGGTGAGCTTCTTAACCACTGAGCCACTGCAGTCTCTAGCCTACGATTAAAATAAAGGAGGCCGTATTGCCTTAGTGGTTAAGAAGCTGAGCTTGATGACGGGAAGGTTGACAGATCGGTAGTTCGAGACGACGACGGAGTGAGCTCCCATCTCTATCACTGTTCCTGCCAACCTAGCAGTTTGAAAGGAAGAAATTGCAAGTAGATAAATAGGTACCGCTTCAGCAGGAATGGTAACAGCACTCTGTGTGCTTTGGCATTTAGTCATGCCTGCCATACCAGCAAATGCAGATAACACTGGGTCTAATGTCATAAACAGAGATGAGCACCACCTCCTAGAACCTCCTAGAACCTCCTAGAACAGGGGTTCTCAGCCGTGGGCCAGACCACAGCCCCTCAGACAGCTTAGTGGCCCTACCATAAATGCTGCCATAAAACACATCCACATCTGTTGTAAATGCGTTCACAATGGCCGCAGACTGTAATAAATGTGTTTACTTAGCTATCAGACTCTATGGCTGTAATAAATGTGTTTACAATGACCATAAATGAGTCTATGGCCAATTCCGGCAGTGGTAGCTGGAGCAAGGGCCGGATTATTTGGCATCCCATGCTGAATCCGGCCCATGGGCCATAGGTTACGAACCCCTGTCCTAGAGTCAAATATGACTGGCTTTACATTACCATACAAAAGGCAAAAGCATTGTAACAGGATGGTAACAGTGCTCCATGTTCTTGGGACTGAGAGAGGAATCCATAAAATGTACTTAAGTCAACTCAACACATATCAAGAAATCCTAAAATACATAACATACAAGACTTTGGTTTTGTAACTAAATACATCAAAGGCACATTCTAAGGCTGAACCATCTCAGAATGAAGACTGTGGACTGAAGGAACCATTGCTCAGAGCCTGGGGGAGAAAGGAGACCAGGAGTTACATTCCCCCAAAGTAGCTTCCAGAAAATCTCATCTGAAATGTGTCGCCTGGTTTCTACAGGGTCTGTGTTGTAAGTCGCCCGGAGTCGCTTAGGCAAGTTGTTGCATACTGACTATGTTGGATGTAGCATGTGACTGGTTCAAACTCTCCTTTCTCAACCTCTGTCACTGGCAGGTGTGGAGGTCACCATGTTCCATGGGTAAGCCCTCCTTTCTAGGATGCTGCTCAAATGGGACTTTCTTATGATCTTTTTGGAGGCTGATGGCCCTGAAATGCCCTTATCTACAGAAATACAACACTGTCACCACATCTCGTCATAGAAACCATGACTTCTGGACGGAGAAGGAGAAGAAGGAGAGTGAACCCCACATTTCCTTCAGATGCATTTCCTGTCCTTTATGACCTGGGAATCCGTTGCTTAAACTTCTTCCGGCCTGGAAGAACAAATAGCAGCCCATCCAATCTCACTTTCTCAGGTGGCCACCTGGTCTCCTCGGTGGATTCCTGCTGACTCTGCAGGCACAAGACATCTTCTGGGCTGCTGTTTTTTTTAAATTTAGCATTAATGTTCCAGGTTAATTTCAGAGGGGCGCCAAGGGTAAAAAGAAATCAAGAGAGGAGAAAGCTGGAGGAATGAAGCAAAGCAAACCATAAGAGGTTTTTGCTGCAGTATCTCAGCCCAAGAGACAGCACAGAATTGTTCTCCTCCTCTTATTTTCAAAAGAGCTACATAGCAATCTAATCTCTCACTAATAGATCCAGAAGGCAGACTAATCTCCAAGTATTAGAGAAGGTTATCCAGATGAGACCCCACGGGGCAGTTTCTAAGGAAAGGCAATCCAGCTCAGCAGCCGTGGAAGACCAAATTCAAGCAAGCGTTAAGTACCAAGATAATAGGATTCTCATATCCTGTTCCATTTGGACTAGACTTAATGAAGTGTCTGTATATTTAGGAGGTTTATATCTTATGGCTCCATTTGATAAACTCCCAGACTGGTTTTCAAGAGAGATGTTGAAGGATGAGGACCTTGCCGCTGCCCCCCACCCCTCTGTGCCTATACCAACTGCCAGGGGAAGAAGAAGCAAGGGCAGGATGAGGACCTTGCCGCTGCCCCCCACCCCTCTGTGCCTATACCAACTGCCAGGGGAAGAAGAAGCAAGGGCAGGATGAGGACCTTGCCGCTGCCCCCCGCCCCCCTGTGCCTATACCAACTGCCAGGGGAAGAAGAAGCCAGGGCAGGATGAGGACCTTGCTGTCCCTCCCCCTGTGCCCACCCCAACATATTGTATTGTAATGTAATGTATTGTCTGTAAGCTGCCCTGAGTCGCCACGGCGAGTAGGCGGCAATATAAATTTGAACTAATAAATAATAAATAATAATAATAATAATAAACGCAGAATGGATATATTTTAGAACATACATATGCATGAGCCTAAAGCACAAGCCATCCACATTTAATCTTTCTTCTTTTTCTTTCATGTTAGATCAAACCCTGGACAGCCAAAATGAAGCCACTTTCTTGGCTTTGTTGTTGGCCAAATTTAAGTCTTCACCGGTCCACGTTTCTGGCAGTAACTGGCAGATGAGCACATGAACTGGATTTTGTATCTCCACATTCTCACAGCATGTGTTGTCCACCAGCACCCCCCACTTGAGCATGTTGGGCACTCCAACCCTCATGGTCCTCCAAGTGATGTAGGGGAGGTTGAGTTCCTCAGCCACATCCTCCTTTAATGTTGTTGCTTGTCCAGTGAGCTCCTTCCTCCATCTTCTGATTTGGTTTTGCTCTTGCATACCTTCAAGATATTTTTTTTCTTGCCATAAAGCTCTTTCTGGATCTAAGCCGGTAGACTTAAGGATGTCAAGGGTAATTCTCTTGCTTAGTTCTCTTGGTGTCTACTGCTCCTTCTTTTAAATCTCTATTGTCCAGCTATGGCTTATGGATGTCTACTCATTGAACCACAAAATTCAATGAAATGTATTCTCAGGAAAAGATTGCAGCCCAACAGCAGAAAGGTGGTGGAGGACCAGAAGTAAAGATCCTTCAACTTTTCAGAGTTTTGGAGCTTCCAGGCATATCATCCCTTACCATTAGTCACAGCACCAAGGACTTTGAGGACTTGAAGTCTGAAATCCATTGTTTACACCAGATCTGGCCTGCCATTCAAGTCTGCAGCTGGATCATAGAGTAGGTGGTGGATGAGTCAAGCT
Organism: Furcifer pardalis; assembly: GCA_030440675.1. Lineage (NCBI taxonomy): Eukaryota > Metazoa > Chordata > Lepidosauria > Squamata > Chamaeleonidae > Furcifer > Furcifer pardalis. The sequence goes on along the minus strand of CP126899.1, from coordinate 32,004,720 downwards.
CTGCTCTTCTAGAGATCCTTGAAGATACTCATAAACAGAGTGGAAAGTATCTTCATTCCCTCTCACCATCCCTTCACCAATTCCAACCTTGGGAGAAGGCATGGAGCTTGGAGCTCCCAATATTGAGATTGGATTCCAGTTGCAAAACTGGTAGGAAAGCAAGGGTCCTGACCTTGTTCTAGAGAACATGATTCAATCTCTGGTGGAAATACCTTCTCACAAATGGCACAGGACAACCAAAAAGGACTTTACTTCAGGTTGCCACTTGCTTAAATCCAGATGGGTTTCCAAATGGGCTGCCATGAGAAGACACCTCAGTGTACTTCTGTCTTAGTAGGAGTTAGAAAGATCAGAGCTTGGAAATTATCTGTTGGATTTATCATGTAAACTTAGAAGATGGAGGAAAGAATAACATTAAAGAACTTGACCTCCCCAATGTCACTTGGAGGACCCTGAACAGGCTGAGGGTCAGAGTCCCTAAATCACAGGTGGCCAACCTTGGTGCTCCAGGTGTTCTTGGACTTCAATTCCCAGAAGCCCAAGTCAACACTCCTGCTGGTCAGGGCTTCTGGGAATTGATGTTCAAGAATACCTGGAGCACTAAGGTTGGCCACGGCTTCTGAAAATATAGGGATCGCCAGCCACAACTTGGTTCTGCTTGGATGACATTTCTCCCACACAAGGGGAGGATTGTCGCCAAAGTCGATCCTTGCCCAGGTGGGCAATAGCGCGCCCGGGCAAGGGGTGCCTTGGCCGAAATCCTCACCCCCTGTGCGAGGGGGGGATTTCAGCCAAGGCTCCCCTTGGGTGTCTCCCCCCCCCCTCCATTTGCCGATTTTATGCTGGGATCAACCAGCGCTTGCAAGTTGAAGAGGAATGGGCAGTGATGGGATGCAACAGGTTTGCACCAGTTCGCTAGAACTGGTAGTAACTTTTCCCAGTGTCCCAGAGAACCAGTAGCAGCTTTTGGGGGGAACCACCTTCGGGGGTTATCTTTTCACTGGTTCCCCCACTGCGCATGTGCGCCAAGCACCTGCTATGCATGCATGCCTACAGTGCTTGGCTCATATGCACGGCCTCCTTGCTGTCCTCCCAAGTGGGGAGGAGGAAGAGAAGCTGCTAGCCTGAAGCTCCCTATAGCCTGCTCCCCAGGGTAAGTGACTCACCTTTGGAGGTGGTGTGTCTGTGTGTATTTTAATGTGTATTTAATACCTTTACCTATATTGACATACTACCACAGTTCCTAAAAAGGACTGGTGGCCTGGCTTGGGGTTTTTAAGGAAAGTCTTGGAGTTACCTCATCCATAAGCTACACCTGTGCTGTTCTAATTGCTGTTCCAATTGGAGAACACTTAAGGAGGTACAGCTATTTTACATTTAAATTAAGGCACATTATCCTAGAGAACTGGTTAGGCAAAGGCTTAGTACCTAACTTCTTTAACTGTTGAAAAGTGCCAAAATGAAGCCATCTTGTGGTGAGTTCATTCTGTATTCCTTCCATCTGACCTAGTGTGAGAAAGATTAGCCAGAGAAAGCTTTAAGCTCTGGTTTAAAAGCTCTGGTTGATTTGAATTTGGGGTGAAGGGGTGGGTGTTTGGGTGGGTGGGTGTATTTTAATGTATTTTATTTATTTATTTATTTATTTATTTATTTATTTATTTTTATTTTTATTTTTATTTCTTTGGCCCTGCCTACAACATCATGACATCAGCTCCACCCACTACATCATGATGTCATGACATTAGCTCTGCCCACACTGTGATGATGTCATGGTGGGGTAGTAAAATTTTGGACATCCCACCACTGGGAACGGGTGACACCACCCATTCCTCTTCAACTTGCAAGCACTGGTTGATCCCAGCATAAGATCAGCAAATGGAGGGGGGGTAGACACCCATTCTCCCCACTCCATTTGCCGATCTTATGCTGGGATCAACCAGCACTTGTGAGGTGAAGTGGAATGGGTGACAGCACCCATTCCTCTTCAACTTGCAAGCACTGGTTGATCGTAGCATAAGATTGGCAAAGGGAGGGAAGGAATGGGTGTCTAACACCCCCCCTCCATTTGTCTTGTAGTGTGGCAGCAGGTGCCTCTTTCCCCCACCCTACTGGACCCTTAGCAAGCACTTGGAATGCAAAAGTGATGATTTTACATTAAATATGTTCAGCTGTTCCACATCATTTTCATGCTCTGAGACAGACAGATGGGTGCATGCATGCATGGATAAACAGTCAAGAGTACCCAGCACTGGGAACTAACATGCCAACCGAAGTCTAGCTTAAAATATACCTGTTACTATATTGGACTGTAAAAGGCTTCTTGGTTTTAAAATGGGGGAATCTCTTTAATGGCTCATAGGTACAATTTCCATTGCAGAATGAGGCAGTTGTTGTTCAGTCGCATAGTCAATTCCGATCCTTTGTGACCCCATGGACCACTGTCTGCCAGGCACTTCTGTCCTCCACCATCCTACTCAACTCGCTCAGCTCTGTGCCCATTGCATCTACAATACCATCTAGCCATCTCATTTTTGGCACACACCCCTTTTTTCTTTTGCCCTCCACCTTTCCAAGCATCAAGGCTTTCTCAAGTGAATCCTTTCTTCTCATTTGATGTCCAAAGTGCTTTAGCTTCATCTTTACTATTTGACCTTCAAGGGAGCCGTCAGGGTTGATTTCTTCTAAGATTTACCTATTTGTTCTCCTCGCTGTCCAGGGGACTCTCAAAACTCCCCTCCAACACCACATCTCAAAGACATCTATTCTTCTGCACTCAGCTTTCCTAATGGTCCAACTCTCACACCCATACATTACCACCGGGAATACCTTGACTATGCAAATTTTTATTTGCAAAGTGATGTCTCTGCTTTTGACTATGTTGCCCAGGTTTCTCATAGCGGTAAGGTTTTGGAAATATCCTTCTCTGAACTTGCTCCCTAAGGATCTGAAAACAGTGTCAATTATGCCAAAGCGTAGGCGTACGATGAGGAATGCAGGAGGGGTGCGGTAAAGAGAGAGAACAAATCTGGGATCAAAACTTCTTCCCTGAGCATCTAAAAATATACAGGTTTGCAAGAGGTTGTGACGCTGTAGGAAGAGGTAAAACACACAGCAACTAAATCCAGATTTGGCCCGGCTGTATGTGCTGCAGTCATGTTATCATGGGCTCTTAAGAAATCATTTGGAAAAAAGGTTATTTTGACCTCAAGAAGGTGTCTCACTGTGATGAAGAGGTTTAAAATGCAAGAAATGGCAGAACTGAAAACAGAGATATTATCTTGAAGTTTTTGCCCATCTAACAGAGGAAGAAAGTCTGGCCAGGTTATCGTGCTATGGTAATAGAGTAGAGCCGTGATGGTGAACCTTGGCCCTCCAGATGTTCTTGGACTTCAATTCCCAGAAGCCCTGATCAGCAGGTGTACTGACTTGGGCTTCTGGGAATTGAAGTCCAAGAACACCTGGAGGGCCAAGGTTTGCTATCACTGTCCTAAGGCTAAGCCACGAGGAGGCAACGTTTCCCTCTCGTAAAAATAGGCTTAAGACTCCAATGGCTACTTCTACTTAACTCCCTTGATACCAGTTAATTGCCATTTGGGTGAGCAGCTGCTACCCTCAATTTAAATTAACTTTCACCCTCCTTAATCCCCATTGAGGATGGGGCGCATAAGGGCGTGTTTTACTTCCGCTACAGGGAGCGACGAGGGCGGTGTGAGCTGGATGAATTGCAGTAAACCCTTTCGTGTAGATTCACCAGGGGCTTGGGCTTCTGGGAATTGAGGTCCAAGAACATCTGGAGTGCCAAGGTTCGCCATCACAGGAGTAGACCATACTGCCAGCAACTCAATACTGATTGTCAAATGACGGTTAATTAACCTGACCACCCTGAGGACTAATGGCCTTGGGTGCCAAAGTCCAAGCGAAGGGTGATGGTCCCCAAGTGGATTAAATCCCACTTGAATCCATCTTGACGGAGGGCAGCAGCTTCATCCATCCTGGCCTGGGGCTGAGGAGGACTTTGTGTACCAAAAGGGCTCAGGACCAGAAAGTGTCTCAAGGAATTGGATCAGTGGTGCAGGTGTCATGCTGCAATGTGGAAAGCAAATGGAAGGCCACTGGATTAGATTGTCCCCAGGACAATCTTCATGGCTAATTGCCATAATGAGAGCCAGTATTCAAAATCGTATATGGCACCTGAAGAAGAAAGAGCAGAGGGAAGAATTTTTTAAATTTGCTCTTCTAGTCAAAGATTTGTCGTTGTTGTTCAGTCGCACAGTCAATTCTGACCCTTTGCAATGACCCCATGGACCATTGTCCGCCAGGCACCTCTGTCCTCCACCCTCCTCCTCAACTTACTCAGCTCTGTGCCCATTGTGTCTACAATACCATCTAGCCATCTCATTTTTGGCCACCCCTTCTTCTTTTCCCTCCACCTTTTCCAGCATTAAGGCTTTCTCAAGTGAATCCTCTCTTCTCATTTGATGTCCAAAATACTTTAGCTTCATCTTTACAATTTGACCTTCTAAGGAGCAGTCAGGGTTGATTTCTTCTAAGATTGACCTATTTGTTCTCCTCGCTGTCCAGGGGACTCTCAAAACTCTCCTCCAACACCACATCTCAAAGGCGTCTATTCTTCTGCGTTCAGCTTTCCTAATAGTCCAGCTCTCACAACCATACATTGCCACAGGGAATACCATTGCTTTGGCTATACGAATTTTTGTTTGCAATGTGATGTCTCTACTTTTCACTATGCTCCCCAGGTTTCTCATCGCTTGCCTCCCAAGAATCAGTCGCCTTTTTATTTCATGGCTGCAATCTCCATCTGCAGTGAGCTTTGATCCTAGGAAAGTAAAATCTGTCACTGCTTCTACTTCTTCCCCATCTATTTTCCAGGGACTGATAGGGCCTGTTGCCATGATCTTGGTTTTCTTGATATTGAGTCACAAGCCAGCCAAAGATGCAAGCCAGCAAATGCACACATTGACCCTGACGCGCAAACCCCAAAAGGAGGCGCAACATCACAGACATAGTCAATTCCAATCTTACTAGAAAATGCAAAACAAAATTTTTGAAGATATGGAGGGGAGGAGGGTTTTTCCCCCCTGAATTTTCTGGACATTTTCCCCCGGCCTTCACATCTTTAGATCTTAGAAATACAGTTAAAGAGCATAATGCGTTCCACAGGATTGCTCTTTAAGCGAGTTTGCTCTTTAAGCGAAACACCATTGAAAGTGACCAATGGGGGGTGGAGGGTGTTGCGAACCCAGATTTAGTTGTTAAGCGAGTTTTGGGTTGGTTTTATTTGTTAAGCAAAACGAACATTCAGAGAAAATTCTGCTCTTTAAGCGAGTTACTCTTAAACGAGTTACTCTTTAAGCGAAGCACTCTTTATGCAAGGTTTGACTGTAAAGCTGAGGGTCTTCCAGATCGCTGTAACAAACCGGCAAATCTTGGGCTGTTTCTACATGTGCAGAAAACAAGATCACCCTAGTCAAAAAACATGCACCAGAAATTTCACTCTGGAATAAGCCAATTGTGTAGATTGCAGCTGTGGGTTGTAGGTAATTAACAAGGTTCAATTCCATGTTTGGCAAGCATGTGAGAAGCACTCCGTTAAACAGTGGCAATCTGTTGCCTCAATTTACACATTTCCAGGGGCACCAGTGGCAGTTCGGGACTGAAGTGCTGCATGACGGAGTGTGCTCCTGTCATCTGTCCCAGCTCCTGCCAGCCTAGCAGTTTGAAGGCAAGTAATTGCAAGTAGATAAATAGGGACCACTTCTATGGGAAGGTAAACAGCATCCCATGCACTTAGGTGTCTAGTCGTGCCTACCACAAGACCATGGAAGCATCTGCAGAAGCAGACAGCGCTGGCTCTTCAGCGTTGAAACAGAGATGAGCACTGAACCCTAGAGTCGGCTTTTACCTTTAAATAGGTAACAATGTTCTCCAGCGTCTAGTCATGCCTGTCATATGATCATGGAAACCTCTGCAGGCATAGACAGTGCTGACTCTTTGGCTGTAAATGGCGATGAGCACTGCACCCTAGAGTCGGACACGACAGGCTTTCGAGCAAGGAAGACCATTATGTACTTACTCCAAAGTAAAGTCCCAACAGGAGTCTAGCTACTCCGTGTACCTGAGGAATGCGGAACGCCTCCGTCTATTACATTAAAACCCTGATGTCACCCCGGGAGGCTGGCCAGGTGTACCAAGCCACGTAGCAGATGGTGCGGAGAAGTTGTGAGAAACAAGCCACAGGCAGCGTAATGCCTGGTTTTGAAAAGCAGAGTGGCCCAAGTTTAACCCCTGGCATCTATGCTCCGCCACACCTGTGGCGAAGCCTTGGCAAAGACAGATGGCTCTATTTTACACAGAAACGGGAAACTGGTCCATTTACCAAGGGGCGCTCTCTCTACCGTTTAAGTAGGTGAAGCGTTTCAGGCCAGCTGCTTCCTGTTTCCAAATAGGCTTTTTTTCTCTCTGCTAAAACACAGCCGGCCGGGAGAGGAGGTTGAAGAGAAATGGTAAACAGCATTCGACACATGCTTCTGCTGTTCATGGGTTCCAGGCTTCCAACCATTGGTTGGCGAGGGCCAAAGAGGTCATCATGCCCTCAACACTCGGGAGAACTTGGGTTTGCACCAAAGATAAGGCAACTCTGCCAGCCGAAAGATAACATTCAGTCTCCAAGCTGTGCTTGGAACGACATTCAAGGGGCGGGCGGGGGGGGGAGGGAATGACAGAACCATAAAGGTCTTGCAGAGAAGAAAACCCAACCATTTCAGGAAAAGGGCAGATTCCTCCACCCCCATTCCAGAAGCGACTCTCCAAAGTTATCAATCAGAAAGAGGACTTTGTCATCACTTTTCACATAAAACATATTGCACCACTAGGATGAGCTATGGTTCTTCCTCCAAAGGCAAAATAACATTCTAGCCCTCATTGGTCTAAATCAGGGTTCCTCAATCTTGGCTCTCCAGATGTTCTTGGACTTCAATTCCCAAAAGCTCTGATCAGCATTTATGCTGACTTGGGCTTCTGGGAATTGAAGTCCAAGAACACCTGGAGAGCCAAGTTTGAGGAACCTTAGTCTAAATCAAGGATGGGCAGCCTCCGGGCATTCAGGAGATTATGTGGCCATCAAAAGCAGGGGTTTCCAATCTTTTCAAGCTGGGTGTGTGTGTCATGTTCTCTCAGTCACCTTCGAGGGCCAGATGGACATTTTGCCCTGCCTGCCCAATGGGGGTGGGGGGGTGGGTGGCCATTTTGTCCCAACAGCTTCGAAGAGATGGCTATTTTATTTCTCAAATGCCCTCGGAGGGGTGGGGCACATAAAAGGGTGCCATGGGCCGGTTAGGTTGGGAACCCTTGATTAAGAGGCTTTTGGGGAGTTAAAAAGGTAAAGGTTTCCCTTGCTCGAAAACCTTCTTCCCAAAAAATATGTTTCTTATAAAAATTACGGGGAAAGCTCCCTCCTGACCCCTAGTGGCCAATTCTTTAAACATAAAAATGCATTCAGGTGTCATGGGTTGCAGACTAGCAATTGAAACAAAGAAAAAATATCCCCATGTTTCATGGAGAAAAGATGTACTGAGGTAACCCCTAGTTGATACTAGAAATAGCAATAGCATTTACATGTCTATATCACTAAGACGCTGACTGGGAGGCAGAAGGTCAGCAGTTCGATTCCCGAGTACTGCAGGGCGGAATGAGCTCCCGTCTCTGTCCCAGCTCCTGCCAACCTAGCAGTTCGAAAGCAAGAAATTGCAAGTAGGTAAATAGGGACCACTTCGGTGGGAAGGTAAACAGTGCTCCGTACGCTCCGGTGTCTAGTCATGCCTGCCACATGAGCATGGAAACGTCTGCAGAAACAGACAGCGCTGGCTCTTTGGCTTACAAACAGAGATGAGCACTGACCCCTAGAGTCGGATACGACTGGCTTTCGAGCAAGGGAAACCTTTACCTATTGTTCCATAGCGCTTAGTGCACTCTTCTAGGTGGTTCACAAGTTAATTTGCATTTTGCCCCAACATGCTGGGTCCTCATTTTAATGATCTTAGAATAGTGTTTCCCAAATGCTGGTTTTTGGACTTCAATTCCCAGAAGCCTAAGTCATTTCCCCAAAACACTGATCAGCCAATGTACCGACTTAGGCTTCTGGGAATTGAAGTCCACTAGTGGGCTGTGTACCCCTTGTTGGGAACCACTGCCTTAGAAGGATAGAATGCTGAGTCAACCTGGAGCTCTGCCAGGATCAAACACAAAATGTTTTGGCAGCAAAACAGCGGTTTATCCATGGCACCAACAGGACTACACCTAGTTTAGAATCATCCTTAATGCGGAACTGGTTAGCAGTTCAAGACCTGAGTGCTGAAGGATGGAGTGATCTCCTCCTCTTTCCCAGCTCCTGCCAACTTGTCAGTTTGAAAGCAAGAAATTGCAAGGAGATAAAGAGGTCACGCTTCAGTGGGAAAGGTAACGGTGTTTTCTATGGCCACAGAAATGTGTGAAAAATGTAGACAGCACTGGCTCTTAGGCAGGAAATGCAGATGAGCACTGGACTATAGAGACAGACACGGCTAGCTTTCGAGCAAGGGAGACCTTGGTGTTTACCTATAGTTACGCACACGGACTTTCCAAAATTCAGGCAAGAGTATTTTGCAGTCAAAAGCATCAATGGACTTCATGATGGAAAGAAAAAAAACTAATTCAGAGCTGCTGCCCTCCATCAAGATAGATTCAAGTGGGATTTAATCCATTTGGGAACCCTCCCTATGGACTTCACCACCCAAGGCCATTAGTCTTCAGGGTCATCAGGTTAGTTAACCCCCTCCTGATGCTCGGCACCGAATTGCTGCCAGTTTACTCTTTTACCATTATCTAGTGACCCTAATCAAAGACATTGTACAACGTCATCTTCATGAAGATCACTGATGCATCACAGATACAGTAATGCCTCGGATAACGCTAAGACTTGGTTCCACAAGTCTTGGTGTTATCCGATTTTTAGTGTTATCCGATGCATGTTAAAATCCTATGGGATGGATCGGATAACGTTAAAGCTCCACAGAGATACAATGTAACCGCACAGGCTTTAGCGGCTGTTATCCGATCCATCCCATAGGACCATAACGTTATTCGATCCAATTCTCCTCCACAGATTACTTAACGTTATGCGATGTTATATGAGGTATTACTTGTACTTTCTAATTTTATTTATTTATTTATTGTTCGCATTTGCTACCCCGCTCCAATCGGGCAAGCCCGACTCTGAGCGGCTTACAGATCAAATATCGTCATCCTAAACACAGTCAAACCACGCATAACGAGTGTTTCGCTTAGCGAAAAACTCGCATAACGAGCAAGTTTTTTGCTAAGCGGTCTGACTCGCATAACGAAAATTTTCGTTACGCGAGTCGGACTTTCCCTATGGAAAAACTCACATAATGAGCGTTTCGATGGGAAATTCTATGGGAATTTTTTTCGCTATGCGAGTTTTCCCCCTTGAAATGCTCGTTATGCGAGTTTTTCCATAGGAATTTTGTTTGTTTCGCATAGCGAGCAACCTTGGATAATGAATTAAATTTGTTATGCGAGGTATTACTGTATTACACAACTGGTTAGCATGCCAGAGTCATTTGGAACCTGGAACAAGACAGACTGTTTTTCATCCACAAAGTCCAGAAAAAAAATAACTTTCCAAAGTGGAGACCACAGGCACTTGTCAGACCTCTTGAAACCCTCTTCAATGCCCCACTGCTTTAAAGATAACTCTTCATCTGGCTCACACCAGTAACCACACTCCAGAAAGTTCTTTTTCTCATGCAAGCCCACTAGAAGCAAAGTATGTTTTACAAGTCAGGTTTCCAGGAAGTGTCCATCTGCTGCATATTTACAGAACTGAACAGAGCCAGGGAGTGAAGAGCTGCAAACGGATCTGGAGATACGAAGGAAGGAGCCAAAAGAGGCCCAAAGAAAGGTTGAGAATCAGAATTAGGACTTGTGGAATGCCAGTTGCCAGAATGGGAGCTTTGATCTTTAAAGGGACTTGAAGGTAAAGGTGGCCCTCGCTCAAAAGCCAGTCATATTCAACTCTAGGGCTGAGTGCTCATCTCTGTTTATAGCAGGGATTCTGAACCTGCGGCCTGTGGGCTGGATGTGGCTCCATTTCATGTGCCCCACCACCACCTCCACCACACCCAGAAGTGCCATGTGGCGGAGGAAGGGCAAAACGGCCGTCCAGCCCCCGAAGCTATCTGAGGAAGCATGACCTGGGCGCCGGCTTTAAAAGATTAAGAACTCCTGGTTTATACCAGGGATCAGCAAACTTGGCTCTTCAGATGTTCTTGGACTTCAATTCCCAGAAGTCCTGATCAGCAGGCATACTGACTCGGGCTTCTGGGAATTGAAGTCCAAGAACACCTGGAGAGCCAAGTTTGCAGATCCCTGGTTTATACCAAAAGAGCCAATGCTGTCTGGGTCTGCAGACATTTCCATAGACATGTAGATACACAAGTCAATACAGTAATACCTTGGGTCCCCAGATGTTCTCGTACTTCAATTCTCAGAAGCTCCAGTCAACTGGCTTAGAGGTTTAAGTGTCTGGCTGTAGATCCAGACGATGGGAGTTTGATTCCCCTGCTGGGGTCTCTTGGAAGAAAAGGTGTGTAGCCTAGTTTAGGCAAACTGCACAGTCCCCAGGCAACCCCGAGAGGAAGGAAATGGAAAACCATTTCTATATATTATTTAATGAAAATAAAACCCCTGGAAAGAGTCACCACAAGTCAAAATTAACTTGATGGCACACAGTTTTACAGTAATACCCTGGATAATGTTTACCTCGGATAACGCTAAAATCGCATAACGTTAAGTAATCTGCAGGGGGAGAACTGGATCGAATAACATTAAGGTCCTATGGGATGGATCGGATAACAACTGCTAAAGCCTGTGCAGTTACAATGTATCTCTACGGAGCTTTAACGGTATCCCATCCATCCCATAGGATTTTAACATGCATCGGATAACACTAAAAATCGGATAACACCAAGACTTGTGGAACCAAGTCTTAGCGTTATCCGAGGTATTACTGTAGCTTGTATGGGATATGTGATGTTAAAATCAATGTCAGTTTTTCAAAGGAATTCAAAGATCCCTCTGAAGAGTAGGCTCAAAAGATAATGACAGGGAACAGGGGCAAAAAAAAAAATCCCAAACAGGGTAAGGTGGATGACTAGACACAGAATGCTGTTACTTTTCCCACCTAAGCGGTACCTATTTATCTATGTGCAATGTCTTGCTTTCAAACTGCTAGGCTGGCAGTTTGAGCTGGGACAGAGACGGGAACCCACTCCACCTTGCAGTGCTCGAATCTAGAACCGCTGACCTGCCGACCTTCCAGTCATAAAGCTCAGTGTCTTAACCACTAACACCACCACAGTGGCGTCATATCAGAGAATAAATAAAACAAAAGAAAAATAGCCAAAGAACATTGTGTAATACAGTAGTTAATATTTAAGATGCCACAACATTCTCTGTCTTTTTGTTTGGTTTTCTTTATTCTCTTAATTAGACAAGCAAAAGTTGGAAAAAGCCGATACATCTGAATCCTCCCCCGACATAAACTTTCCCAGGGAGAACAGAGCCACCATTTGGTTATTATTAAAATGACATAGCAAAGAGAATTTGAGAACCCACATTCTTTTGCCATTAGCATATTTCCAAGGCGTCTGCATATGCCAAGAAGACTTATTTCCTCTGCAACTCCACTTTTTCTAATTGGGACGTTGGAAAAAAGAGTGGTACAGATCCAGTTCCTATTCAGGAGGAGAAAGAAGGAAGAAAATCTCTTTATTTCCCTTTTCTCTATGGAAAAAATACATCCTACAAAGATTTAAAACTTATAGCCCCTACTCTTCTCTCCGTAGGACTGTGGTGGCATAGTGGTTAAGATGCTGAACTTGATGTCTGGAAGGTCAGCAGTTCGAGACCTGAGTGCTGCATGACGGAGCGAGCTCCCATCTGTGTCCCAGCTCCTGCCAACCTAGCAGTTCAAAAGCAAGAGATTGCAAGGAGATCAATAGGTACCACTTTGGAGAGAAAGGTAACAGCTTTCCATGACTACTGTATATACAGTAATACCTCGGATAACGACTGCATCGGATAACGCTAAAATTGGATAACGATGTAAAATTTCTAAAGAAATTTTGCATCGGATAACGATCCATTAGCGTTATCCGATGCAGTCGTTCTTAGCAGCAGGGTGGCTGGAAAGCTGAACGGGGTTCTCCGTTCAGCTTCCCAGCCACCCTGCAGCTACGGAGGCAGGGGTGGGGAGGCTGGAAAGCTGACGGGGGGCTCCCCCATCGGCTTCCCCAGGCACCCCACAGCTGTGGAGGCAAGGGTGGGTGTCTAGGGAAGCCAACGGGGAGTCCCAGTCAGCTTCCCCAGCCACCCTGCAGCTGTAGATGGGGTCCTCTGATCTCCCTGGAGCAGGCAGGGGGATCAGAGAGCCCGAAATGGGTTTTAAAAAGTCCGTTTTTAAAAAAACCAATTTTAGGCTCTCTGACTGCCCTGCCTGCTCCAGGGAGATCAGAGGACCCGATCTACAGCTGTTACTGGGCTTCCCCAATGTCCCCAGCCAGTGGAGCAAGCCAAAACGTCAGGGTTCGAACCCTGACGTTTTGGCTTGTTGCACTGGCCGAGGACGTTGTGGAGGCCCAGAAACAGCTTGGATTGGGTCCTCTCATCTCCCTGGAGCAGGCAGGGAAGTCAGAGAGCCCAAAATTGATTTTTTTTAAAAAAAAAAAACACATCCTTTTTTTACTTATTTCAGGCTCTCACCTCCCTGCTTTCTCCAGGGAAATTAGAGGACCTAAACGTTAGTGGAAGAAGAAGCCAGGGCAGGTTGAGGACTTTGCCACCCCTCTCCCTGTGCCTACACCAACTGCCAGGGGAAGAAGAAGCCAGAGCAGGATAAGGACCTTCCAGCCCCTCCCCCTGTGCCCACACTAACTTATTGTATTGTAATGTAATGTATTATTTGTAAGCCGCCCTGAGTCGCCACGGCGAGTGGGTGGCAATATAAATTTGAACTAATAATAATAAATAAATAAATAATAAAATACTCGAATATAAGCCTAATTTTTTAGTCCCAAAAAGGGGGAATGGCTTATACTCAGGTCAATGATCAAAAGGGTCCCAAGACCGTGTCAGATTGAGATGCGCCAAAAAATTAATTAATTGTACCATATTTTCATGTATTTTGATTATTGAAACTTACTAGCTGCTGCTGCATTTCCCATCCTCGGCTTATACTCAGGCCAATTCTATTTTCCTGGGTGTTAGGTCAAAATTAGGTACCTCGGCTTATATCCGGATCAGCTAATACAGTAAAACCTCAGATAATGCTAAGACTTGGTTCCACAAGTCTTGGTGTTATCCAATTTTTAGTGTTATCTGATGCATGTTAAAACCCAATGGGATGGATCGGATGACGTTAAAGCTCCATAGAGATACATTGTAACCGCACAGGCTTCAGCGGTTGTTATCCAATCCATCCCATAGGATCTTAACGTTATTCGATCCAATTCTCCTCCCCAGATTACTTAACATGCGATTTTAGCGTTATCCGAGGTATTACTGTACTCAAGTATATATGGTAGTTATGCCTGCCACATGTTCACGGAAACATCTGCAGGTCAAGACAGAACTGGCTCTTTGGCTGTAAACAGAGATGAGCACCAGACCCTAAGAATCAGACACAGCTGGCTTTCAAGCAACAGAGACCTTACTCTTTTCTTAAAGCGCAATTCAAACAGGAATCAGTCTATGTTTATGAAGTCTACAGGGAGTCACTTTTGGAGAAAACTGACCCATCAGCTGGAGGAAATTAAAAGACTGGTTTGATCCCTCCGTCTTAGGTAAGGGGTTTCAACATCATATCCACCTGCAAAACATCCTACAACTTTCAACCTTTGTGTATTACAGTATTAGGTCAAAACATTTTTTTCGCATGCATGGATGCAGGAATTTTCCACCAGATTGCCCTTTGATTCACTTTCTGTTTGGCTGTCAATTCACTACTGAAGAGGTGTTCATTCTGGCAGCTTTATAATAACGTGGACATTGTATTGGCATATTATGATGGCTTCTATCTCCCCCTAGGGCCCAACTCCATGCAGAAAGAAAGATAAAGGAGTTTGCAACAGAATGGACAGACTAGCGTTTGTTACAGATGCTGCTTTCAACCATCCAAATAATTTACTACAACAGATCTGACCTGCTAAGCTGTGGTTGTTGTTGTTTTCTTGGGGGAGGGGGGAAGAGGTAGGATAAAATGAACAGAACATCATATGAAAGTATGAGAGACTGTGAAGTAGGGGTTAAAAAGTGTGAGTAAGGCCCTGACTCTTATCCCCGCGTACTAAGAAATGTAGTAGGTAATTCTGGCCATTTCATAAAGACTTATAGTTTTACAGTAAAACCTCGGATAACGTTAAAACCTGGTTCCACAAGTCTTGGTGTTATCCGATTTTTGGTGTTATCTGATGCATGTTAAAATCCTATGGGATCCATAGAGATACATTGTAACCACACAGGCTTTAGCGGTTGTTATCTGATGCATCCCATAGGATCTTAATGTTATCCGATGCAATTCTTCCCCCCAGATTGCTTAATGTTATGCGATTTTAGTGTTATTCGATACTAATGTTATATGAGGTATTACTGTACCTTACAAAGTTGTTGTGAGGACAGGATAGAGAGGAAGGAAGTTGCTGATGCCACTTTGAGCTCACTCTAAGAAAAATGGGTGAACAAGTAAGGCAGATGAGAACCGTGATAGACTATCGGTTCAAATCCAGGAAGAGCTTCAAGAGAAGAACAAACATTCTTGAGAGTAAGCAGGAGCAAAACCAAATTAGAAGGTGGAGGAAGGAGCTCATTGGACAAGGAAGAACATTAAAGGTGGATATGGATGACGGGCTTGAAGAAGAAGAAGAAGAAGAAGAAGAAGAAGAAGAAGAAGAAGAAGAAGAAGAAGAAGAAGAAGAAGAAGAAGAAGAAGAAGAAGAAGAAGAAGAAGAAGAAGAAGAAGGAAATTTTTAGAAGGAAATTTTTTATTGATAAAATTCTTACTACAGAACCATCTGTCGAGGTGAAGAAGAAGAAGAAGAAGAAGAAGAAGAAAGAAGAAGAAGAAGAAGAAGAAGAAGAAGAAGAAGAAGAAGAAGAAGAAGAAGAAGAAGAAGAAGAAGAAGAAGAAAAGAATCAAGAGACCCATAGACACTCTAATATTAAACAGCCTTAATTGAATTTTGCAAATATCACTTCCTAGCTTTTTATATGAATAGGTAAAAATTGTACCTGTTCATCACCAGACTAAAAAGATGACACTTCAAGATGTCTACAAGGAAAGAGATGCAGATAACATGTGGCAAAAAAAAAATGGCCAAGTGAATGAAAAAAACTAAAAGATTCAATTCTACAAACATTTATTCAGAAATAACCCTTACTGGCTTTGAAGAAAATACTCATACTTAATGTTATGCAGAATTTCAGCCTTGGAAATTCGAATGAGCAAAAAACTTGGCAACAGTTTATTTACTCCTTGTTTTTACGCTGACATTAAGACTGAGTAACTGTTACCTAGTAATATAACTATTTTAAAAGTATGTATCCACATTCACTTTCACATTGTATTATTTTTGTAATCCCATAACCTTATACTGAAATTGACTACAGAGTCATAGATTTCTGCCTCTGCCCATCTATATTCATGCAATTCACGTTCTTAGGAAAAGGAACTCCCATGATTTTTTGGAAAGGGCTAGAAAAGTTACTTTTTTTGAACTACAGCCAAGCATGGACAGTGATCTTGCCAGCTAAAGTATTCTGGGAGCTGTGGTTGAAAAAAAATATATCATGCTTTCCATTGCTGGAAATTAATTTTGTAGTTTCATGTAAACAGCTTTCTCTTACATCTATTCGTTTTATTTGTAAAGGATCACAGAGCAGAACAGTAAGAAATCTTACTTATGGGTACTCAAACAAAGCAGCCATAAGCAGAGACAAGGACCCAAATCCTATTGTTTGGCACTGTAAATTGTGCTAGAGTAGGTCCATAAGATCAATGGGAATTTGGGGAGTCATCTCTTTCCATTGGTTCCAGTGGGCCTACATTGTGACTTGCACAGTGAATTGTCTAGAGGAGACCACTTGGAATCAATGGAGCTTATGGAGTTGAAATTTACTGTGCTAAGCAAGAGTAAATCAAAACACGAGCGGGTAACCAGTAAATAACTTCCTGTTTGTAAATGTTCCAGCGGTGTTTGTTTGGATAATACAGGGTGGGGAAAGGGTTGGATAACTCATCAAGTTTCGAAGGAATTTTTAATCGTCCCATGCAAACAGACTAATGACAGTGCAAACTAGTAAGGCCAGTTTCCCCCACCGAAACCAAGATATTAGTAAAACCAATTTCAGTATTTAGGGGACTACAGAGGCTTAGTGGTTAAGATGCTAATCTTGACGACTGGAAGGTCGGCAGGTCAGCAGCTTGAGACCCGAGTGCTGCACAAATGGAGTGAGTGCCCACCGTCTGCTCCCAGCTCCTGCCAACCTTGCAGTTCGAAAGCAAGAAATATACAAGTAGATAAACAGGTACCGCTTCGGCAGGAAAGGTAACAGCAGTCCGTGCACTCCGGTGTCTAGTCATGCCTGCCACGTGTCCATGGAAATGTCTGCAAACGGCGCTGGCTCTTTCACTGTAAACCAGTGTTTCCCAAACTTGGACTTCAATTCCCAGAAGCCTAAGTCAATTCCCCAAAGAACTGATCAGCCAATGGACTGACTTAGGCTTTGGGAACTAAAGTCCTCTTCTAAGAGGGAAACACTACAAACGGAGATGAGCACCACACCCTAGAGTCAGATACAACTAGCTTTCAAACAAGGGAGATCTTTACCTTTGCAAAATTCAGTACAGTACAGTCAAACCTCGCATAAAGAGCGCCTCGCTTAAAGAGTAACTCGCTTAAAGAGCAGAATTTTATCTCAATGTTCACTTCGCTTAACAAATAAAACCATCCAAAAACTCACTTAACAAATAAATTGGGGTTCTCAATCCCCCCCACAATGGGTCACTTCCAATGGTGTTTCGCTTAAAGAGCAATCCTGTGGAACGCATTATGCTCTTTAAGCGAGGTACCACTGTATTTTCTGCATTGACGCGTAGCTCCTTGCGAGTGGTTCAGGTAGACAGAAACCTTTTCCCAGAGTTTACATCCAGAAAGTCTGGGAATTGAATTGCACACCTCCCTGGATGCGAAAGATCAGAGCTCTACCACACTACTTTGGCACGCGGCCGGCAAATGTATAGTCTGCAAAGCTGATTTTACTCCATATCCTTTCTGTTCCCTCCTAGTGCATAGGCACCACTCGGTAATTCTGCTGGTAACCCACACGGCTAAGCTCAGTAATGCAGTATCGCAGCAGGAGATGGAGAAACCTGCATTGAGAATAGCATTTTTGTCTTTTAAGGGAACATTTAGATGCTTGGAGATCTTTGGACATATTCCATTTGACCTTCAAATAGTAACTTTCGTATGCAAACTCACTTATTTCAACACTTCCCACTCCTTAGTCTCTTCGAACACTTGGTCTTCTTCCACCCCCCAGACATTAAAATGCAGATTTGCTCATAGGTTGGCGTTATAAAACAAATGAAGGCAGACCCCACCTTTGCTATCTCCATCTTCAGTGAAATGTGTTATTTATTCCGGAGCACAGATCAAAGGCTCATCCATCAGAAGAAACAGTAGGTCCATTCAGGCATCTCAGAAAACACTTTCTTCCACAGATGGCAACCAGCGAGAGCCATCTGGGTAGTCCACAAAAATTAAAATAATCAAAAACCAAGAGGACATATTCCAGGCAGGTGGAAAGGGGAGGAAGGAATAGAAAATAAATGCAGAGCAATCACACTTCTATACCCCCCCCTTAAGGGCTGCAATGGCTCAGTGGTTAAGAAGCTTGTCTTGTTAGCTGGAAGGCCAGCAAGTCAGCAGCTCAAGAAACGGGTACTGCATGACGGATTGAGTGCCCGTCTCTGTCCCAGCTCTTGGGGACAGGAAAGGAGTTTCATTCGGGCACCCCCTGAGTGGAGTTTCTCCCACAAAAACCCTTTCAACCCAGAATAATTTCAGACATAAAGTTATTATTTCCACCCCATAGCGCTTACTGAACTATCTGGGGTGATTCACAAGTTAATTAGTATTTTCCCCCCTAACATGGCAGGTACTGATTTTACTGACCTCGGAAGAATGAGAGGCTGAGTCAACCTTGCGCCCTGGTCAGGACTGAACTCACAGCCTTTTGGTTGTGGCTCAGCAGCATAACCACTGCACCACCAGGAACAATGCTTGAGAGAGAAATGAAAGAAACTCTGCAATATTGGCAAATGCAGCTCAATGGAGCTTCCACTTAAAGGAGCAGCCTATCTGTCAGTGCATGGAAATGTTGATTTTGGGACTCCAATTTGCAGGATCACCTTTCCGACGTAGGAGCTGTATTTAAAAGAATAAGCTTTCTTCATTCCCGACTGCTTTACTAAGCACTATGGGACAGGTATGGAAGTGTGATTGCTTTGCTTTTGCTTCAGGTGACATGACTGTGCCCTAAAACAAGCCCATTTCAGCATCCTGTTCTCAGGAGAAACCAGCTAGATGCTTCCAAAAAGTTTCTCATCCTGTAAGGGAATTGTCGGGTACACTGCCACTGCACATGGAAGTTTTAGCAGACATGAACAACACATTGGACCTCCTCCTTCTCCATAGTTGCATCGAACCATTACAAAGCCTGGCTTCTTCACGGAGACAAAAGAGGCTGATTTTCAACATGGCATAGCCAGAGAAGCAAAACAGAACCACCAGGAATCCAGAAAGCTAGGCAATTAAGTTCTCATACATCTTACTCCCTGATACACTAAAGAGTGTTGGTGAACCTATGGCTTTTCTTGAGTGATTGAGAGAGAGAGAAATGAAAAGAGTGGAGAGGTGGGAAGGGAGTCTTTTTTTAAAAAAAAAATACAGCTCCTATGTAGTTAATACACTGAACTCATTGACTAGAAGGGCGGAGTTTGATTCCTGGGTAATGCATGATAAAGTGAGCTCCTGTTTCTGTCCCAGCTCCTGTCAACCTAGCAGTTCGAAAGTCAAAAAAAAATTGCAAGTAGATAAACAGGGACCACTTCGGTTGGAAGGTAAACAGCATTCCATGCACTCTGGTGTTGAGGCATGCCTGTCACACACCCACAGAAATGTCTGCAGATGCAGACAGTGCTGACTCCTTGGCTATAAACAGAGATGAGCACTAAACCCTAGAGTTGGATAGGACTGGTTTTTGAGCATGGGCAACCTTTAGCTTTACCTATGTCGATAGAGGCGTTCCATGCATTGGAACCCAAAAATCAACATCTCCAGGCACTGAAAGGTAGGCTGCTCCTGTAGGTAGAAGCTCCATTGAGCCCTATGGCTGAATGTATCTTTCTCCTGCTCCATCTTCAGTGGGATACCTTTCAATATTTCTACTAAGAATCCTCCACAACTATTCTCTGGTGCTCCAACTTCTCTTACTCAGCAAAACTGACATCGCTGTCAATGGTATTGTCACAGGATGCCTCAAAACAACACCAAGGGGTATCGCTCCACCTAAGATCAGGAGAGTAGTAAGTCATGGAGGCTGAAAACTAAGCAAGGGAATGACCCTCGACATCCTCTGAATGGAGATGAGCCTCAAGTCCACCAGCTCAGATCCAGGAAGAGCTTTATGGCAAGAACAAACATTCTTAAGGGTACACAAGAGCAAAACCAAATGAGAAGATGGAGGAAGGAGCTCACTGGACAAGGAACAACACGAAAGGAGGAGATGGCTGAGGAAATCAACTTCCCCAACATCACTTGGGAGGACCCTGTATAGGCTGAGGGTTTGGAGTCCCTAAATGCAAGACCGACATGCTCAAGTGGGAGCTGCTGGCAGACAACAAAACTCAGTGTGAATGTGGAGATACAGAATCTGGTTCATTTCCTGGTCTGCCAATTGCTGCCAAAAACATGCACCACTGCAGATGTGAGTTTGAGCAATGACAAAGCCAAAAAAAAGGGGCTTCATTTCAGCAGTCCAGGGTTTGATCTGGTCACGAAAGAGGAAGAATCTCCCTTACTTGGGCTGCTCTCTTCTCCCCAACCTCAAAAGCTACAGCTGTGGGGAAAGCCCAGAAAACCTCAGGGAATCCCCAGCCAGGCTGAGGTCTTTCCCCAAAGGAGGAGGAGGAGGGAGGATGTCCTCTTCCTGGGACAGGAGACATGATGGGAGGTGTAAAAAAAAAAAAAAAAGGTGACTCGCAGTGCCCCCCACTGGCCAAACACCATGTTGGCTGCTCATCCCTTCTGCAGAGGTGCTGAGCGCAAAGGGAAGGAAGAGATGGAGGGGAGGACTGACCCTATTGGGGGATGGGCTGGCCAGGCTGGAATCACCTGGAGAGGGTTTGGAGGGAGATTAAGGGCTTTTTGGTGTACTCAGAGGATGTATGAAATAGGAGGTAGTGGTCCAGCAGATGGGCATCATCAACATCATCAAAGTTTGGCCAATGACAAAGCCAAGACAGTGGCTTCATGTTGGCTGTCCAGGGTTTGATTAGGACACGAAAGAATCATCATCAATGTTCGCAGCAGACATCAACTTTGGCCAACGACAAAGCCAAGAAAGTGACTTTATTTTGGCAGTCCAGGGTTTGATCAGGGCATGAAAGAATAATCACCACCACCACCATCATAATCACCACCATCATCCACCAGCATCATCAAGTTTGGCCAACGACAGAGCCAAGAAAGTGGTTCCCTTTGTTTTGGCAGTCCACCGTCTGATCGGAACATGAAAGAACCACCATCATTGCCATTATCCTTGCCACCACCACCACCATAATCACCACCATCATCATCAAGTTTGGCCAACGACATAGCCAAGTGGTGTGGCTCCCTTTTGGCAGTCCACCGTCTGATTGGAACATGAAAGAACCACCATCATTGCCATTATCCTTGCGACCACCACCATCATAATCACCACCATCATCCACCATCATCATCAAGTTTGGCCAACGACAGAGCCAAGAAAGTGGCTCCCTTTTTGGCAGTCCACCGTCTGATCAGAACATGAAAGAACCAGCACCATTGACATTATCCTTGCCACCACCACCATCATAATCACCACCATCATCCTCAAGTTTGGCCAACGACATAGCCAAGTGGTGTGGCACCGTCTGATCGGAACATGAAAGGACCACCATCATTGCCATCATCCTTGCGACCAGCACAACGCACAAGAGACACAAAAGAAATGGGGAGAGGAAGGGGAGGGGTGCTTTCCTTACCCAGCGGTCGATCTGCCGGCGAAGCATCGTGGATCTGCCGCAGCGTCTTGGAGGGAGAGGGAGGCGTGTGGAGAGAAACAAGAGGGGGGAGGGGGGAGGGAAGGAAGGGGGGGGGACTGAGGCGGGACGCGGAGGGGGAGGCCCCCCCTCCGCCCGCCCAGTCCAGCCTCACCGGCGCGGCCCCCTCCCCTTCCTCTGCCCCATTGCCGCGGACACTCAGTCTCTCCGCGCCCCTCTTCCACCAGTTGGTTTGGAGAGGTCCCAGAAGAAGCGCAATCGCTGGGGAGGCGCAGCGGCAAGGGAAACGGAGCCTGGGGAGGCCAGGATCCGGAGTCGACCCCCCCCCCCAGTAGACGGCTTGGCTCGGTGACTCCGGAGCCCCCCCCCCTGCGCCTCCGGGGGGCCTCGCCAAGCGCGCGCCGTGCGCCCTCCTCTCCAAAAAAAATAAAACGCACAGAGGGGCGCGCGTCACCGCCTTTGCCTCGCCTTCCTGCCAGGGCCGGCGTGGCTTTTCGCAAGCGCTTCCTGGGCGGTGGAGAGAAAGCGCGATCCCAGCCCGGGCTGCCAAGCCTCCGCCTCTTCCCCTCGGCCCGCCCGGAGGTGGTGCCCCAGCCCCACGGCTTGCGGGAAGCGGCGGCGGCGCCTCCTCCGGGCGGGCTCACTTGCAAGGAGGCGCCGCTCCGCGGAAGCCACCGAAGGAAGGGCGCCTCCTCGGAGCTTCTCATGGTTGTACAGTACCGGCGTAGAAGGAAACTTGTGAGCTCCCACCACCTGGGGCGACCTTATTTGTCTCTCATGCAGTGATGGGATGTAACAGGTTCTCACCAGTTCGCCAGAACCGGTAGTAACTTGTCCCAGTGGCCCAGAGAACCGGTAGCAGCTTTTGGGTGGGAACCACCTTCGGGGCTTACCTTTTCACTTGGTGTGCATGCATGCCCACAGTGCTTGGTGTGTATGCACGGCCTCCTTGCTGTCCTCCTTGCTGTCCTTGTGTTGTGGGTGGGTGGGTGGGTTGAGGGGTGTGTGTGTGTGTCTGTGTGCTTATTTTTATTTTATTATTTTATTATATTTTTCCTTTGGCTCCGCCCATGTCATGACATCATGACATTAGCTCCGCTCACACTGTGATGACGGCACGGTGGGATAGTAAAATTTTTGACATCCCACCACTGCTCTCATGGTTTCCTAAGAAAGGGGATATTTTTTTTTCAAAAAATTTCTTTTTATTGATTTTTAAAATAAGAAAACACAAACAAAAGATTACACAAAAATGCAACATAACTGTCCGCACTGAAGAAAATCAAAGACGAATGGAGAAACATTCAATATGACAAAACTAAACAACACCAGAACCAACTGGATACATACATCAAAAAGACTCACAATAGATAAGTAAATCACTCACCTCCAACCCCTCACCTCCCACATTCCTGGACCAACACCACATAAATCCCCATCACACACCCCCAAACCCCTCACCATTCTGTCATCTTCTCTCCCCCATCCTTCCGTTAATAAAAAAAAAAGAAGGGATAATTTTAGCCAAAGGCAAAGTCAAAAAGTTTGGTTTCATTTTGGCAGTCCGGAGTTTGATTTGGACATGGAAGAAGTAGAGAATACACACAAATAGCTCGAGCATATCAGAGTGTAAATTTGTTGTTCGGTCACACAGTCGGGTTGACCCTTGGCGACCCCATGGACCATTGCTCTCCAGGCACCCCTGTCCTCCACCATCCTCTGCAGCCCGCTCAGGATGCCTCAGACCTACACCAGTTGAGAAAATATACTCTCTTGTTGGTGCCGCTCCACCTAAGATCAAGACAGAAACAGCAGTGGATGCAAAGTCAACTAAGGAAGAGAAGGACCCATGACATCACTTTGGACATATACGTGGCTCAGGTCCACCGAGTGAGAGCCTGGAAGACCTTTATGACAAGAAGAAACATTCTTGAAGGTACGCAAGCGCAAAACCAACTTAGAAGATGGAGGAAGGAGCTCACTGGACAAGGATCGACATTAAAGGAGGAGATAGCTGAGGAACTCAACCTCCCCGTTTCGTTAATAATTCCATCTAACCACCTCATCCTCTGCCGCCCCCTTTTCTTTTTGCCTTCAACCTTTCCCAGCATCAAGGCCTTCTCGAGTGAGTCCTTGCTTCTCATTTGGTGTCCAAAGAATTTTAGCTTCATCTTCAACATTTGTCATTCCGAGGAGCAAGTCAGGGTTGATTTCCTTCAAGATCAACTTGTTTGATCTCGTTGCTGTCCAGGGGACTCCCAAAATTCTCCTCCAGCACCACATCTCAACGGTGTCTATTCTGCGCTCAGCCTTCCAAATGGACTACAACTCTCACAACCATACGTTACTATTGGGAACACCATTGCTTTGACTATGCAGACTTTTGTGGGCAGGGTGATGTCTCTACTTTTCATTATGTTCCCTCGGTTTCTCATAGCTTGCCTCCCAAGAATTAATCTTTTTATTTCATGACTCAGTCACCATCTGCAGTGATCTTGGATCCTAAGAAAGTAAAGTCTGTCACTGCTTCTACTTCTTCCCCATCTATTCTCCGGGGACTGAGAGGGCCTGTTGTCATTATCTTGGTTTTCTTATTATTTATTTCATTTCATTTCATTTGTACCCTGCCCTCCTCCAAAGACTTAGGGCGGCTTTACAACTAAAAACAATTAAAACACATACATTAAAAAAAATAAAATTCAAGTTAAAATTCAACATCAAGTTTCTTGATGTTGAGTCTAAGGTCAGCTTTTGCACTATCCTCTTTCACCCTAATCGAGAGGTTCTTTAAATCTTCTCTGCTTTCTGCCATTAGGGTAGTATCATCTGCATATCTCAAGTTGTTGATTTTTCTCCCAGAAATTTTAATTTCAGCTTGTGATTCATCTAGCTCTGCATTGTGCATTGTGTACTCTGCATATAAGTTAAGCAGGGTGACAATATGCAGCCTTGTCATACTCCTTTTCCTATTCTAAACCAACCAGTTGTTCCATATCCAGACCTATCCTAACTGTTGCTTCTTGACTTATGTACAGATTGCTCATAAGACGGATGAGGTGGTCTGGTGTTCCCATCTCTTTAATACTTGCCACAATTTATTGTGGTCCACACAATCAAAGGCCTTGGTCCAGTCAATGAAAATAAATAAATAAAACAAAGCAAAAGATAAAATAACCTATTGTGGTGAGTGATGGACATACTGTACACAGAAAAAGCCTCCTTAGGGTAAATGTAAAGGTCGTCCTTGCTTGAAAGCCTGTCATATCCAACTCTAGAGTTCAGTGCTCATCTCTGTTTATAGCCAAAGAGCCAGCACTGCCTCCATCTGTAGACATTTCCATGGTATGCGACAAACATGACTAGAATGCTGTTACCTTTCCTGACAAAGTGGTACCTATTTATCTACTTGCAAATTTCTTGCTTTCAAACTGCTAGGTTGGCAGGAGCTGAGACAGAGACAGGAGCTCAGTCTGTCATGCTGCACTTGGGTCTCGAACTGCTGACCTGCCAACCTTCCAGTTGTCAAGTTTAGCATCTGAAACCCTTGCTTCCATATTAGGATGACCTAATAAAAAAGGTCCACTTTATTTAGCATTGCTCATTTATTTCATTCATGTTATTTATATGCCACCTGTGGCACACAAAGGTTGGGTCAATAACAGTTATGAAAACATCATTAAAAGGAACTAAGAATTTGTTGATATTAAAACCCAAGATGAACAACAATGTTTAAAAAGTGTTTTTGAAGACATTTCAAAATGTCTACATTCAATTAATACACCCTTTCCAAAATTCCTCACTAACCACTAAAAAGGCTGAAAAGGAAGGTCTTCACCTCATCTTTCTTTTGTTTGCTCCCAGATCAAACACTGAACTGCCAAAATGATGCTAATTTTTTGGCTTTGTCATTGGCCAGAATTAAATCCTCATCAGTGCATGTTTCTGGTAGTAATTGTGTGACCAATAAGTGAACCCTGATTCTCTATCTCTCCACATTTACACAGTGAGTTGTTGTCCACCAGCAGCCCCCACTTGAGCATGTTGTTCTTACATTTAGGGACTCCAACCCTATCCAGCCTAATCAGGGCCCTCCAAGTGATGTAGGGGAGGTTGAGTTCCTCAGCTATCTCCTCCTTTAATGTCGATCCTTGTCCAGTGAGCTCCTTCCTCCATCTTCTAAGTTGGTTTTGTGCTTGCGTACCTTCAAGAATGTTTCTTCTTGTCATAAAGGTCTTCCGGGCTCTCACTCGGTGGACCTGAGCCACGTATATGTCCAAAGTGATGTCAAGGGTCCTTCTCTTCCTTAGTTGCTTTTGCATCCACTGCTGTTACTGTCTTGATCTTAGGTGGAGCGGCACCAACAAGAGAGTATATTTTCTCAACTGGTGTAGGTCTGAGGCATCCTGACCCATTAGACACTGTGAGACACAACTCGGTCTCAGCAAAGCTGATTACCGTAATTGTGATTCTGGGTTTCTGCAAGTCCATGCATGGAATGCTGCCTCCCCCTTGTGGTAGATTGTGACAATAGGCACATGATTGCAGGTCAAAAAGCAAGATTGAGTAACATCCTTTAATACTTGAATTTTTTGGAGTAGTAGCCAAGTTAGTCCGTGGTTCAGGCATGTCAGAAAACAAAATAAAAGACACTGTAGTACTTTAAAGACTATCTGATATATTTTTATTGTTAGCTTTAATGGATCAAGTCCACTTCTTCAGATAAGGAGTGAAATTTACAGGCATGGCTTATATACACCAAATTCAGGGGTCAAAGGGAGAAGGGTTTGCTCAAGCAGGATGACAGACAAGCAAGCACAACATAATCATTTATTACTTGAATTTTTTTGAATAGTAGCCATGTTAGTCTGTGGTTCAGGCATATCAGAAAACAAAACAAAATAAAAATAAAATAAAAAACACTAGCATTTTAAAGACTAACTGCTTTATTTTTATTGTTAGCGTTCCTGGATCAAGTCCACTTCTTCAGACAAAGAGTGAAACTTACAGGCATGGTTATTATAAACCAAATTCAGGGAGTCAAAGGGAGAAGGGTGTGGTCAAGCAAGATGACAGACAAGCAAGCACAACAATACAACCTTGAGATTGAAAGGGAATCATTTAGAGCTAATCTGAATACAGTAATACCTTGGATAACGACTGCATCGGATAACACTGACATCGGATAACGATGCAAAAATTCTAAAGAAATTTTGCATCGGACAACGATCTGTCAGCGTTATCCGATGCAGTCGTTCTTAGCAGCAGGGTGGCTGGAAAGCTGAACGGGGTTCTCCGTTCAGCTTCCCAGCCACCCTGCAGCTATGGAGGCAGGGGTGGGGTGGCTGGAAAGCTGACGGGGGGCTCCCCCATCGGCTTCCCCAGCCACCCCACAGCTGCGGAGGCAAGGGCGGGTGGCTAGGGAAGCCGACAGGGAGTCTCGGTCAGCTTCCCCAGTCACCCTGCAGCTGAAGATCGGGTCTCCCGACCTCCCTGGAACTGGCAGGGGGGTCAGGAAGCCCAAAATGGGTAAAAAATGTCATTTTTTTCACCCATTTCGGGCTCCCTGGCCCCCCAGCCGGCTCCAGGGAGGTGGGGGACCCGATCCAAGCTGTTTCTGGACTTCCCGCACCCTCCTGGAGGCTGCAACAAGCCAAAACATCAGGATTCGAATCCTGACATTTTGGGTTGTTGCAGCCTCCAGGAGGGTGCGGGAACTTCAGAAATAGCACAGATCGGGTCCCCCAACCTCCATGGAGCCGGCAGGGGGGGTCAGGGAGCCCAAAATGGGTAAAAAAAACCCAGACGTTTCTTTTAACCATTTTGGGCTCCCTGCCCCCCCCCCGCCGGCTCCAGGGAGGTCTGGCGACCCGATCCAAGCTGTTTCCAAAGTTCCCCACCTCCCTGGAGGCTGCAGCAAGCCAAAACATGAGGATTCAAGTCCCGATGTTCTGGTTTGCTGCAGCCTCCAGGGAAATGGCTTTTTTTAATGTCGTGCAATCAATGCCTCGCACAACGTTAAAAACTGGATAAAGACGAGACTTGTGGAACCAAGTCTCATCGTTATCCGAGGTACTTCTGTAATCTATTGTTGCTAATGGCTGTGTAAAACTTAATTGTGCTTGCTTGTCTGTAATCTTGCTTGACCACACCCCTTCTCCCTTTGACCCCCTGAATTTGGTGTATAAAAACCATGCCTGTAAGTTTTACTCTTTGTCTGAAGAAGTGGACTTGATCCACAAAAGATAACAGTAAAAATATAGCACTTAGTCTTTAAAGTGCTACAGTGTTTTTTTATTTAATTTTTGTTTTGTTTTCTGATATGGCTTTATTACTTGTAATCCAAAAAGAAAAAGAGGCCTGGTATCTTTACACAAAACATAGGAGCAAGATGAGCACTGAACCCTAGAGCCATATACGACTTGCTTTCGTGCATGAGAGACCTTGACCTTTCTCCTCCTCCTTCTGTCATATCTGATTCCAAATAACGGTTGTCATCATGACGATCAGTCATAAAGATTGTCCTGGGAAAAATATAATTCAGTGGCTGCCTTCTGCTTGCTTTCTGCATCACGCCCATACCACTGATCCAGTTCCAGGAGTCACTTTCTGGTCCTGAGCCCGTCTGGAACGCAAAGTCTTCATCAGCCCCAGGCCAATATTGATGAAGATGCTGCCCTCCATCAAGATGGATTCAAGTGGGATTTAATCCACTTGGGGACCATCACCCTTCCCTGTGGACTTTGCCATCCAAGGCCATTAGTCTTTAGGGCGGCCACATTAGTTAAGCTCTGCTTGACAATTGGCATTGAGTCTCTGACAGTAGGGTCTATTCTATTACTATAACAGGATAATCTGGCCAGACCGCGTCACCCCAAGAATATCTGTCCATCCCACCAGGGCGGATCAGAAATGCTCTCTTATGATTCCATCGGCTAGAGAGGCGCATCTCTCTAGCACCAGAAGGAGGGCCTTCTCCGTGTCCGCCCCGGCCCTTTGGATCCTCTTGCCAACTGAGTTACGTCTACAGACAGAGCTCCTGCCCTTTCGGAAGGGCCTAAAAACCTGGCTGGCAGGGCAGGTGTGGGGCTCCAGGAATATGGGGTCCCATGTTGGGTGGCTGATCTGATGGGACAGCCACCCCTCCCTCGCTCTTTTAAACTTTTTTAACCTTTTAAATCTTTTTTAGTATTTTGTAAATTCATAGTTTAATTTTTTTTTAATTAATTTTGAACCTTAAGGTTTTAATTTCTGAATTTGTAGGGGTATAGTGGGATTGCTTAGTTTGTTTTGCACTCATGTATAATATTTTTCTTTTTTGTAAGCCGCCTAGAGTCAGGTTCGCCTGATTGGGGCGGAATAATAAATCTAAATAAATACAGTCATACCTCGCATAACGAATTTAATTCGTTCTGTGAGGCTGCTTGCTATGCGAGTTTTTCGCTATGCGAGTCAGACTCGCATAACGAATTTTTTGCTACGCGAGTCAGACTTTTCCCTATGGAAAAACTAGCATTTCTATGGGGAAAGCTCGCATAGCACATTTTTTTCGCTATGCGAGTTTTCCCCATAGAAATGCTCGTTATGGGAAAAGTCCGACTTGCATAACGAAAAATTTGTTACGCGAGTCTGACAGTGTAGCAAAAAACTTGCTCGTTATGCGAGTTTTTCGCTAAGCGAAACGCTCGTTATGCGAGGTTTGACTGTAAATAATAAATAAATAAATAACCTATCTCAGTTGGCACAAGCACGGCTTACGGCAATGGAATATACAACCTGCAAAACAGTGATATCAAACAGAACAATCCAAACAAGATAAGTCAATGATAAACATTAATAAAACACATATCTAGATGGCATTAAGAAATTTAGAGTCTTACTCTATTTAATAACCTGTGCGGTGGTTGGCCCTTCCAAACTTAGCTTTTGAAAGAAAGTGCCATCCCTGCATGCTGGTCGTGTTTCTTCCAGGTTCCTGTGTGCCGTAACTATTGGGACGTTTTCTTTATTTTCTTTAGTTAAAAAATATTGCTACCCGTTTAGTTTTATTTTACTGTTAGCTTGTTTTAGCTTGCTTTTACAACTATCCTTTGTTTTTCTTAACAATCTTTATATAGTTGGGTTATTAGTTTCACTTTCACACCGGGCAGGTGCGTTAGCACACTTTTTGTGATGGACCCCGTCGTGGGACTTCTAATTTGACCTTGCAGTCGTCTCTTTATTAATTCTCATATTATTTTTCTTACATTCTTGGTTCATGGATTAAGGTCAGGGGTTCTCAATTTATGGCCTGGGGGCTGGATTCAGCCTGAGACACCATTTCATTTGGGGGGGGGGGGTTGCCTCTGCCACACTAGGAAGTGCTGTGTGTGGCGGGCAGGGCAAAATTTATTTATTTATTTATTTATTTATAAATGGCCATCCGGCCATCCGGCCTCCGAAGCTGTCTGAGGGAGTGTGACCTCACCTTGAAAAGTTTGAGAACCCCTGATGTAAGGTGTTGTTGTTCTTTAGCTGGACTCTGCTGTCAATGCCTGATCATCTGCAAAAAGTAATTCATTGATTTGTTTCCATTCGTGGGCTTAAATTTTTTGTTCATGTTGTCTATGTAGGTGATGAATAACAGTGACAATAATGCACATCTACTCGAGATGTTACTGCAAAGGTTTCTGATGTTCCTTGACTCGTTCTAACTACACTTCTGCAGTCACTACACAAACTTTTACATAATCTGATAAGATGTTCACTTACTTCATATTAGGCGGCTGCGGTGGCTCAGTGGTTAAGAAGCTTGCCTTGTTAGCTGGAAGAGGGGAAATTGGCAGTTCGAGGCCTGGGTACTGCATGATGGATTGAGTGCCTGTCTCCATCCCAGTTCCTGCCAACCTAGCAGATTGAAAGTAAGAAATTGCAAGTTCCGTGGTACCTCGCTTAAAGAGCATAATGTGTTACACAGGATTGCTCTTTAAGCAAGTTTGCTCTTTAAGTGAAACACCATTGAAAGTGACCGATTGTGACTTCTGATGGGGGGGATTGTGAACCGTGGTTTATTTGTTAAGTGAGTTTTAGGTTGGTTTTATTTGTTTAGCAAAGCAAACATTCCGAGAAAATTCTGGTCTTTAAGTGAGACGCTCTTTATGCGAGGTTTGGCTGTAGATAAACAGGGACTGCTTCGGTGGGAAAGATCTTGGGGACATGAAAGGAGCCTCGTTCAGGCATCCCCTGAGCAGAGTTTCTCCAGCAAAAATCCTTACAATCCAGAATAATTTCTAATATGAAATTGTTATTTCATATTGGGCCAATGCTTGCCATTGCCATTTCCTGTCAACTCTATCAAATGCCTTCTCTTCGTCTACAAATGCTACATATCAGGAAGAAAAAAACACATTGTGACACGTTTTTGATTTTTTTTGTTTTGTTTACTCTGTGATGTACTTAAACACAGATTAACACGGATATTATTTTTTAAAATGAAACGTGGAGATTCTTGTTACATTCTATAGTTTTCTCTATTGGTTGCTTAAGTGTAAAAATTGCATCTGCACAGCTTCTGTTTTTTTTCTTCCCTGAAGTCCATCTGTTCTTCTCCTAGCTGTGGTTCTATGACTGGTTCTATAATCATTTATATTGACATCCAAAATATGATGGGTAATTAGAGCAGCTTCATCTCAAGAGATTTGCCACTGTAAAAAGATAAACTGATTGCATTTTATTACTGGTTGTAAATAACTCATTGATTTGCATATCCATCTCTTGAAACAACCAACTTTGCCCAGCTACTCTGGTCCTCTATATCAGATGTATACTGTAAATGTGTACCATGAAAATCCACTCTTATGTCTGATGAAGTTGACTTGATCCACGAAAGCTAAAACTAAAATACAGAAGTTAGTCTTTAAGGTGGCATAGCGTTTTTGTCTTTTTTGTTTTGTTTACTCTCTGATATTCATCTCAAGAGTTGCCGTAGATCTAGAACAGGGATGCCCAACCTATGGCTCATGGGCCAGATCTGTCCCACAATGCCAATTTATCTGGCCCATGCTGCCCGTTTTACTTTCGCTTCTGGGAACGATAAGGGTGTCGTGGGCTGAATGAATCAGCATTGGGGGCCAGATTCAGCCCATGTAGTTTGGGTACCCCTGGTTTAAGGAGAGCAAATGGTAGCTTAAAATGGTAGCTTAAAATCTATCTCAACCTGTGGCAAAACAGATTGCAAGGCATGTTTTACTTCCGCTTCCAGAGGGAGGAACCATATGACCGGCACACTGAACCACGCGACCGGCCCATGGCCCAAAATGTTTGGGCACCCCAATCTTGATGAAGGAGGCAGAGAGGGGAATACAGCAGAGAACTGACAGTTGGATTGGGGCCCTTGTGGGAACGGAACAGATTAAAGGCTTCCAATTCCTTCTTTGTTTTTTTTTACTGAGTATTGAGAAGAAGATGAGAAGGCGTTTGGGCTAAGTGGGATAGAGGAAAGTGGCCTGAAACTTTCTCTTTATGCAGGCTCTTGGTTGGGGGCAACCTTTAGAAAATTTGCAGGTGCGAACAAAAAATTCAATCTCGCTCCGACCCTCCGCCTTTTATACCCTTCCCATTCACCAGGGGATGGAATTTGCAAAAGGTCAAAAGTTTAATTGGGTTTTAAAGAGGGGGTCCACAAAATCATCTCCTCCCAAGGAGGAATGGGTGGTCAACTGGGAAAATGGCCTCTGACTTGCCTCCAGCCGGCATGCAGAGGCCGTTATACTATTGTATTGTTGTATATTATGATATGTGCTTTTGTGGGATAAATATGGTATTATTATTATTATTATTATTATTATTATTATTATTATTATTATTATTATTATTATTATTATTATCGCCGCCGTCATCGTTGTTATTATTATTATTGACATTGTATTGCTATATAGTATTGCATTGCTACATTGTATTGTTGGATTGTACTGCTATATTATTGCTTGATTGTATTGCCACATTATTGCTGTTTTGCTGTGTGATGTTCTATCACAGTATTGTTATGCCCTAGTATTGTATTGTATTGTATTTGTCTTGTACACCATCCTGAGTTGGTTACACCAAGTAAGGTAGTATATAAACCCAAAAATAAATAAATAAATAAATAATTGTATATAGTGTATATTGTGTTTGCTGCAAAATATTGTGTGAGCTGCCCTGAGTCGGGTTTCCTGATTGGGCGGCATACAAGTGTAAGAATTAAATTAAATTAAATTAAGTTAAATTAAATTAAATTAAATTAAATTCCAGCTAGATTTCATTTTGCTTCTGCATCTTTCCTGATGCAGGTTTTGAAACATCCAGAGCAAGCAGCATGCTTTCTGGTCTGGGGAGTTGTAGACATTTACTTAATTGTTCTTAATTTTATAAAAAAAACAGACCAAGATTGTTTGTTTATGAAGCAATTCTATACTTGGTGGACTTGACAACTGAAAGGTCTGCAGGTCAGCAGTTTTGAGAGGAGAGTGCTGCAGAACAGAGTGAGTTTCTGTCTCTGTCCCAGCTCATGCCAACCTAGCAGCTCAAAAGCAAGAAATAGATAAATAGTAGATAAATTGGTACCACTTCGACAGTGTTCCGTGCATTCTAGTGTCTAGTCATGCCTGCCACATGTCTATGTCCATATAGACAGTGCTGGCTCTTTGGCTCTAAACAGATGAGCACTAAGAGCTAGAGTTGGATATGACTGGCTTTCAAGCAAGGGTGACCTTTACCTTCACCTATGCTATATAATGTGTTAAAGGTAAAGGTCGCTGTAAAGTTTGGACTAAAATCCAGAGTATAATAATAATTTAGTGTCAGAAATTATTCTGGGTTGAAAGGTTTTTTGCTGGAGAAACTCTGCTCAGGGGAACACCCAAATGAGGCTCCTTTCATGGCAAGGGATGGGAAGAGATGGGCACTCAATCCATCATGCAGTACCCAGGTCTTGAACTGCCAACTTGCCGGCCTTCCAGCTGACAAGGTAAGCTTCTTAACCACTGAGCCATCACAGCCTCTAATCCAGAGTGAATGCAGTACTATTGCCTAAAGCAGTTTCATCACCGTACATTGGAAGCCGTGAAAATTAGTTTGCTGAAGCAAAACCAACAGAAATGAATGTAGACTTCAATACTGAGAAGATTTATTTGACGTGGACTACAGCCCATGTTTGACGCCTGGATTTGAATCTCCGCTCAGCTAGGGAAATCGGTGGCACTGGTAAGGTAAAGGTTGCCATTGGTCTAAAGCCAGTCATATCCAACTCTAGGGTTCAATGCTCCATCCTTTGATGTCCAAAGTACTTTAGCTTCATCTTTATTATTTGACCTTCTAAGGAGCAGTCAGGGTTGATTTCTTCTAAGATTGACCTATTTGTTCTCCTCGCTGTCCAGGGGACTCTCAAAACTCTCCTCCAACACCACATCTCAAAGGCATCTATTCTTCTGCCCTCAGCTTTCCTAATGGTCCAGCTCTCACCACCATACATTGCCATCGGGAATAGCATTGCTTTGACTATACGAATTTTTGTTTGCAATTTGATGTCTCTACTTTTCACTCTGCTCCCCAGGTTTCTCATAGCTTGTCTCCCAAGAATCAGTCGCCTTTTTATTTCATGGGTGCCATCACCATCTGCAGTGAGCTTTGATCCTAAGAAGGTAAAGTCTGTCACTGCTTCTACTTTTCCCCCATCTATTTTCCAGGGACTGAGAGGGCCTGTTGCTATTACCTTAGTTTTCTTGATATTGAGTCCCAAGCCAGCTTTTGCACTTTCTTCTTACAACCTAAGCAGCAGCTTCTTTAGGTCTTCCTCATGCATCTCAAAAACACATCTCAAAAGCAAAGGGAGAACACCAGATGGCAATGTTCACACAATTTGTGTGGGCAGAAAAGCCCATAGGAGAAATTGACTTTGGATTGAAGCTGGTTTAAAAGAAGTTTTAAATAAACCATAGATGGAGAGCCAATATTTGTTTGTTTGTTTGTTTATTATCCTGCCCAATGGGAGCAGCCACCAGTCTGGGCAGCTTACAATACATAACTAGAAACATACCATCATTGGCTGCTACTCGTGTCCAAGTATATATTTTTTCTTGAAGAATGACAAACAAGAAAAATGCCACTGTGCAGAATATGCTGAACAGTTGTCTACTACAACTCGTATCCGAGAATGCATTTTTTTTCCTGAACCAGGAAAAAAATGCCACTGGTGTGCTTTTGTTTATAGTGGATCCCAGCTTGCCATGAAGTGACCCACATTTCACCACCACTCTGCCCAGAGGCCACCCGATTTTGCTACTCCCCTTCCTCCCAGGGTGTGTGTGAACCTATTGCTGCCCACCACTGGGTATGCATGAGCAAAACCAAATTAAAAGATGGATGGAGGAGCTCACTGGACAAGGAATAACATTAAAAGAGGCTATAGCTGAGGAACTCAATCTTCCCCTAATGTCACTTGGAGGACTCTGAATAGGCTGAGGATTAGAGTACCCAAATGCAAGACCAACATGCTCAAGTGATCTTCTTGTTGGTATTTCTCCACCTAAGATCAGGAGAGAAGGAGTAGTGGATGCTGAGAGAACTTAACCAAGAGGAAGACCCTCGACATCCTCTGAATGGATCTGTGACTTAAGTCTGCCGGTTCAGATCCAGGAGGAGCTTTATGGCAAGAACAAACACTCTTGAGGGTACAAACACTCAAGAGGAAGACCAACTTAGAAGGTGGAGGAAGGTGCTCACTGGACAAAGAACAACATTAAGGAGAATGTGGGTGAGGGACTCAACCTCCCCTACCTCACTTGGAATCAAAGAACTAGTGGAAATCTTTGCAGATACTCATCCTCCCTCAAGTGCTGAAAAAGCAACCTTTTTGACCAGGAAAGGTGCCTTCATGTCCCTGTTGACTCAAACATTTCCTTCTCCTTGGGAGACATCGCTAACATTCCTTGGCCAGTTATTTGCCAATGTTTTCTTCTGGAAGAAGCAAGCAGGGAGGCAGAGAAACCTGTGGAAGAGACACAGGTGTGTGTTTTCTTAGCTCATGGGTGTGTGTGGTTTAGGAGTAATAAATAAACCGGGCCCGTTGGAGAAGGTTAAAAATAGAAGGCGATTGTCTGGACGTGACTTCACCCTCTCCACCATCTGTCTGTTACCCTCCTTCACACCCTCGCGGGCTGCCTTCGCTTCCAACAGGGGCGCATTGTCTGGGCTTTCTTGGAGGCGAAGTGGCGGACACACCGCTCTGGGTGCCTGCAACCAACACCTGCGACCCACACAATGGGCCATGGGGTTGTGAGTGTGTGTGTGTGTGGGGGAGGCTAAAGAGAGATTGATGCTCAGTGAGTGATGTTCAGGCGAGGGGAGAGGAAGGAGGGGGAGGCTGTCATGGGAAGCCTTGTGAACTCCAACTTTGGAGGGCACAGTTTGACGGACAGCTTTTGTGGACTGTCATTTGGGTGGCCTCCCCCCAAAAAGGTCCGCTTTCACAGACACTCACTCGGGGAGGCGAAATCTGTCCCATCACTCTAGCCGGCAACTCCATCCTTCTCTCTTTGACTGAACCTCCCCCCCCCCCGCCCCTCGGTCTTCCCCACTTGTTATGCATCGAGCAAATGTGGTGCCATCGGAATGTGTAGGAATTAATTAGAAGTGTGCCGCTGAGAGAGAAAGAGAGGAAAAGTTTCCTCGGGACGGCTCTCAGAGATGTGGGTCAGACAAAGCCCTTTTTGTGCCCCCCCCCCCATCAAATCCTTCCTTCTCATTACATTTTTGATGAGCAAGGTGTAAAGTTGTTGTTCTTTTCAGCAAAATTAAATAGAAAACAACTCAATTGCTGTTCATTCTTTCCTCGGATCCTCTTTCATCTTTCTTTCTTTAAATTAACTTTAAATTAACTTTCCACTTCTTCCTTCCTTCTTGGGTCTATTTTTTGTTTTTGCTCTGTTTATTTCTTCCCGATACAGGCTGTTTCTTCGCCGGCAAATTGTTCTGGAAAAGAGAAAGACGAAGAAAAGGACAGTTGTCGTATCTTTGGCACAGGATATGTATTTTGGCTTCTCTCTCTTTCTCTCTCTCCCCTTTAGACCAGTGTTTCCAAACCTCCTCCTGCCAAACTAGCAGTTTGAAAGTAAGACATTGCAAGTAGATAAATAGGGACCACTTTGATGGGAAGGTAAACAGCGTTCAGTGCACTTCGATGTCTGGGCATGCCTGCCACGTGTCCAGGGAAAGGTCTGCAGACGCAGACAGCGCTGGCTCTTTGGCTATAAACAGAGATGAGCACTGAACTCTAGAGTTGGATACGACTGGCTTTCAAGCAAAGGCGACTTTTACCTTTACCTCTGGATTTTGGACTTCGATTCCCAGAAGCCTAAGTTAATTCCCCAATTCCTGACCAGCCAATGTACTGACTTGGGCTTCTGGGGAATTGAAATCCCCCTGTGAAGCATGGGCACCACCATTGGGAGCCACTGCTTTAGAGAAAGATCTAGAATGAACAACAACATCCGCAATTCAGAGTAAAGGTTTCTGACATCCACAAAACTGCGGTTTAGCTTTCTGACCTCACCTCTGTCCAGGATTAATACAAGAAAGACCCGCTGAAAAGGAAATCGATGGGCTCAAATTCGCATCTTGAATCAGAGATTGTGTCCCATTGATTCCCATGGGATGTAAACAAATGTTAAATAAAGACGTAACCAACAAATGCTTTCCCTTTTAATATTTAAGACCCGCGCTCTTAATATTCCTGAGAAACTGATGTTACTGGCCATCATCATCATCATCATCAGTAGTAGTACACCCATGTTGGGTTGCTGACCTGATGAGACAGGCACCCCTCTTGCTTCTCGCTGTTTTAATCTTTGTAAACTTTTAAAGTTTTAAATTCTTTTAAGTATTCTGTAAATTACAGTCTGAATTTTTAAGTTAATTTTAAACTAAATTGTAATATGCTTGGGGTATGATGGGATTGTTCAGTCTGTTTTACACTTATAGGATTCTGTATTGTTGATTTGTGTTTTTTAACACTTATGTTGTAAGCCTCCCAGAGTCGGGTTCGGCTGATTAGGGCGGGATATTAAATTTAAATAAATAAATAAATAAATAAATAAATAGTAGTAGTAAAAGAAGAAATTTGCAAATTGAAGTTAGGTGCGTATGAAGGAAGAAATTTGTTGTATTTATAGTAAGGGCAATACCTAAAGAACTCCCCAAATATTTGGAAATGTTGGACTTATTGGACTTGAACATCCTAACTCTCCAAAAAACCAACTCTACTAGGAACTGCATATGTACTCCGACGTTACCTTAACACAGGGTTAAGATGTGACCCATGGGCCAGATGCGGCCCACAGCACTATTTCACGTGGCCCCTCCACCACACCAGGAAGGGCCATGTGGGGGAGGAAGGGCAACATGGTCGTCCAGCCCCTAAAGCTGTATAAAGGAGCGTGACTCCCGAACGGTTCTTCGGTCCTTGGTTAGGGATTGAACCTGTTAATTTTATTTCAGTCCTCAACTGTGAATCAAACGGCAGGTTTGTATCCGACAATAATGCAGAGAGGAGACTAAACATTAACAGCGGTGCAAGTTAGCAGATTTGGAGGCCCGTCGGCCATTGCAAAACAAATAAGTGAAATGAAATGATGAAGCGAGGGAAGGGAAGAAGGAACTTCCCTCTGTGGCCTCCTGGAGAGCAGTGCTCAGCATCTCATGTGCCAGGCCCCCTGAAATTACATAAGAGAGCTAGTCTTCTCTGGGGCCTAATTAACTAATTAATCAGGTGCTGAAACCCCAATGAATGGGCGTTCTCAGGCAGACAGGCCAAGCCGAAGAGAAGCACTCTCGTCTCTCTTCAAGACAGAGTGCCCTTTCTTTTCAGAGGGGCCCCCTTCAACCCTTTCAGAATAATTTTTGTTTGTGCGATGGTGGTGTTTACAAGGGCCTGACCGACGTCCCACTGTCAGCTGGGCCGGAGGAAATGTTTGGAAGAGCAGGAAATCCAATAAAGAGATGTTCTGTTTGTACATGTCAGGCAGCTGGGTCTCTGTTTCCTCAAGGACTGGGAGGGCGTCCAGGTGAAAAGACCTGTTGCGACCTTGGTGCATTTTATGACTGGCTTTTGGGGACCAAGGGGGACCTTCATCTTTACCTAGGTCACCCTTGGTCTAAAGCCAGTCCTATCCGACTCTAGGGTTCAGCGCTCATCTCTGTTTCAAAGCCGATGAGCCAGTGCCGTCTGCTTCTGCGGACGTTTATGTGGTCATGTGGCAGGCATGACTGGGCACTGGAGTGCACGGAACGCTGTTTACCTTCCTACTTAAGTGGTCCCTATTTATCTATTTGCAGTTTCTTGCTTTCAAACTGCTAGGTTGGCAGGAGACGGGAGAGACACAGAAGCTCACTCCATCCTGCAGTATTCAGGTATCGAACTGCTGACCTTCCAGTCAACGTCTTAGCCACTTGAGCCACTGCACTCCCTAACATGTCTTCAAATGTAAGGGATGGTGTCTGGCCCAGTTATCCTGCTATGGCAATAGAGTAGACCCTACTGCCAGTGACTGAACATTTGGGTGTCAGGCGTTCACTAGCCTGACAACCCTGGACCAACCTTGGGTGCCGAAGTCCACAGGGAAGGGTGATGGTCCCCAAGTGGATTAAATCCCACTGGAATCCATCCAGCAGCTTCATCAATCCTGGCCTGGGGCTAATGAGGACTTTGCAAGCCAAAAGTGCTCAGGACCAGAAAGTGTCTTGCAGAACTGGATCAGTGGTACGGGTGTCACGCTTCGATGACGAAGGCAAATGGAAGTCCACTGCATTATATACTCAGGACAGCCATCATGGCTGATTGGATGTGGATTCAGATATGGCAGCAACAGCAGAAGCAATGTAAGGGAGCAAGTAGATCAGGGATGGCCAACCTTGCTGCTCCAGATGTTCTTGGACTTCAATTCCCAGAAGCCCTGATCAGCAAGGGCGCTGACTTGGGCTTCTGGTAACTGAAGTCCAAGAACATCTGGAGTGCCAAGGTTGGCCAGTAGATGGATAAATAGTATGGGAATTGTTCCGAGGCATGGTTAGGTTATATACCAGCACCAGAATTATTCCTGGCAGGTGCCTTCAAGCAAGAACTCAATTCAACACAGTTGAAAAGAACAGGGATTCTGAGCTGCAAACCAGATTTCCAGTCTAAGAAACACTTCCCTGTACATCAAACCAGAACTCCGTTCTTTACAACAGATCTCCAGATACAAGCGAGTGTTCTGCAACATGGAACGGTTCCCTGGACTCCTGAAATCCAGACAAGTTCTCCAGCCTACAAATTAAAGCCTTGTTCCATGTGACAATTTTCCGGACAGCAAAACAAACCTGTGGGTGTGGTCCAATCGCCATCTGAAAATTGGCACAGATCCAACTGCACCTGAAATAGATTTCATCTGAGGAGTCCACAAGGTGTCCAAGAGTCTATCGGTTTCCCATGTGATTATACCCGAAGTTTCAAGTAAGAAACTTCATGGACTTTTTTTCTGATGACTGGAGGTAATGAGAGGAAAAAGTCCTCAAAACAAAGTGACTTTCTGGTGTATTTGAATGTTAGCTTAAGGCAGAGGTGCCCAAACTAAGGCCTGGGGGCCAGATGTGTCCCACAACGCCAATTCATCCGGCCTACGAAGCCCTCATCGCTCCTGGAAGCAGAAGTAAAATATGCCTGTACGGGCGCATTTTACTTCCGCTTCCAGGAGCGACGAGGGCTTCGCGGGCCGGATGAACTTGTGTCGGGGGCCGCACCCGGCCCCTGGGCCTGAGTGACTGGCTCCTTGAACTACATGATCAGTCCACGGCCCAAAAAGTTTGGGCACCCCTGACTTAAGAGCTAGGTAAGGGTAAAGGTCGTTGTTGCTCAAAAGCTAGTTGTATCTGACTCTAGGATTTGGTGCTGATCTCCGCTTGCAGCCAAAAAGCTCATGTTGTTTGTGTCTGCAGATGTTTCCATGAACAGACATGATTAGATACTAAAGCACACAGAACGTTGTTACCTTTCCCACCAAAATGGTCCCTATTTATCTACTTGCAATGTCTTGCTTTTGAGCTGCTAGGTTGGCAGGAGCTGGGAGAGAGAGGGGTGCTCACTCATCATTCAACTGCTGACTTGCCCACCTTCCAGTCATCAAGTCCAGCATCTTAACCACTAACCCACCATAATCCCCTCTCCTTTATGGGCTACAACCTGCTCTATCTGTTGAATCATCCAGTCCATAACTCTGGTTTCCATCCCATTCACAGCCATGGGTTTATTCCAGGGAAACACATGGTCCGTTGCAAAAACTTCTCAGTTTCAAAAGGAAGGTGTGGTGAGGAAGCTTAGCAAGCAAAAAGGAGTGGAAGGAGAGACAAAGAAAGCCAATGAATTCAGGTATGGTCCTTGAAGCACTGGCCTTTGGAATCCTTTCAGAAGGATTAGTCCTTACCTTGACCAATTTTCTGTCCCTCTCCTTCCTCTCCTGTCTCTCTGCTCTCCAATTAGTAATTGTTTATTCCCCCTAATTGGCTGATTAGCCAGTTATTACATGCAAACTTGGAGGTATGAAGGTCCCTTTCCCCATTTGGACACCTCTTTGCCTTCAAATGAAACCACAGGCAGAAAGCAGCACCGTACATTTTGTTCAGCTCGTTAGGTTTCCCCCCCTTGTCAAGTTGGGTCGGAGCCCATTTGCATTTCTAATGGTTGCATCTAAATACAGCTGCTGTTTTAATTATGTGAACAAGTGGGCAACCAGAGCAGAAGAGGGACAGACAGACAGACAGACGGTTTGGCTTGTCTGCCAATCCTACACCCATCAGTGCTTGTTTGGCCAATAAATAACTGGATGGTTAATTAATTTCTCCCCCTTTCCTTTTAAAACCAAATGAATCCATCCATGAAATGGAATAACTGAGTCTCAATAGGATGACTGCTGGAGGATACTTAGGCCTTCCTTCCTGAACGTGGGAGTAAATCCCATTGAATACAGTGGGGTTTACTTCTGAGTAAACATGCTTAGCTTTATCGAGGGGGAAATTCCTGGCATTCTCCATCTAATAACACTTGGGAAGGTTATGGCTGATGAAGTGATGTAATTATGAAAAGATAATTTTTTGGTATATTGTGTCCTCTCCCCCCAGCCCATGAAAGTTAGCTGTGAAAGCCATTTAGAGAGGCCAGCTGCAATTAATACTCAATTAAGAGCCCACGTTTTAATCAACCATAAACAAACTATTTGAACCTATCAAGAGATTACCACTCAGTATGGTAGAGGGGGCAATTTGGGAAAGAAATCCTTCTGTAGACCTGAATGTCAGGTTCTTCTCACTCATTTCTATAAAGTCTTCCTTGTATTCTGCATGACTGGCCAAAGAGACTGTTGGGAGAGTTATGAAGTCAGAGATTGATTGATTTAATAGGCAAAGTCAGTAGAAACAAAGACCAGCCTAGATTCAGCCTAGACATCAAGTCATGTTCTCATGGCTGCACCCTCTTCTATCTTCCATTATAAACAAACATTTATGTAGCTGGAAGATCAGAAAGTTCACAGAAACTGTGCTATGATTTCTTTCTGGGGAGAGAGGGAGAAAATATCTATGGAACAATGAGATCCATGTACATAGATATGGCCAACTTTTGTGCTCCAGATGTGCTTGAACTTCAATTCCTAGAAACCCTGATCAGCAGGTGTGCTGACTTGGCCTTCTGGCAACTGAAGTCCAAGAATACAGTAAAACACTGGATAACGATTGGATCGGATAACGCTAAAATCGCATAATGTT
Source organism: Furcifer pardalis (assembly GCA_030440675.1). Taxonomy (NCBI): domain Eukaryota; kingdom Metazoa; phylum Chordata; class Lepidosauria; order Squamata; family Chamaeleonidae; genus Furcifer; species Furcifer pardalis. The sequence goes on along the minus strand of CP126899.1, from coordinate 31,962,476 downwards.
AAGTAATCTGGGGAGGAGAATTGAATCGAATAACGTTAAGGTCCTATGGGATGGATCGGATAACAACTGCTAAAGCCTGTGCGGTTACAATGTATCTCTATGGAGCTTTAACGTTATCCAATCCATCCCATAGGATTTTAACATGCATCGGATAACACTAAAAATTGGATAACACCAAGACTTGTGGAACCAAGTTTTAGCGTTATCCGGTGTTTTACTGTACCTGGAACACCAAGATTGGCCATCCCTATTTTACATCTTTAGAACTGTGAAATCTCTTGGCATTTCAGAGATGTGATTCTAGCAGACCTTCTTGAAGAAGCACACAAGCATCAAAGCTTGGGCTTACCTCCTGATGACCGACCACGCGTGACCAATCTGCCAGTGTCCAAGTACAACACAAAGCAAGATGATCGGCAAACTACAGTAGGTTTGGAAAGCCCTTGGTGGGACAATCAGATGTTGCCAGAACTGAAGGACTTCCTTCTCCTAATGACAAACAAGTCATGACAGTTGTCTGATATCTTCCAGATATTCAATGGCCATCTGTGGAAGAGGTCTTATGGGAATTCAGATGAAGAGGGAGAACAGGATGGTGGATGAGATATGATTTTGGCCTGGTCCGGCACAGTTATTCCTGTTCTCTTACTTAATCTGGGACTGTGGTGGCTTAGTGGTTAACATGCTGAACTCGATGACTGGAAAAATCATCAGGTTGGCAGTTTGAGATCCGAGTGTTGCATGACTGAGCGAGCTCCCGTCTCTGCCTCAGCTTCTGCCAACCTAGCAGTTTGAAAGCAAGAAATTGCAAGTAGATAAATAGGTACCACTTCGGTGGGAAGGTAAACAGCATTCCGTACACTCCGGTGTCTAGTCATGCATGCCACATATCCACAGAAATGTCTGCAGACACAGACAGGGCTGGCTCTTTGGCTATAAATGGAGATGAGCATTGAACCCTAGAGTCAGATACGACTGGCTTTTGAGCAAGGGTGACCTTTACCTTTACCTCTGCTTATATTTGCTACCTTGCTAGCACCAGACACAAGCCCCAGCAATCAGAGAGCACTACTGTTGGTCAACAGGACCATATCAGAGTGTCCCAAGTTCAAAGATAGGCATTTCCACATTGGATTAGGAAAGATTTATATTTGAACCTCAGGAGAATGCCTCTTCTGATGCCAACACCTTTTGGGTAAAAGTTCTTGTTCCCAGTAGTTAGGCTCTTTTAGCAATGGGCTAAAATAGCATCTGAAAGCTAGAAAACCATGAAAGGATGATGTCATGGGAAAGGAAGGGTAATCATCTGGAGAAATCCAGACATCTAGAACCGAAGGTGGCTCCCCCCAAAAGCTGCTGCCGGTTCTCCAGGACACTGGGGAAAGTTACTACCGGTTCTGGAGAACTGATGAGAACCTGTTACATCCCATCACTGACTATGGTAGGAAAAGAGTTGACCTTAGGACCCTCGGTCCATTTCTCCTGGTCTACAGCAGCATATTGTGCAGGAAATACATTGGCCAAGTCAATGTTGAATACCACATCCATACCCCAGAGTACTGAGATCCGAATTATTCTAAACTACAGTTCCCAGAACCCACTAAACAAGCTGACTAGTGTTACTAAGAGTTCTAAGTTTTTAGACATGTGACTGAGCACAAATGAGATTATTTTATTTTATTTTTGTGTCAATGACGACTGCTATATCAGTCTCCTGAATAGAGAAAGTTGGAGTTTCTGTGAGTTAGTATAGCTTAGTGCAGGAGTAGGCAACCTATGGCCCATGGGCCGGATCCAGCCTGTGGCACCAAATCATCTGGCCTGCTGCCCTTGCTCCCATCGCTGTCACTGCCATCGCGGTCGGAAGTGGTGGAAGCAGCTGGAACAGCTGTAAGCGCATCCGCGGCTGCCACAAACATGTTTTTACACATTTATGGCTATCGTAAACATGTTTACGACAGTCGTGGACATGTTTTATGGCAGTGTTTACAGCTGGGGGACCACCAGTCTGACCCCCTCAACTGTATAAGGGAGCGTGACCCAGCCCCCAACTTTAAAAGGTTGGCAACCCCTGGATTAGTGGAACAATGAATTAAGGTCTGAGTTCAAATCCTTTCTGAGACATGAAGCTCCCCATCCCCATCTTGAGGTGATTGCCTTCTTTCACTCTAGCCTACCTCACAAGATTGTCGTGGAGATGAACGGAAAGAACAGCCCTTGGGCACTGCTTTTAGTTGCCTCCTTGGTGAAATGGTGCGAGAGAAAACAGACAATGCTAACAAAAATTGAAATGCTCGCCAAATAAATGCAACTGGTTCTCTAACTAGGAAGGAGGGGCGGCGGGGGGGAAGGAGTTAGATAAACGAAGTCAACTATCTGGGCAAAAGTAGGAGCAGGCTCTAATAATTTCTTCAGACCATGAAGGCTGGTAAGGAATTTGCAGAATTGTGGCTCTGTTCCGCCAGAAAGGCATGCTAAATTAAATTGATTTGCCTGTGAAAGGCCTGCGCCCATTATTCATGTCACTGGTCTGTCACATCAAATTGAGGGAAGAAAACCTTTTTAGAAAAAAGGATGGAGAGAATAAATGTTCAGTTTCAAGGGGAGGGGGAGAGGGTGTGTGTGAAATCCCAACTCACATGGGAGAAAATTTCAAGTGGTTGAAAGTGACTCTGAAAGCCAAAAGGTTTGTGTGTGTGTGTGCGTGTGCGCACACGCATGCATGTGCGCACGTGCATATGTGCGCATGACATGTGTCTGTGCATGCGTGTCCATGAGAAACCTGTTGAAAGCTTTTAGGCTAAACGAAGAGCCGAATCTTTCGGGATAATTTTCTTGGGTCCTTTCGGACAGATTTATTTGAGGGCCTTTGTCCAGAATGACACCTTGGCTGAAATACTGCTCCTTGACACAGCAAGTCATAGCCTACAGCCATACCACCCTGAGCACGCTTGATCTCATCTGATCTCAGTAAGTCATCATTGGGCAGGCCCATGGAATTGGTGGCAATGTGGCGGGTCAATGATGCTCTAACTTGAGCTGATTCAACGGGCCTACTCTAGTTGCATCTTACTAGAGCAAGTTAAAACTCAAGAGGCCAACTGGATCATTTGAACTAATGGAGGAGGCAACGCAATCCCATAGGTTTGAAAGGCTTATTCTAGTGTAACTTATTAGGCGAAGCAACAGGATTTCAGCTCTTATCTTTCATCTTCCATACAAGTTCCAAAGAAATGTGTCAAGAACCATAGGAAATTCATTCATTCATTCATTCATTCATATTTATGTTGCCGCCCACTCGCCGAGTGCTTGGGTCCACATGCATGCATAAGTATATTCTGGACTCTATGACTAGTTGAACAGAAGCATTCCATTCATGCACGTTACATGTATGTGCATGCATACAAACACTTCTGTACACATTGGGCGATCCACACTTGCTGTGTAATCACTAGTACCGCTAGTATTTTCAAAGAAGGCAGAGGTAGCTTAGTGATTAAGACTCTGAGCTTGATGATTGGAAGGTTGGTAGGTTGGCAGTTTGAGACACGAGTATTGCATAACTGAGTGAGCTCCTGTTGTCTTCCCCAGCTCCTGCCAACCTAGCAGTTTGAAAGCAAGAAACTGCAAGTAGATACAACAGGCACTGCTACAGCAGGAAAGGTAGCAGTATTCCATATGCTTCCGTTGACTAGTCATGCCTGCCATATTACTCCAGATGCAGACAGCGCTGGCTTTTTGGCTGTAAACAGAGATGAACACCATCTTGTGGAGTCGGACATGACCGGCTTTCAAGCAAGGGAGACCTTTACCTAGTATTTTCAGCTATATTTTTGAAACACAAAGCAGTGTAACCTGTAATGCTACACACCAAATCCGGTTACTTCTGTAGCATCCGAATGTCTGTCTCAGAGCCTTTGTTTTCCTTAAAGTAAACTGCTCTGTCTTGATATTATGTCTCCTGCCATCTGTGTAACATTTCTTCTGTCTCACTTAGTACTGTGAATTTTCCTGTGACTTTTCACAACTCTTCCTCCCTTTCAAAAGCATGATATATTTTTAGTATCACTTTATACTAGAATGTGAAGTTTAGCGCTACACCACTTCTCAACAGAAGCTGTTTTTTAAACACTTGCTTAATGTGCACACCCAAGGCAAATTTCAAAATATATTACTGATTTACACTTTTCAGTATGTAAAGAGTGATAGAATATCTGGTTGGGTTATCCTGCTATAGTCATAGATTAGACCTTACTAACAGCGACTCAATGCCGAGTGTCAGGTGGTGGTTAACTAACTTGACAGCCCTGAGGACTTGGGTGCCAAAGTCTACAGGGAAGGGTGATGGTCCCCAAGTGGATTAAATCCCTCTTGAATCCATACTGGCCTGGGGCTGATGCGGACTTTGCATGCCAAAAGTGTTCAGGACCAGAAAGTGTCTTGCGGAACTGGATCAGTGGTATGGGGGATCATGCTACGATGTGGAGGCAGATGAAATGCCACTGCATTATATTCTCAGGACTGACATCATGGTTGATCGACATGTGGAGGCAGATGAAATGCAACTGCATTATATTCTCAGGACAGACATCATGGTTGATTGACATGAGGATTGCCAATACAGTATTCAGATATGGAAGAAGAAGAAGAAGAAGAAGAAGAAGAAGAAGAAGAAGAAGAAGAAGAAGAAGAAGAAGAAGAAGAAGAAGAAGAAGAGTAATAGTTTCCTACCACAGACACACAAATTATATGTGCAAACATGGATACTTACCCTTACACTTCTTCCCCACAAAATAAAAGTAAGAAACTGACCCAATGCAATAGTTGGGCCTTTGTGAGATGCATGGCAGACAAATTTTTTTCCCTTGAGAAAGTAATGCTGAAGTCTCAAGCCACCACTGACAATTTCATCTGTCAATCTGTTGATTCACACACTCCCGGGCGTGCAGTAGTCAGGTCTTGAACTACTGATCTGCCGACTTCAAGTGTAGCATCTTAACCACTTGAACCACCTGTTGCTAAAAAAATGATACTTTCTTGACTAGGTCTGAAACCTTTAGATTTTATGAAGACATAAATAATAAAGTCTCCCCATATTTGTGAAGATTCATTCTTCTTAATCATAAATATGACCATAAATAAAAATAAATAAAAATCATTTTTCTAGACGCTTTTGAACTGCTTTTGCTTCTTTCCTCTCCATATCAAATTTTGATGATGATGAGGACAACAAGGATGAGGACAAAGAGGAGGAGGTCAGAATTTTAAACTACCAAAGTGAAGCTATCTTCTTGGCTTGGTCGTTGGCCAAACCTATATCCTCGTTGGTACATGTGTCTCATGGTAACAAGCAGACCAGGAAACGAGCCTGAATCTGTATCTCTGAAAGACACAAAATGCTAGCCTTTTGTTTGGAAAAGTACTTTTTCAAAGACCTGGGTGACTAAGATGAATGGGTGGGTAAGAACAGAGGATACACGTGCAGGCTAACAAGCAACAGCTGTGCCTTCGTGGCAAACTTTACGGAGAGGTTTTTGCTTTCTTGTGTATCCTAGCTATACTCCAGCGTTGTTTCGCCTCTGCGATAATTTAAACAACCCCCTTTCTCCAAGCTAACCCAGAACAAGCTTTCACCTCTCTCCTTGTTTCTTCCTTTCTTCTGTCTCAAACACACACTTGTTCTATGCTGAGTACCATTATGCAGGTTTTAAAAGAGGAGCTCTCAGTTTGTGTTTACAGATTGTGTGGTGCAAATGGTTCAACCAAGGGTTATCTTCCTCAATTAACTGTATCCCAGTTGCTTTGCAAGTTGCCAAAAGTCTTCTCTCCACCTAAGCAAAACCCTCCCCAAAAAACCCTTCTTCAACCACTGTCCCATATTGTGTTCAACATTGAGATATTCATGATAAAACATTGAAATGGAAAGGTTTCATCAGCTCTTGAACAAAACATGGGTCACATTTGATTGGAATTGGCCAACCAACCTGTTGGTTTCTACAGAGAGCTCCGGTGATGGAGACGTCTTGAAGCTGAATGGGAACTTGCAGGCAATGCGCTTCAGAGGCCAGGGACTTTCTCTCTACTTAAAGGGTGGTTAGCCATCGGAGATGTGAATGAGACAAAAGTTGGGAGAAACAAGCAAAACCAAAGTTATTTGTCTTTGGAAGGTAAGGAGGGCAAGTCTCCAAAACATTTTCTGTTTTTCCAGACATTCGCAGTTTTAACAGCTTTGAAAAGGAATCTGATCAGAGTAGTATGCTACCCCAAAGGGAAGAATGCTGCTTCTTGTTCTTGTTCTTGTTCTTGTTCTTGTTCTTGTTCTTGTTCTTGTTCTTGTTCTTGTTCTTGTTCTTGTTCTTGTTCTTGTTCTTGTTCTTGTTCTTGTTCTTGTTCTTGTTCTTGTTCTTGTTCTTGTTCTTGTTCTTGTTCTTGTTCTTGTTCTTGTTCTTGTTCTTGTTCTTGTTCTTGTTCTTGTTCTTGTTCTTGTTCTTGTTCTTGTTCTTGTTCTTGTTCTTGTTCTTGTTCTTGTTCTTGTTCTTGTTCTTGTTCTTGTTCTTGTTCTTGTTCTTGTTCTTGTTCTTGTTCTTGTTCTTGTTCTTGTTCTTGTTCTTGTTCTTGTTCTTGTTCTTGTTCTTGTTCTTGTTCTTGTTCTTGTTCTTGTTCTTGTTTCACCACCACCACCCTCATCATGTGGCATCAAGTCAATTCTGACTTATAACAATCTTTTCGAAGGTGTTCTAGGTAGAAAATACTCAGAGGTTGTTTACCATTCCCTTCCTCTGGAGTGTGTGTGTGTGGAGCTCTGGGTCTGTGCAGCTTGCTCAAGGGAACACAGGCTATTCTACAAGACACAGTAGGGAAACGAATTCCCAACCTCTGGTTCCACCAGTACTTTCTCACGTTAGTTTTGCATTTTTTCACTGCGACTCCCTGGATTCCTCAGCTGGCTATGTGATTCTGACACTTGTCTTCTAAAAAGCATTTCCCCCATCTCAGGGAAGGTAAAATCCAAAGTTGTGGAACTTTAACTGAGAAATCCAACAACAGTGAAATAGACCCCTTATAGCTAGTGTCAATTATCAACATTTTCATCTTAATAGCTCAAAAGTCCTGGATGGCTCTCATTTGCAAATTCTGTTTTTCCGCCTGATGGTTAAAATGAATCGGAGAGTTGGGACTCATCCATCAGATTTGGAAATTATATTTTAATTGATGCAAGTGGTTAACAGCTAATTGAGCATGGCTGTTGTCATTTCAGAAATGCTTGAAGCCATAGATACTCAAGAGCTATGAACAAAATACAAAGAAATGGGAGGGAGCGGCTTTTATATAGCAAAAGCATCTTAGAACTTCAATGAAAGAACAAAATTTCTAAATCTCACATATACATTGACTGAAACTGATCACATACACATTGAGTGAGATCTAATTCTCATTACAAAGATCTGAATACAGTTGTACCTGGCTTAAAGAGCATAATGCGTTCCACAGGATTGCTCTTTAAGCGAGTTTGCTCTTTAAGCGAAACACCATTGGAAGTGACCAATTGTGTGTGTGTGTGTGTGGGGGGGGGGAATTGAGAACCCCGATTTATTTAAGCGAGTTTTTGGTTGGTTTTATTTGTTAAGCGAAGCAAACATTCAGAGAAAATTCTGCTCTTTAAGCGAGTTACTCTTTATGCGCGGTTTGACTGTAGTTACATATTCCTAGCGGTGGAGGACAGAGGTGCCTGGTGGGCAATGGGCCATGGGGTCACAAAGGGTCAGAATTGACTGTGCGACTGAACAACAACAAAGTGTTGCTATATGAAGTTGACGCTTGGGCATTGACTAAAGCATCTGAAAAGAGAATCAAAGCTTTTATTTATTTATTTATTTATTTATTTAAACTTATATCATCGCCCCACTCCGGAGACTCCGGGCGTCTTACAAGGAAGCTAAAACTAATCGACCATCTAAAAATCCCCATTTAAAAACACTCACCCCAGCAATAGATTAAAAATTAGAAGTTACCCAATCTCAAAAAAACAAGTTAAAATTTAAAATTTTTTTAAAAAACCTAGAAAATTAAAATTAGATTTAATTAAATTAAAAGATTAGAAGAGAGAGAAGAAAAATTACCGCATTAACAAGCAGGCTAGGGTTGCCTTATTGCTGGCACCCCTTACCTGCCCTGCCAGCCAGGTTTTTTGACACTGTCGATCATGGCATCCTTCTGGGAAGGCTCCGGGGTTTGGGGATCCAGGGCACAGTGTTGTCCTGGTTTTCCTCATTCTTGAGGGACAGGACCCAGTCGGTGTGCCTGGAGAAGGAGGAGTCCAGCCCTAGGCCCCTGCAGTATGGGGTGCCTCAGGGCTCGGTACTCTCTCCTCTCCTATTTAACATCTACATGAAGCCGCTGGGTGAGATCATCCGTTCCCACGGGGTACGGTATCCTCAGTATGCTGATGATACCCAGTTGTACATCTCAGCCCGTGGGGACCCAAGTGGTGCAGTGGAAGTCCTTTCCAGGTGCCTGGAGGCTGTTGAGGTCTGGATGGGGGAAAACGGGCTACAGCTGAATCCCGGTAAGACTGAGTGGCTATGGGTAAGGGGCCCCGCGTTGACACGGGAGTTACCAGCTTTGGTTCTGGATGAGGCAGTTCTGCCCCAAACAGACCCGGTGCGTAATCTGGGGGTCCTCCTGGACTCACGGCTACTGTTCGTAGAGCAGGTGGCAGCCGTGGCCAGGAGGGCTTTTGCACAACTTCGTGTAATACGCCAGTTACGCCCGCTCCTCGACCGGGACGCCTTGCTTATGGTCACGCACGCTTTGGTCACCTCCAGACTTGACTACTGTAATGCGCTCTACATGGGGCTGCCCTTGGTGACCATTCAGAGACTGCAGCTGGTCCAAAATGCGGCAGCCCGGGTAGTGATGGGGCGCGGGCGTTATGCTCGGGCCTCTCCACTGCTTAGGGAGCTGCATTGGTTGCCAGTTTGTCTCCGGGTGCAATTCAAGGTGCTGGTCATTACCTTTAAAGCCCTATATGGTAGTGGGCCAGGATACCTAAGAGACCGCGTCACCCTAAGAACATCTGTCCGTCCCACCAGGGCGGATCGGAGGGGCTCTCTTGTTGTACCATCGGCTAGGGAGGCTCACCTCGCTAGCACCAGGAAGAGGGCCTTCTCCGTGTTCGCCCCGGCCCTCTGGAACCTCCTCCCAACTGAGCTGCGCATGCAGACAGAGCTCCTGTCCTTCCGGAAGAGCTTAAAGACCTGGCTGGCAGGACATGTGTGGGGTTCCAGGGATGTGGGATCCCATGTGGGGTGGTTAGTCTAAGGATTTTACCCTTCTGACGACACCCCCAGATACTGTTTTAGTCTATGAATTTTTAAATTTTTTATTGATGTGTTTTAACTTGGGTTGTAAGCCGCCCAGAGTCGGGCTTGCCCGATTGGGGCGGGTTAGCAAGTGTGAAATATAAATAAATAAATTTTTAATCCTTTCCTGAAGGGCAGCAACTCTGTTTGAAGACGCAACTCAATTGGCAGGAGGTTCTAAGAGCAGACACAGAGAAGGCCCTCTTTTGAAATATGATCTATCGATGGCTGCTAAGGATATCATGGATTGACTATGGGACTAATGTAGAAGTGCGGCTCTGGAACAATAAATAATAAGAACTGTTTAAGACCATTAAAGAAAGAAAGCTCCAATACCTTGGGCATATCATGAGGAACAACATAAAGTATAGAATACTCCAACTCACTCTGCAAGGGAAGATCCCTGGGAAGAAGAGAGGAAGCCCTTGACATAGATGGACTTCATGGCTGAAGAACCTGAGAGAGTGGTGTGGAAGGTCCTCAGAAGAACTGTTCCAAGGAGTTAAGAACAGGAAGACTATTGCCATAATAATAGCTAATATCCAGAACGGGTATGGCACCAGTAGAATAAGAAGAAACTGACTGGTATTAAATTTACTGTCAGCCCCCCAAGTTAAAGAAGAAGGAATCTGAATGAACTGTGTATGTGAAAAAGCTCTGTTACAAAGATTTCCCTTTGTTTTGAAAGCTACCAGTTGTGTACCCTGTAATAGGACATTCCAAATCCAATTACTTCTGTAGCAACCTAAGGTCTATCTTTTGGGGACCGCATTGGTTTACTAGTTAAGCAGTTAATTCTGACCCTGAGTTGCCACGGCGAGTGGGCGTCAATATAAATCTAAACAATAAATAAATAAATAAATAAGATGCTGAACTGGGCAACTGGAAGATCAGCATGCCAGCAGTTCGAGACGCGAGTGCTGCATGATGGAGTACGCTCCTGCGTCTGTCCCAGCTCCTGCTCAGACTTGCCCAGACATGCCCGGCCACTGCTGGAACATGCATGCCACCAGGGGACGTTATTGAACTGAGGTGGCAGCAGGCATAGTGGTAGCTGCAACTGTTATAATGTTCCCATGTAAAGATACATTGCCCAATGACCGACCATTTGAACAGCTACAGCGTGCCTTAAAATCTGTACATGATAGGCAAATTCTGAATTCAAATTGAGAATCAGCAGACTTGATATCATGTAAATCATATGTGTTATTCCCAGTAGCAAAATCATTGTTGTGCAGTCATCATTGTCATCATCTTAGTGGTGAAGACCTCGAACGGATCATCGTATCCAGCCCTCATCAATGAGGCACAGAGAGGAAATTGAACGCCCAACTGAGACCTAAAGCACTCATCTATCCTTTTAGCTTTCATTTATATTCACACTTTTGTTTTAATCCAGCTGTATCACGATCCACTTGGATGAAGGATATTGTCAGTGTGACCCGAGAGCCTTGCCCACATTCTCTCATGCACTAATGCTGTGGTATGCTGGGTGGTGCGGATCTCCATAGAAGGAGGTCTGGAATGCGTTTGTTGAATAATACCAGAGGCCAACCAAGAGGAAAGAATGAAGGGCAACCAAGTTTGATAACCACATTAAACCTCTCCCAACATCTGTTCAGGCCAAAGACAACGCTATTGCCCGGAATTAACCTCCTGAACTGCTTTCTCATTAAGCGTCCGTGCAGAGAGTGTTCAACGACAACAAGACCCTGTTAGTGGGCTGTGAGCTCTCTCTCTCTCTCTCTCCCTCTCCAGAGAGGTAGTGAACAATATTTTATGGCCAACAGCGTGAGAAGATGCTGACCAGCTTTAGACGTCTTCAACCCGGAATAGATTTCTGTGGGAAACCAAAGGACAATAAAAGCAAGCAAGCAGCTGAGAAGATGTTGGGTTCACTCCCCCCTTTGTTTGGGATGTGTTAAGACCACACTGATTTGCTGAAATCACAAATCGTGATTTGTGCTCTTTCTGTCTCTATTTCTGCCCTGGATACAGTTTGGTTTGCAAATTGATTTCTCCTGGCTTAGAAGGCAAATCTGATTTTTCTGATTCCATCTGGAGCAGTGTTTCCCAATCATTGGGTTTTTCGACTACAATTCCCAGAAGCCTAAGTTAATTCCCCAAAGCACTGATCAGCCAGTGTACTGACTTAGGCTTCTGGAAATTGAAATCTCCATGTGGGGCCTGGGCCCCACTGAACAGGAGCAAATCCAGATTGGTCCAAATCTGGCTGGTTCTGTTAGAACCATGGACAGAGCCGTAGGAGAAAGGAAAGTATTGCTGGCTTGGTTCATCATCAACGTCATCGTCATCGTCATCGTCATCGTCATCGTCATCGTCATCGTCATCTTCTTCTTCTTCTTCTTCTTCTTCTTCTTCTTCTTCTTCTTCTTCTTCTTCTTCTTCTTCTTCGTGCCTTATTTATTTATTTTTATTTATTTATTTCCTTCGACTTATTATCCCGCCCAATCGGGTCAAAAACCCAACTCTGGGCGGCCTACATACACAATTTAAAAATACATAGCTAAACCACAACTCAGTATAAAACCACAAATCAATATACGATAGCCCACCCACAGTTAAGATATAAACCAATACAATAATTAAAAGTCAAGCTAAAAGAAATTAAATATTTCCAAGTTATAAAATTATGCAATTATTAAAAAACAGAACCAGGGTAGGAAGGTAAGAACAGCGGGTGGCTGACTCATCTGATAAGCCACCCAACATGAGATCCGGTATTTCCGGATCCCCAAACTTGTCCTGCCAGCCAGGTTTTAAGACCTTTCCGGAAGGGCAGGAGCTCTGTTTGTTGACGTAGATCGATAGGCAGGAGGTTCCACAGGGCTGGGGCGGTCACGGAGAAGGCCCTCCTTCTGGTGCTAGAGAGGCGAGCCTCTCTAGCTGATGGAATTGCAAGGGAGCCTCTCCGATCCGCCCTGGTGGGACGGACAGACGTTCTTGGGGTGACGCGGTCTCTGAGGTATCCTGGCCCACTACCATATAGGGCTTTAAAGGTAATGACCAGCACCTTGAATTGCACCCGGAGACATACTGGCAACCAGTGCAGCCGTCGAAGCAGTGGTGAGGCACGAGCGTAACGCCCGCACCCCATCACTACCCGAGCAGCCGCATTCTGGGCCAGCTGGAGTTTCCGAATGGTCACCAAGGGCAGCCCCATGTAGAGCGCATTACAATAATCAAGTCTGGAGGTGACCAGTGCATGTGTGACCCTGAGCAAGGAGTCCCGATCCAGGAGTGGGCGTAACTGGTATATTACACGAAGTTGTGCAAAAACCCTCCTGGCCACGCCTGCCACCTGTTCTTCGAACAGTAGTCGTGAGTCCAGGAGGACCCCCAGATTACGCACCGGATCTGTCTGGGGCAAAACTGCCCCATCCAGAACCAAAGCTGGAAGCTCCCGGGATAACACAGAGCCCCTCACCCATAGCCACTCAGTCTTGCCGGGATTCAGCTGTAGCCCGTTTTCCCCCATCCAGACCCTGACAGCCTCCAGGCACCTGGAGAGGACTTCTACTGCACCACTTGGGTCCCCACGGGCTGAGATGTACAGTTGGGTATCATCAGCATATTGATGATACCTTACCCCGTGGGAACGGATGATCTCACCCAGCGGCTTCATATAGATGTTAAACAGGAGAGGTGAGAGTACCGAGCCCTGAGGCACCCCATATTGGAGGAGCCTAGGGCTGGACCTCTCATTCTCCAGACATACCGTCTGGGTCCTGCCCCTCAGAAATGAGGAAAACCAGGCCAACACAGTGCCCTGGATCCCCAATCCTTGGAGCCTTCCCAAGAGAATGTTGTGATCCACGGTATCGAAGGCCGCTGAGAGATCGAGAAGAGCAAGGATGGTCGGATGGCCTCCATCCCGCTCTCTCCAGAGATCATCCACCAAAGCGACCAGTGCAGTTTCCGTACCATATCCGGGCCTGAATCCTGACTGAAAAGGGTCCAGATAATCCGCTTCATCCAGAACTTCCTTTAACTGCTGTGCCACAGCCTTTTCCAGCACCTTAGCCAGAAAGGGTAGATTAGATACTGGGCGGTAGTTCGAAATTACCTTGGGGTTGAGAGATGGTTTTTTTAGGAGGGGGCGCACCAAAGCATGTTTTAATGGTGCTGGGCAAGACCCCTCCTCCAATGATGAATTTATAATTTTCTCAACCCAACCACCTGCCACCACCTTTGATGCTTTAACTAGCCAGGCAGGGCATGGGTCCAAATCACAGGCTGTGGCACGAACAGATCCAAGAAGTCTGTCCACTTCCTCAGGGTCCACTGGCTCAAACCGATCCCAGATAACATGGCCATAACATGGCCAGACTGCGCACCGGTCAACCCCAGTTCCATACGTTCCACGCCGGGATTAAACTTCGAGCGAATCTGAGCGATTTTCTCCGCTAGATAATCAGCAAATGTCTCAGCCGAACCCTGCCAACCAGGGCCTGACCCCCCTCTTCCAAGGAGGGATCTGGTCACCCGGAACAAGGCAGCTGGACGATTATCCGCAGAGGCAATAAGGGCGGTGAAGTATTGACGTTTCACCGCCCTTATCGCCACTAGGTAGTCTTTAATGGCTGCTCTAACTAGTGTTCGGTCAGACTCACTCCGGGTCTTCACCCAGTGGCGCTATCGGCGTCTCTTTGCCCGTTTAAGCTCCCTCAGCTCTTCAGTGTACCAAGGGGCAGATTGGTACAAACGGGGGCGGAGAGGCCGTAGTGGAGCGATCCTGTCCAAGGCTGCCGTCACTCTCTCGTTCCATGAGTTGACGAGAGCCTCTGTCGAATCGCATTGCAGGTCAAGAGGAAAACACCCCAGTTCCCTTTGGAATCCTTCTGGATCCATTAGTCGCCGGGGGCGGGCCCATTTAACTGGCCCTGCCTCCCTGCGGTGGAGATTCGCCCCCAGGAAGTCTAGGGTCACCAGATAGTGATCTGACCATGACACAGGAGAGATGACTAAATTCTGCGATTTCAGATCACTCTGCCACGGCTCCGATATGAAAATTAGGTCCGGGGTATGACCACTGCTCCTGGTAGGGCCCTGGATTACTTGGGTCAGGCCCATGGCTGCCATGGAAGCCATGAACTCCCGAGCCACCTCCGAGCCAGGCCCCAACGATGGCAAATTGAAGTCCCCCAGCACCATAAGCCTGGGGGACCCCAGCGCCAGCATCGAGACCGCCTCCAGTAGCTCAGGCAGGGAATCTGCTACCCTACAGGGAGGCAGGTATAGGAGCAAGATTCCCAACTGCCCTTTTGGGCCCACACGCAGGAGCAGGGTCTCACAACCCGGAATATGCGGAGCCATGGCCCTGGCGACTCCCAGTGACTCCCTGGCCACCACGGCGACTCCACCACCCCTCCCCTTCTCCCTGGGCTGGTGCCAAATACCAAACCCAGCCGGACACAATTCAGATAGAGGGACTCCGTCCTCTGGTGCCAGCCAGGTTTCAGTGATGCATGCCAGGTCTGTCCGCTCCCCCAGAATGGAGTCTGAGAGTAGGGGGGCTTTATTGCAGACAGACCTGGCATTCACCAGCAGCAACCTGAGGGAAGGGTCACTCTTGACCGGCTGCTCAGGAGCTCGAGGTGTAGCCGGGGGGCTGGAACAGGGGACAGCAACTAAACATCTGTCCCGTGTTCCCCGTGTGCGGCCTGCCCCTCGGCTCCCGCTGTAACATCCCATGCCCGTTACCACACCAATTTGTGCTCCCGGGAACCCCCCAGCCGTATTGGGCAGAGCTCCTTTCCCATTTCCTGGCTGGCAGACTTCACTATTCTTCCACTTACCCTCATTACCCCACTCCCCACCAAAAGACCTCCTAGGGGCGTAAAATCCTTGGGGGCGAGAGGGGCCCTTTCCACAGTCCCCTGGGATGTTGTTTCGCACCCGGGGGTGAGAGCAGCGTCCCCATAGATGGCTTATATTCCCCGCCCGGCAGGAGAAGCTGGCCCCAGCAGCAGGGCTCAGCAATGGCGGCGTCCCTCTCTCCCACCGCAGGTGTTTCGAGTGGCGGTGGGGTGAGAGACGACCTGGCTGGAGCAGTTTTTAAAGGTCCCAGCTGACAGGAGCAGCAGCAGGGCTCAGCAACGTCAGCGTCCCTCTCTCTCCCACCGCAGGTGTTTCGAGTGGCGGTGGGGTGAGGGACGACCTGGCTGGAGCAGTTTTTAAAAGGTCCCGCCTGACAGGAGCAGCAGCAGGGCTCAGCAACATCAGCGTCCCCCTCTCTCAGCGTCCCTCTCTCTCCCACCGCAGGTGTTTCGAATGGCGGTGGGGTGAGGGACGACCTGGCTGGAGCAGTTTTTAAAAGGTCCCGCCTGACAGGAGCAGCAGCAGGGCTCAGCAACGTCAGCGTCCCCCTCTCTCAGCGTCCCTCTCTCTCCCACCGCAGATGTTTCATATTATCAACATGGAAATAGTCTTCCTGTTCTTAACTCCTTGGAATGGTTCTTCTAAGGACATTCCACACCAGTCTTTCATGTCTAAGAATATTCAATTTTAAAAAAATATTTAAATACATTATAAACAGTACAGTAGAACACCGCATAACAAAAAAAAACCCATTCCACAGAGCTCTTCATTATGCTAATTTTTTCATTATGCGACGGACTATTGGCCTTACCCCGCATAACGGAGGTGTGTGTTAACCAGGGTTCCCATTGACTGGGTATGCCCCGGCTACTGAAAACCCCACATAACTAACTGCCCCCCGCTGTTATGTGGGGTATTGCCCCTGCATAATGAACGCTTCGCTATGCAAATTTTTCGTTATACAAAACATTCATTATGCGGGGTTCCACTGTATATGCATTTATCTGATGCATTACCAGAGTTGGCCACTAGAGGACACTGTCTACAATATAAAATATAGAATTTTGCTGTTATCCATGATTTCAGGTATCTGCAGTAGGTCTCAGATCAATATACGAGGGCATGAACTCTATTTCGAATTGTTGGTAGCATGCTGTAGGACAATGATTTTTCTAACATGTATTTAAACAAATCAACAGCAGTAAAAGGGAAGCTCCATGCTTAGCAGGCACAGGAAAGCTCCAGTATTATATGCCGAATGAATATAGCATTGGAAAGTTATTTCTTCAGAATCAATACAGTCATTGCTGTCATTGTCAAATCACAATGACAAAGGGCAGGTGTGGGGCTCCAGGAATATGGGGTCCCATGTTGGGTGGCTGATCTGATGGGACAGCCACCCCTCCCTCACTCTTTTAAACTTTTTTAATCTTTTTAAACTTTTTAACCTTTTTAAATTTTTTAGATCTTTGTAAATTCATGGTTTAATTCTTTTTTAATTGATTTTTTAAAGTAATTTCGAACCTCAAGGTTTTAATTTATGAATTTTCTGTAAGCCGCCTAGAGTCAGGTTCGCCTGATTGGGGCGGGATAATAAATCTAAATAAATAAATAAATAAATAATAATCACATTAACACAATATAAAAAGCATTTCAAGAGCAACACACATTTCAAGAACCATACACACTTCAAAGTTGCTTGTATATTTCTGGTTTTAACTATTGTACACTGCCCAGATGGGCAGCAGGCAAGCAATCGAACAAAAAACAAACAAACAAAGAGCTGAATTAATTAATTATAACAAGCAAACAATCAAGCAAACAAACAAATGGTTGCAGTGTTAATTCTAAATATTGCTTAGAAATGTTACTTTTCTAGAGCATAACTGTCAGTAGCCCGCAGCTTGCTTGCCAGGCTAATTAATATCAAGTGGTTGACTCTTTCCATATTTTCTTTGAGCTTATGGTGTTGTAATAATCACCTTGGTTAAACGACCGCTGGACAGTACATAAGCAATGATCTTCCAGTTCCCAAGTTCCTTCGATCACAGAAGTATTCTCTCTGGAAAGACAGCCCCCTGCTAATTAATTACTGCTCTTTTGCAGTATTAACAGATGGCTGTAGGGGGACCTGTGAGAGACTGAAGCATTCGGAAACATGTGTAGAGAAAAGGTGAGGAATTTACATGTTCGCTCCTCCCTTGCCCTGATAATGTTTCACTCTTAAATAATTAGATTAACAACTGTTTGGATTATCATCTCTCCCCTGCTTGATTAGCTGGCAGTTTAATGAGTCTATCCAGGGAAATGTCATCAGAAGGTTTATTAGATAAATGAAGAGAGTGGGAGGTGTTATCATCACCATCTTTAAACCAGCCTATGCATTCTTTCATAATCGGATTCAAGGACCTTTAATGTGTCGCTTGTGAATTTGGATCCTATTATTGATCTCTTATCCCAGGTTGGAGGCAAATGAGGTCATTGCATCTTCTGGACTGCCTGTCTGAATGTACAGCCTACTGTTGCCTGGTGTGCAACAGACAGCCTAGAATATGGCTTATGCAGCTCACATGATTTCATTTATGCCATTGCATAAACAACAAGATTTAGATTATACTCTCTGAGCTAAAACCGAGCTTGCTCGGCCTTGCGGTAAGCCTCAAAAACTCTTGTCGGAAATATGACTCATTTGTGGATAAGAGCCTGACCTTGGCAACCGGAAGATCAGCAGGTCAGCGGTTCGAGGCCCAAGCGCTGTGCAATGGAGTGAGCACCCATCATCTGTTCCCAGCTCTTGCTAACCAAGTAGTCTGAAAGCAAGACATTGCAAGTAGAGAAATGGGTACTGCTTCAGCAGGAAAGGTAACAACATTCCATGCACTTGAGCATCTATTCAAGCTTGTTGTATGACCATGGAAATGTCTGAAGACACAGACTCTTTGGCTGTAAACAGAGACGATCACAGCTCCCTAGAAGTGGATATGACCAGATTTCAAGCAAGGGAGAAATTTACCTTTAGCATTGGAACTAAAGCATGAATGGAGGGTACATGGACCCATTTCCTTTAGCTACTGAGAAGGAGGTAAAACAGGATAATTTGGAGAGAATAGGAGGTAGAACAGTTTATTAACATTTTCTACAAGATGTAGAAATCGAAAAATTAAATTAAATTAAATTATCGCTATACGAGTTTTTCCATAGTATGAACGATATTCATGAGGCCCTTCTAGAAGAAACAGACACTTCTCAAGACAAATGAAGGGAAACCAAAATCCAAATCTTGGACAATATTGGTAAAGCTTTGGATTTTGGCTCCCACATTTGCCCAGTCAAGTCAGACACCGTCAGTCCTGAAATGTGCAGATCTATCCATTCATGTTGACTTTATGACCTGGATAGATCATTCCACGGCAACCGAGACAACGTTCGGTAATGGCATGGACTCTCTCACCCTGCAGGAAGGAGCTTCATCCATCCATATACTTTCAGGAAAGAAGGTGGGCCCTTTAATGTCAAAAGCCAACTTTGGCCGCCAGCATTTCACAAGGGGCCGGAACCAGATCTGTTGACTGTTGGCCACTGAAGCGTGAACATTCTGGACAGGGAGAATTGGCTCGCACTCTTTCCCCTTGCTCCACTTTGAGCCAGAAACTTGATCTTAAATGTACATCCTGGTTCATTGCTCCTATGTCTGAAGCATCACCATTCCAAAGAATGACAGTCTTGGACCAATTGAACTCTTTGGACTTCAGCTGCACACTAGATCTGGGCATCCCTTTGAATAGTCATCAGGAATACTGCAATCAGATGGCCAGCATTTAATTAATCAATTATATTATGCCAGGTTTAGTGCCGGACATGGCTCACGGCGGTTAGCAAAATGCATGCATAGCAAAACAATAATGCAATTAACAAAAGAAAAATTGAAAAAAATGCAATACAGTATAGCATTGATAAAGGTAAATGTCTCCCTTGCTCAAAAGCCAGTCATCACCAACTCTAGGGGTCGGTGCTAATTTCCATTTACAGCCAAAGAGCCAGCACTGTCTGTGTCTGCACACATTCCCATGGGCATGTTGAAGTCCTGGAGGGAAGAAGCCAGGTGAATCTTAGTTAGGAGATGATTCCAGGCAGAAGGAGCCACCACTCAGAAGACCCTTCTCCAAGTGTCAGTTCTTCCTTCCTCTCTCAGGGTGAATACTCACAACAGCGTAGTCTGAGAAGATCTCAGGGAGCAGTGGGTGTTTCTTTGGGTCTGTGGGACTCTGCAGTTTGTCCAAGGCTACTCAGACTGTCTGTTCTCCAAGGAGGCACAACGGAGAATCGAACTCTCACACCTGGGATCCTCAGCCAAATGCCTTTTCCCTCTGCGGTCTTCAGAAAGCTGCTGGAATTCAGAAGGTGCCAAAATTTTGCCTCTGAAATTGTTCTTGTTATGGGCCATCAAGTCATTTCCAACTATGAACGAGACTCTATGGGTCTCTTTGAGGAGGGCAGCATGTAAGTCATAAATAAATAAATAAATAAAATAAAGGTCACCCCTGCTCAAAATCCGGTTGTGTCCAACTCTAGGGTTCAGTGCTTATCTCTGTTTATAGCCAAAGAGCCTGCACTGTCTGCATCTGCAGACATTTCTGTGGACATGTGGCAGGCATGACTCAACACCAAAGTACACGGAACACTGTTTACCTTCCCACCGAAGTGGTCCCTATTTATCTACTTGAAATTTCTTGCTTTCAAACTGCTCAGGTGGCAGGAGCTGGGATGGAGACGGGAGCAGACTCCATCATGCAGTACTCAAGTCTTGAATTGGAGACCTCCCAACCTTCCTGTCATCAAGTTCAGCATCTTAACCACTAAGCCACCGCAGTTTCATGGGTCTACCTGTTGTTTTTTTGCTGGTGGCAGGGCTGGATTCTGCCAGCTATGAACATGCCCAGAGGTCCTTCAACTTGTCTTCTCCAGGCAAAAAGATATACAATCAGGCAGGCTCTGTGCAGAATTGATCTGCCATAGGTTGACGAGCGCCATACCCTCTTCTCCATGCATCCATTCGTTCTCCCCTATGCCAACCCCATATGGGACACCAGCTTAACCAGTAGGACTACAAAGTCTAGATCGGGGGTTCCCAAGCTAAGGCCTGCAGGACTGATCTGGCCCTTGGCACCATTTCATGTGCCCCCCTCCAAGGGCATTTGAGAAACAAAATGGCTGCCCCTACGAAGTTGTTGGGGTAAAATGGCCACCCCCATTGTGCAGGCAGGGCGAAATGGCCATCCAGCCCTCAAAGCTGACCGAGAGAGCATGACCTGGCCCCATAGCTTGGAAAGGTCGAGAACCCCCTGGTCTAGATGCTAAAACACAGCTCAGTTGGAAATCTCCAGTGGAAACCAACCATTTCCTGGAATTCCATTTGAAAACACAACGTCAGAGGTGGAAGGGAGACAGACATAAGGGATATATAGGTAAAATGTTAATTACTTATGAAAATTCAGTTTCCTCTTTCATTAAATATAAAATAGGGAGCTCATATTTCACACACACACACACACACACACACACACACACACACACACACACACACACACACACACACACACACACCTATTTTCCCCAAACTATGGCTAGAGAAGTACAAGATTGGAAGGGACTTCTCTTTTTCTCTTTCTTTCAGGGTTAACATATTTCCGGAGACTTTGGAAGTAATTTGGTATTCATTTCCTACAGACAAAAGGAATCAGCGAGCGATATACCTTTTAGTCATATTCATCATAGAATTCTCTCCTTTAAAAAAGAAAGGGGGGGGGGGGAATCTAACAAAAGCTGGCTGCGAATTCAAGTTAGATATCCCCACCCCAACCTGTGCTGAAATAATTGTGCTTTATCAAAGTAATACCTGGTATTTTATCCCCCGTGCTGGTACGTTTTCTCGTTAGCTATTATTATATGGAAAAATAGCGCGCTATTTTTGTAGTATACGGTGATCAAGGTTGCAAGTCATTTTGTTTACCAAAGAATCATTTTTTTTTTACTTTTCGCTACCTCCACTTTCATTCAATTATATATCTATAATTTTACAGAGTGGAAAAAGTTGCAACAATAGGTTACCTAGATTTTCATAGAAATGGATGAGCTTCATGTACCCAATTTGAAGAAGAAACTTGGATGTTACCGGCACGGAAAAAACAGGCGTTACTCGGCTCCTATGTCTTTTGTGCTTCAGATGCAACCAGAAAACTGTGGTCCTTTAGGAAAATGCTCCGAACTATGCTCATGGTAGAGTTGTGATAGCAGTCAGAAGTCCTCATAATTCTTCTCTTGCCTGTGACAGAAGATTGCTGGTATGTCTTCCAATAGGTGCTGGTACCATCCCTATTATCCTATTGCCACGAACACCACTTCTTCTTCTTCTTCTTCTTCTTCTTCTTCTTCTTCTTCTTCTTCTTCTTCTTCTTCTTCTTCTTCTTCTTCTTCTTCTTCTTCTTCTTCTTCTTCTTCTTCTTCTTCTTCTTCTTCTTCTTCTTCTTCTTCTTCTTCTCTCATTAAGTAAGAAAAAAGTGAGGAAAGTTTCAGGACCAAATTGGTTTTGCAAAACTGCCCAATTTTTAAAATATCCATGCAAATTGTGGAACTGAGTTTTCTGCAGGTAGGGAATAGAGTTCTGAATTTTAATTACACACAAGTAGTATACTGTGGTTGCTTAGTGGTTAAGACACTGAACTTAAGGACTGGAAGGTCTGCCATTCGATACCCGAGTGCAGGGTCGTAGCCAAGGGGGGCAGGAGGGGTGAAAAAAACCCTGAGCTAACAGGGGGGGCCCACCACCCCTGTGGTGCCAATGTTATATATGTGAGTGTGACATTTTTGCCCCTCCTGAAATTTTTTTTGCCCCTAGAATCC
Organism: Furcifer pardalis; assembly: GCA_030440675.1. Lineage (NCBI taxonomy): Eukaryota > Metazoa > Chordata > Lepidosauria > Squamata > Chamaeleonidae > Furcifer > Furcifer pardalis. The sequence goes on along the minus strand of CP126899.1, from coordinate 31,940,373 downwards.
TGGCTATGACCCTGCCCGAGTGCTACATGACAAAGTGAGCTCTCATCTCTGTGCCAAGTCCTGCCAACCTAGCAGTTCAAAAGCAAGACATTGCAAGTAGATAAATAGGTGTGAATGCAAAAGCATTCTGGGCTATGATGTCTAGTCATGCCTGCCACATGTCCATGGAAATGTCTGCAGGCGCAGGCAACACTGGCTCTTTGGCTGAGAACAGAGATGAGCACCAAACTCTGGAGTTGGATACAACTGTTTTTTTAAAAAAAATATTCTTAATAACTGCTTCTGACTCACTTCTTCGTGTCCGCAGGAGAGGAGGGGGCAGCGGGAACCGAAGGAGGGGTCAATACAACTGGTTTTTAGGCAAGGACAACCTTGGGCATTTTTATGATTTTTGAGGTATGATCACACATATTTAGCCTTGGTTAGAAACCTTTGAGATTTTCAGTTGCGGTGCTTAAATCTGAAACCTGTCCTTGAACTTCAAAGAAACCATAGTATTCCATGGAGGTTAGCCTAAAGCACTAGAGTCCATCTCAAATTCTTCCCCTCCCCAACACACCTTCTCAGGTATAATAGCTTTAGCTTTAGAGACAGAAATGAAACAGAAATTTCAGAATCACACTTTGGCGTGGCATGTCCAAGGTCCAAATGTCCTCCAGAAACAACAGCTTGGAGGGTTTGAGTGTCATCATTAGATAAATTCCCTCCTGGGCTGTGGATTCTTATCTTCTTCCTCTTTCTTGCAGTCACCTGGAACTGAAGGCTTCCTCTCAGCTTTATCTTATCTTGGAAGCAAGGAAATGCCACAAGGTTGGTGTCAATATGACCTTTGTGAACTGGGGTGGGGAGAGGGAGACGTTGGAAAATGTGACACTTTTCCGGTTCCATTAGGTTAATTAAAGATACATTCAGATTTCTGAGAGTGACGGAAGAAAAATAAGTTCTTTCCAATTTCTTTGTTCTCTCTCGCGCTCTCTCTTCTTACTTCCAAACAAACTTAGCAAAGATATCGTGCAAAATCTTTACCATGCAGAAAACACCACGGCAGGTGTCTAGCAGATAAGTATGCTGACGTTTCATTCATTCATTCATTCACTTGCTCACTCATTCGCTCATTCATTCATTCATTTACAGACTGCCTTTATCCCAGAATTGGGTCCTGAGATGGCTTTTAATTTTTTTATTACTAATATCTACAGAAACAATATAGTACATATAAACAGAAATAGAACTGTAAATTTACTAAAAGATAAAATTAAATAAACCCACCACCAATGGGAGATTATTATTTTATCCATATAATTTGAGTGAGTTTAAGGACAATACAGTAAAACCTTGCATAAAGAGCATCTTGCTTAGAAAC